>OY755213.1:240130-840130 GCA_963576765.1 Draba incana | reverse complement strand
TCAAAATGGATCCCGCAAACAAATCTTTGTAACCAAAGAGGAACGCCTAATCACCACGATAACTGAATAAAAAAAAGATTAGTGGCAAATCAATCCAATTAACTATGGAATGAATGAGGATTTCAAAGCAAGACACCAACACTACAAGAAAACTGGTTGACATAACTACATATTTTTTTTGTAACTATATTTACATATTAATAATTACTTTCAGTTATGTGAATGCTATTCCAATTTGTAGCAAATTGTAGCCAGTTTGCCACAAATTTCCGCAGAGTTATGTTGTGTCATTTTGAATCAATTTTTTTTTTTTTTTTTTTTTTTGGTCTAATTTTGAATCATATTTGCTATATGGTTTATTTCAAAGCAAATTTTGAATGTATTCGGAACTCACTTACTTGTAATTGACTTTGGACTCAAGATACATTTCATTTGACTTAGTCATTACTCAATAGAGGGGCAAGGCTGAGAGATACTTTCATGGACTTTGTTTACCTTTGACCCTATGACTGAATTTTAAAAGCCAACAAATCACTCGAGAGAATGTTGATTGTTGCACATGATTTTATTACATGATGATTGTTGACAAACAAAAAAAAAAGACTTGAGAGAATGTTTTGGTTCATGACAATATGACATTAATCAAAGAATCAATTTATCGTTGCTCGAAAAAATACCGGCAATTCTCAAAAAATTCCACATTTTGGTAGTAGTTTTTAAAACAGAAAATCAAAGTGTGTATTTTAAATTAAAGAATTTCTCTAAAAACAAAACAAAAGCAAAAAAATCAATCAAAGGGTGATACAGCTAAAGACCTTATATGAACTAGGGACTGTAAGCACAGCATTCAAACGTTAAATCTGCCCAAAAATCTCTAGTGTAGTAGAAAGGCCGGTATGCTTCTCCAATCTGATCACCGCACACCAAATCTTCTTGTATTTGTAGAGATATTTTCGCGTCTTCCCGGCCATTGGAAACTCTTTTTGCTCGTGCATGGGCCACATAACTACGAGTTTCCCATCATAGTTAGCTAACTTAACCGAACTATCATAGCAAATGATAGGATTCAGATCTTCCAAACCCTTAATTGAGAAACACCTTCTACTCTCTAAGTCCAACCACCTGACTCCACTACTATAAATACAAACAGGTATATTTTCTATATAGCACCAAGGTCCTTCTTGGAGCCTAAGCCTGTCCAAACGGAGCAGGGGAGGCAAAGACGACCAAACCTGAGTCTTTAGGTCGAAAACCTCACCGGTCCAGAATTCCCCCTTCACCTCTGTTCCTCCATACACATAAATTTTCCCGTCTTTAAAAAAAACAGTGTGGGCTCGTTTCCTTGGGACCGTCATGTTAGGAGCATCACGCCACGTGTGAGTGCGACAATCGAGCACACGAACGGCCGAGGAAGGTTGCTTGTTAATCAAGCCGTCTCGAAACCAACCGTGGCTGACCTTATTGGATGAGCAGAGGATGAAGGTGTTATCGGTATTAAGCTTAACTCATCTTTAATCCAACTGTCGGTAATTAGGGTTCGATCAAGAACGAACCAGCGATCAGGGAGTGATGGAAACTCTTGGTATAGGTAGAGGCAAGGCTCTGTGTTTCCGAGTCGGGCTCGATCAGTGTAGAGCTCTGGAGAATAGACGAGAGAGCGGATAATCTTGGAGAAACCGTAGAGGCCACGGTATTGAGATATGGAGATGCGCGATAAGATGTACAAAATTAATTCTTCTGGAAGTGATTCAAACGACATTCGAGAAGGAGCACTTACAGGATTCTTCTTCTTTTTATGCGGCGGTGGCTGCTCTACGACGGTGGTGGTTACTAGGGTTCTTTTAACGAGAGGCATGTTTGTGTTGTAGTGGAGAAGTAAATACTTTGACCTAAGTTTTCAATACATGAACACAAGTTTGGTACGACCTCAACCTATTATAAATCGACTGGGCTAAAAAAAAAAGGAAGTTAATTAAAGTGATGGAAGGTTGAGTTAATTAGGGCTTCCACAAACCAAAATTCTACTATATAAAAGAAGAGACACTAACTTAAAAAACCCTAGTAATAATACATAAGAGGACTTTATTTTATTTTTTAATCTCACAAAAAAGCCTACGTACGAGATTGGTGACTTTTTTAATTGATGGATGCACCTGACAATGTTAATGTTGTGAGTTCATCAAAACCAAGAATGGTTATCATTATAAATTGTTAGGTTAAAATATTTTGTATTCAACTTTTTGTTACTTCCTATGGACGTACATGATGCTAATCTACTACAAACACTTGTTTCTTTTTTTTTTTTTAACATTCGTATACTAAATGAACAAGTGTTTGCATTGACTTTGTTCTGGCAATTTTAGAAGAGACAACCATGCATGTGGTTAAACATAGAAAAAATTATCCAACTGCTTTTCTTTTGGTGGGAGTACATGTTGTGACCAAGTTCTCATGATATCTTTGCATGGCTAATAGAACCTTTACATGGGTGATCTTGATATGGATGTTTAATTTGTTATGTTTTACTGGGACGATTTTAGCAGTACGGTAATGATAACACATATTGTGGACCGGATAATATTGTGATAATGCTTGTATCCGGAAAAGGGATGAGTAAATCATTTATACCGAGTGAAATTTTGAGAATCAAGATTGTAAAGAGCAAAAAGGGTTGAATAAATCACAGGATTAAATGTTGTGTGTTTTGGCTAAGCTTTGTAATAGACGTTGTATAAGCGATTATTATGATTTGTGTAAATTTAACTATACATACACTATAAGTAAGACATGCATATTTCAAAATCTCTCTCTGCTCAATTTTTTTTCAAATCTCTCTCTCTGCACGAAGAAGAAGAAAATGGAGTATCCTATGGTTCACCCTGACCCCGAAATTGTCGTCGATGCTATTAGATACATACCGCGTAAGCCTCACCGAGGACGTTGAGTCCGACGTGACCGCGACTAACTTCTTATCCGACCAAGGCTCGGAAATGGCTCAAAGCGATGAAATACTAAACCTGTAGGCACACAGCATATTTGACGGTAATTTCTCTTTCGGATTCTCCTTTTACAGTTCATGTAGCTTAACTAGGGAGATTTCATGAGCTTGCTTCACTATAGGAAGATGGTGAATCTCATTTCCGGAATCTCTTTGAAACTGGGAAAACGATTTACTAGAATCGATTGTTTGATTAGGACATATTTGCAGGGTTTTCTCTTTAGGATTCTCGTTTTATGGTCAATTTTGTAAAGAAACATCTATTGATAGTGCTTAGCACTAGCTCAAGACCGTACAATCCCGAAAAACCCGAAATAAACAATAGACCCTCTAAGTATGATGAAGAATTTTTAGAGAATACTTTAAAGACTCTTAGAGAAAATTAGAGAACTTATGAATTGGAACACTCTTACTTGGATTTTATTTTATTCACTTGTTCAACTTTTCTTATGCTTTTGTATAAAACAAATGAAAGGGGTGAGGAGGTATTTATAGCCTCTCAAAGATCTCTCACAAAAGTTCTAGAGTATTCTACTAACCTCCTTACTTCCTAGATATTTTACAAGTCTCTAGAATTCTCTATAACATCTAGATTATTATCTCTTTATCTTATAACTTTCTAGATTTTTCTACACCATTATTTACATATCTTTATCTTCAAGAATTCTCTAGAAACACTTAAGGAGGTGATAACCTTCTTAAGTATCTCTTTAATTTTGGCTTGGTCCAAATATCATATTTGGATCATGAACCCATAATTAAGTATAACCCAAAATCAAGTTTAACTTCAATAAATTTAGCTTAAAAAGAGAGATTAGATGATCGATTTGCAAGTATTTTCTCGTTTTACGTAGCTTAATTGTGAAGATTAGATTATTGATTGAGCTTGCATAATATTCTCACTTTGGAATCACATTGAAACTTGAAAAATGATGTACCGAGAGACTTGATTGCTTTATTAGGAAATATTTGCTGGAATATTATAGATTAAGCTTGCTTATCTCCTAAATAAGCCACCATATCTCTTGGATTCTCGTTTACTGTGGTCACGTAGCTTAATTGTGAAGATTAGATTATCGATTAAGCTTGCATAACTAAGAATCTCACTTTTGAATCACATTGAAACTTGAAAAATGATGTACCGAATCTCATATGTGGTGGCTTAATTAGGAGATATTTGCAGTTAGTTTTCCGGTCCGCTGATTGTCGGAGGTCTCCTATTGCACGACTATTCGGATGCACTATTGCCCGAGGACGAGGACAAGGACGGTCCGACTTTCGAGGAGTTGGCCGAGGTAGTCGTCGGAAAGCCGATTCTCCTTGATCCGGCGGTGGCGGACGGTGAGTGATCCGTTTCCTTTATTTTTCCTTTTTTCCCTATCTCTGTTTCATGCTGCATAAACTCGTTTTAGAATATGGTTAATGGTCAATTTTGTATATTGCAGCTCTGAGCAAGAAGAGAAGATGAAGAAAGAGCTCGTTTTCTCTCTGTTTCAATGGCTTTATATCATAGCTTAGCTTTTGGATTTTTATATGTTTTTCTTTTTTTTTCCCTTTGAACAAAAATTCATATAAATAGAAACTCATCGGTGATAAGCGTTTGATCTAGAGGAAGAAGAATTGTTGTAATATTCTTCTTGGTTAATTATTGCTGCGGCGGCGGTGGTCGTCGTTAGTAGGGTTAGAGACCTAAATGTTTTACCAAAATTTCCAATCAGGTTAGAGGTACAATATCAAACCAAATTAAATCGACTAGCTTAAAATGCAATGGGCTGATTCATTAGTAGTGTTACAATAATAATATGTGTGAGTTGGTCCGTAATACAAAAGAGGCTTTTTAAAATTAAAAGAAAAATTAAATGTTCAAACCCCTAAATTTTCCCGTTGTTTCCGAAGAATTCGTTGAAGGGTTGATCTCATATTTTCGATGTGCACATAATGTGCAATCTTATATCAAAAAGCAAACTCATTGTCTCCAGGAACGCTAACTTGAATCCAACTGTTTACCAAATATTGAGGATCAACAATCCATCTCAAATATATGAAACGAGAATCAGATATTCCATCATTTTTTTTCTAGATGAAGGTAAATAAACATTGTAGGATTCTCTTTCTGCTTGAAAAAACTAAAAAGAATTTTTTTACATAAATCGTTTTCAGAAACTTGAGAGTGAAGAAGAAGAAAAAAAAATTGGGAAAAGTAAGAGTTTTAGTAACAAGGAAACGAGAGAAAGATATACAATCAAAATTATATGTAACATCAAACAATCAAACAAAAACAAATCGGTAAAGCAATGATTTCTAGACTCAATGTTTGGCACTAACATCAAACAAATCTGAGAAACAATTAGAGAAAAAACCTAAGAAAAAATTAGTAAAAAGAATCTATCCATAAACTTCCACAATCGCATAACAAATTAGAAAAAAAAATTCGTAAGAGTGTATCCATAAACTTATATCAATACAATTCCTTCTTCAATGTGAAAAAACAACATAGCTAAAATTTTCGTAAGATTCCTTTTCAGAAACTTGAGAGTAAGAAGAAAGAAAAAACAAATCAATAGAGAAAGAAAACGGAGAAACTTGGAGAGAAAGAAGAAACAAAAAGCCATTGTTTCATGTTAAAGGTTTGAGTTGTGTTTATTCAAAAGTAGACTTCTGAATCTATAATAAAACATCATAAAGCCATTGTTTCATGTTAAAAGTTTTGAGTTGTGTTTGTAAAATCTGTATAACTTTCTAAGGCATGTTACTTGTTCATCTCGTCTTTGGAACCTAATTTGCTTGTTATCCAAAAAACCTCTAACCAAGTAAATATATAGCTACTTGAAATTGGTACAGAACTGTCTAGTCTTCGTTAAAGACATCTTTAGCACACACACACACACAAAATCCCATTAACATATAATCCAGTAACGCCTATCAACTCAATAAATAATCTAATACGATCGTCTTAAGACATCCAAAACTCACTAAAAACACTAACCATCCCAGTAATCAAGAATCAGTTTTCTCATCAATAAAATGAAAACAAATTAATCAAAGGGTGATACAACTCAGGAACTTATATGAGCTAGGGACAGTAAGCACAGCATTTGACCGTTCAATCAACCCCCAAATCTCTATTACTCTGAATCTGTGGGAAACTAATAGAGAATCTTCACTGATGGTGGGTTTCAGTTTTGTGTTGTGAAACCAAATGAATTGCGAGTAAAGAGAAATAAGCTTGAATTTGATTGATGTAGAGGTTCTTCCGTATGTCTTCTGCAATTATGATTTCTTCTACTTGACATGACTAACACTCAGAACAGGGTAGAGTAGAACAGAGCATAACAGAGTATAATGGAACACAATAAAACAGAGCATATCATAACAAACCAAAACAGAACACGTTACATGCTGGTTGGGATCTTAAATAAACATTTAGTTTTGAATTCGGAGAAGATAATAAAATATAAATTAAATTAAATTAAAATATATATATATATATATATATATATATATATATATATATATATATTGACGTTTAAGATATGAAATTACTTTCCAAACTTTTATTAGATAGAAAAACCTCAACACAAAAAAAAACCCTAAAAACAACCAATTTGACCCAACACTGTGGCGTACCGTCTAGGCTACAGTTGGAGCAAATGAATACTCGCCGGCAAGCATACACGGCGGAAACTCGGAAGCCGTTGTTCCCTGAAGACCTCACAGTGACACAGTAAGTTTTCCTTTAATTGTTGTTATGTGAATGTGAATAATTTGGGTTTATGATCTCTGAATTAGGGATTAAGAATAATTAGGAATTAGGAATTATGATCTCTTAATCCGAGGCGGGACAATATATCCTCAGAGCTCTTGCAGGATATATTGTCCCGCCTCGGATTAAAAGACAACATTCGTGCTTCCGATGTATGCAAGACATGGCTTGTAGCAGCTACTGCTGTTAGGAAGTTACAGCCTCGTCCTTGGCTTTTTTATCGACAACAAGGATCGGGATACGAAGGAGACTACATTCTTTATGACCCATCAACTTCTCAAACATATGAGCTCAATTTTCCAGAGTTGAAGAATATTTATTATCTCTCTTATTCAAGGGATGGTTGGTTGCTTGTGCTACAACGTTACCCCTCAGTTTCATTGTTATTTAACCCGTTTACCCGGGAGTGCATCTACTTACCCGAGGGGCTAAGCCGTGCCTATTCTTATGCCTACGGAGCTTTCTCAGCCGCTCCTACATCAAGTAGTTGTTTGGTGATCTCATTCACCTATACATATCTCAACTCGGATATTAGGATCAATACTTGGCGGCCTGGTGAAACCGTATGGACAACCTATCGCTTTGAGAACAAGTTACATTCCATATGGAACAAATTTCTCTTCTCGAATGGTCTGTTCTATTGTCTCACTACCTGTGGATTACTCGAGGTATTCGACCCCGCTAAAGCAACCTGGAATCATCATCTTCCAGTGCAACCTCATCCCGCAAGTAAAAATTATCCAATGTTGATGACAGAGCATGAAGGGGACATCTTTCTTAGTTTTAGACGCGGCAACAAGAGTCCATCAGTGTTTAAATTAAACCTTAACAGAAATGTATGGGAAGAGACAAGAGAACTTGGTGGGTTGACAGTATTTGCAAGTTACCCTACGTCTCTTACAAGAGCTGGTCTCTATTAGAAGATTTGTTGAACAGAAACTAAATCTCTCTAGTGGAGAAGAAGATCTCGTGAGAGGATTTGGAAAAGGAATTGTTTTTGTTCAACAAATCTTCTAATATGGTATCAGAGCGCTGCATCGATGTGGGCAATCTCCTGGATGTCCGGCCCATTTATAATCTCCACGTTTCAGATCTCTATAGTCCTGAACGTGGGGGAGGGTGTTAGATTTGTCCAACATCGGTTGTTTGTGGCTTATATGAGCCACATATATAGTGGTGCAAACCTCACCTAATGAGCTAGCTTTTGGGTTGAGTTAGGCCCATTCTAAGAGTCTCCCCTCGGAGATGAGGAACAGAATATATACATCGCATTTTGATGATCACGGGCCACATGACATGTACTACTCTCTTGGTGATGAGAAAAGCTCACGTCCCCCTTCAAAGCATGATTTGCTTAACCACGCCATTTGGGTTGATCCACCTCACAACGTTAATTTGTGACTTGATCCTTTATGTTTTGTCTGATGGAAAACTTTATTTCTGCCTTTTAAATGTTTCGTTAAATTAATTATTTTTTTCCTTTGTGGTTTATAATATGATTGATCGTATTTGTGGTTTTAGTGTTTCAAACTAACTCTAATATCTATCATAGACTCTATTGCTTCTTTACAATTTATATATGTTTGATGTACTGGACATTAGTGTTTCTCTAAAAACTTGGAAGGAAACAAGTTAACAGGCACCCTCGTGTAGAAATTTCTGAATTCGCTTACCAGATTCTTGCTTTTGCCCTAACGTTCCGGGTCATAAGACTAGGGTAAATTTATTTTATATCATCTAAGAAAACGTGATTACCAAGCAACAGGTAAGTGAAGGACGTAGTCATTGTGAATACTTTGACTAATAGTGAGATATGTCATCTATGTCATCTGAAATCTTGATATTAGTTTTAGGAAACATGGAATTTAAAATTCTTAGATGGATATAAAATTTTGGAAATATGTGAATTTGCTTTGCCAACTTATAAATAGAAAAAAGAATAATTAGGTGAATAACAAATTAACCCTAGAAAAAATCTCCACAAAAAAAAAAAAAAATCTTCAAAGTTAAAACTACCAAATTTGACTTAACCGTGTGGAGATAATGAAAACTGGCCGGAAAACATACACGGCGGAAGCTCCGGCTTCATTGATCCCTGATAGTGCAACCCATTGTTCAACCGCTTCCATTAAGGTGAGTTTTCCTTTTAATCGAAATTCTAGGGTTTATGATCTCTGGATCAGGGTTTATGAGACTTCGCTTATTACAGTTTATAGCTTTTAAGACTACTAAACGAACATTCGAACATCCATGAGATCATGAGATTCTGAATAATTTTTCTGAACTCCTCTTTGTACAAACGCTAGAGGAGATCTTGGATCGAAGAAGAAGTGTATCACAGGATTGTGGGATGTAAATATTCCCTCAGAGCTGTTGCAGGATATATTGTCCCGCCTCGGATTAAAAGACAACATTCGTGCTTCCGTTGTATGCAAGACATGGCTTGAAGCAGCTATTCTGTCAGGAAGTTACAGCCTCGTCCTTGGCTTTTTTCAGTAAGAGAATCGGAAGAGTCTCCTGTTGGAACATACAGTCTTTATGACCAGCGACTGTCTCAATTGCGTATTCGTAATTTTCCAGCGTTAGAAGGTTACAGATTTTGTTGTTCTTGTGATGGTTGGCTGCTCCTGGTAAACCCCTCGTACTTGGTTTTCATATTTAGCCCCTGTACCCTATTATTATTTAACCCCTTTACCCAGGAGCACATCTACTTACCCAAGAGGAGACCATATTTCGATACCTATTGCTTAGCTTTCTCAGCCGCTCCTACATCAACTAGTTGTTTGGTGTTCTCACTCATTTATAATGCTTTAAAAAAAAAATATTGAGATCAATACTTGGCGGCCTGGTGAAACCGTATGGACCACTCATCGCTTTGAGAACCAACATGAAGGCATGTGGAGAAAGTGTCTTCTCGAATGGCATGTTCTATTGTCTTAGTGAATGCGGCTTCCTCGGGGTTTTCGACCCACCAAGAGCAGCCTAGAAAATTCTTCCAGTGAAACCTTGTCCCGCCTTTGGTCAGATCGGTAGGCGAATGTTGATGATTGAACATGAAGGAGACATCTTTGTTATGTTTACATTTCCCAACAATAACCCGTCGGTGTTTAAACTTAAATCTTGAATGCAATGTATGGGAAGAGAAGAGAGAACTTGGTGGCTTGACAATATTTGCAAGTGACCCTGGCTCTTTTGCAAGTGACCCTGGCTGTTTTGCAAGAGCTGGTCTCTCAGGAGAGGAGAGGAACATAATATATCCGTCGAATATGGGGTGCCTTGGCATATACTACCGCCTTGCTGATGGTAAAATTAGCTCTCATGCCTCTTTAAGTAACCATTTTTCTAAACAACCCAATGCTTGGGTGCATCCTCTTCACAACTACAAATAATAGTGGCTGGTTCATCATATTGCTTACGGATACAGTGGTCATGATTGGTGTTTCTAATGTTACACGGAACAAGATCAAGTTGCTCTCAAATTGATGTAGCTGCTCTACCGTTTGTCTTCTGCAATTCTGATTTCTAGGTGATGTTATAGTTCATCCGCACTTCCTTGAATCTTGTCTCTTAGAGCTATTCTCAGTTTTTGCTGCAAAATTTAAGTCTAAGCTAATGTTTACGTTATCTTGTGAGGCCTGTTGTTCACGATTTGGGAACCAATTTGCTTATGTTATCCAGAAAGTCATTGAAATAGTCGCTGGTTACTTGAACTGGTTTAAAAAGGCTTAGTCGTTGAAGTAAAATATTAACAAGAAGATATTTTTAAAATATATAATGACTTGGTCTTGCTGATTAATCTATGATCTAATTTGATAGGATGTAACTAAAATACCATACAATATGTAGAACAGTCTCAAACAAGAAATAGTATAATGCTTAACTTGTCATAAACCTTTAGCAGTAGCTCGAAAATTCGGCTTACCGATACATATGCAACATATCATATTTACAACTGCTTCAGGGACAGTCATCACCTGATTCTCCCAAGCCTGTATATGCAAATGCATCTTTCGTCAGCGACGAAATTCATTGGTATTTCAACTCTATAACTATAATCATGTTGGATGATTTCTTTATAATAGATGCAATGTTTCTTACCTCCACGCGAGCTCGAAAACGTGTCACTCTTCGTCGTCTCCATGTTTCAATAAGTAAATCGGATCCGGAAACTGCGCTAGCTTGACCTCCAACATCTCGTTCCTCGGGATATTCAACTCCATGTTATCTTCTACCTCTTGCGTAGACGAGGATTCATCATCTACACATTTCAATAGTAAACAAGACGAGAAACATATCATTAGACATATAGAGCATACAAAATCCAAATCTCCATTACATTATACTATTGTTCATGTAGATAAGAATCCTAGTAAAGCAAAGCACCATCACAATATCACCTCTAAAATCTCAGAAACTGGTTTTGTAGAGACATGGAGGAAACTCAAGAAGCAATTGCTAAAAGGAACCATTTTTAACACTCAAATCCGAAAACAAGCGAGACCCATCATCTATATAACACGATTCAACCCCTAACAATTTCACAAGCTAAACGTATCACCCCTAACAATCTCAGAAGCTGGTTTTATAGAGACATGAAGCAAATTGCTCAAAGGAATCATTTTTAACACTCAAAACCGAAAACAAGTAAGACCCATCATCTAGATAACACAATTCAAACCCAAAGGAAGGCGATTCAAGGATTCATGTACAATTTCAGGGGAAGATAGGAAAAATTGAAAAAATTTCTGAGCAATTACCTGGAGAAATGAAGTAAGAGGAACAAGGCCAACCATTAGGAGACGTACGAGAAAGAGATTCTTCCTCCGTCAACGGATTCCTCACCTGATCGACCAAAGTCGCGATTTTCTCCGCCGTGTTCTGATGAGGAGGAACCCAGAAGGAAGAGCCAGGGGAAAAAGGAAGCCAATCTGGAGTCGAATTATGAACAATGATCCTACGAACAAATTCGTTTAGCTTCTTCAACGCTGCTTCGGCTTCTGTCTTTGAAGATCCGTAATCGATCTCGATGAGCTGCTGCGGTTTCGACGAAAACCAACGGCGGTTGAAACAGACGAAGTTTGGCGGCGTCGCGGAGGTCGCCGGTTGGTTGAATCGACGGAGGAAGAATCTCCCGGACGGAATTAGGGTTTTTGATAGCAATCTGGACATTTTTTAGAGAGAGAAAGTTTGGAGAGAAGAGAGAGAAGGGGTTGTTTACATTTATCGACGATGACTGTAAACGGGTACATAAGAGGATCCGAATTCGTGAGATCCGACCCGAATATAGAATTTAAACGAGTTAATGGGCCTGTAATGGGCCGATTCATTGGATTTGGGTGTTTTGGAGTAGAAGTCAGAAATAGTCTGGATTTCGCTGACTCAATTCTCTATTATTTCTGACATATTTTCCAAAATGTACCTATATGGAACTATGCTCATGTGTGTGTGTGTGTATGTGTACGTAGATGCACGTGAATATGGAGATTGGAGTTTATAAAATACACGTGAAATATGGAGTTTATAGTTGCAAGTCAAATCATACGACATGTCGACATTAATTATATATGGTTTAGTTATAATACCGATCATGCCATGTCAATCGTTCTAAGTTGTAATTTATGTAAATCAAGAATCGGAAAAATGATTTGAGCTACCAAAAATTGTATACTCAAGTGTTCAACACTATTTCAAGGATCTTAATTAATTCATACAAAATGGTGAATTTATGACAACAACAAACAAAACTTAATTATATCAGATAGCTCGAAAGTGTGGTTAGACATGATTGCATGCATATGTTGCTACCGGAAGCCACTCTTGGCTCAAGGTAGTTTTCGCTAGTGAAATAACAATATTTAATCGTCGTGTAGTGTTCTGTTTTTAGTTTTTTGTTTTCTTTACTTTTGGCTTTTGCCTCCCATGCATGTATTGGTCTTTGTTATTGATCCTTGTATTGTAACGAGGGCTGGCATCGACAACATTATATGTTAGATCTGTTTTGATTAGGTATTCGCCACAATTCAATAAAAAAAATCCGGATATCTATGTCAAATTAAAACAATATTAATTAGATAAATATCCCTTCTAAAATAAAATAAAAAATACTAGATTTAATTAGAAAGGAAAAAAAGAATATCCACTTCGATTCATACAAACGTTTTTGTGTTTGTAGAGTGGTCTAAGCGATTGATGATCCTAATAATTTCTAATGAAACCTTTAGAACAACTATTAAATGTGGGAGCTTAAGCTAGCATAATTAGATTTGTAAGGGTTTCATGAGAAGGTAGAGATTTCTAGGGTTAACTAAGGTCGCAAAAGATGAGTAAGAGCTTTGTATTGCTGTGTAAAAGTTTGAGTACAAGATTGTGAATGAATTTTCGAATCCCCTTTTAGGGTGTGTACAAAGATGTATATATAAGTTCCTAGGTCGGCTAAGTCTCCTAAATCCTTGCGGATTCCTGCCTTGGCCAGGTCGGTCGAGTTAGAGTGGGCTTCGCGTTTGGGCCGTGGTACTTTGGCTTCAGACCATCTTCTTGTGGCTGGGCCGAAGATGCTATCAGACCGAAGACGCGGTCGGCCCGTCAAGGCATTGCCAAACCGAGTCCGTACTGGGCCATCCGCCTGTGCCGAACCCGCGGTCGGCTCCTTGGTACGTTGAGCCCGTGGTTGGCTCCTTGGTACGCCGAGCCCACGGTCGGTTTCTTGGTACGCCAAGCCTGCGGTCGGTTCCCTGGTACGCCGAGCCCGTGCTTGGTCCTGCCTAGTCCGGGACCTTCCTGCTTCGCCTCACTCCACAACCACTTGCTTTGCTTCTATTCGCCGGAAGACTTAGGTGACTGTTTGACTTTGAATGTTTAACGTCGAGCGGATGAAAACCGACCCCAACAGTTAGACCCCTAGCTCGGTAATATTAAAGGTAATAGTGCCGAGTTAAAAGATGTGTTAGATATCGGCGTTACCGTTTAAAGTCAAGGTGTTGGCCTATCCTTTCTCATAGTGGTAGAGAATGACTTTATACAGGAGGTTTTAAGACTCCGTAAGCGTTTTGAAGATTTTAAGACTTCTGGCTTCCTTTGCCAAAGCTGCTGCGTTTTCTACAAAAAGGATTTTTTTTTTCTCGAAGATTTTAAGACTTCGTATTCCCGATGGAGGTTTTAAGACTCCGTGCTGCGATTGCTAGTGTCAATGACGTTTCCGAGTGATTGCCAATCGATTTCTGGAAGGAAGAGTGTTTTCCTTTTTGAATGGAGTCGGGACCCGCTTGGTGGGAGAAGGAGAGGATAAGGTTTTGACTTGGTCCACTATTTCTCTTTCTCCTTTCTTCTTCCTTTCTCTTTCCTCCATCACCATCTCGATCTCTTGAGATTTTCTTTCTCTTTTTTTTTTTTTTTTTTTACACCTCCATCACGCCGCCGTATTTTTGTGCCGCCGCCGACCGGAGCTTCGCGTGATTTCCAACCGTGAGCTCGCCACCTCCGTCCTTCTTTCTCATTTGGTGAGTTTCCTTCATTCAATTATCTTTCTTTGATTCTCATAGATTTTTTGGTTTGAGAACCCAAGCTTGTGAACCTTGCCTTAAGAAGAATAAGTCTTGGCCATGAGATATTGTTAGGAGTAAATCCCAAATCCCTTGATTCCCATTGTTTCCATGCTCCAATTGTTGATGAAATTGACTTTGGATTTGCATAGATTTTTGAGAATCCCCTTTGAAGCTTGTTTAGGAATAGAGCTTGTTCTTGGTAGAAAAATGTCAAACCTCACTTTTTGATCTTTATTTTGGGTTAATGTAGATTTGGTCACGTTATGGATAAGACGAAACTCGGTTCGGTTGATCATGGTGGATCGGCAATGCCGTTGTGTCAAGCCGAAGATGTCGCCGTGCCTCCGACTCGGACCGACCCTGTGGTCGCGGTTGTAAGCAGAACCGACCCCGCGGTCGCGACTTCGAGTGGAATCGACTCCATGGTCGCGACGATGAGTAGAACCCACCCCGTAGTCGCACCCTTGGGTGGAGCCGACCCTGTGGTCGCACCCTTGGGTGGAACCGACCCCGTGGTCGCACCCTTGGGTGGAACCGACCCTGTGGTCGCGATGTTGAGTGGTACCGACCCCATGGTCGCTTTGTCGAGCCGAATCGGGGACAAGGTTACGACGCCATCCTCGCCGGGGGTTGAGACATCGTCCTCAGCATCTCATGAGAATGCCGGCATCGGAATTCGTCTCCGTAGAAAACTCACCGTTCTGCGGGTTTGTCTTAGCGGACCCGATGAGGGTAATGAGGATGCTTTTGACGACTTCGCAGAGGTCGAGGAGGAGAGGAGGCCTAGCGGTGTTGAGGATTTGATGGCCCGTAATGGGGGGATTGGACTTTCCTTTCCCCTTAACGATGAGGACCCAGGGCTTTCAGCTGGTGGAGCCGACGCCGCTCTGTCATACTCTTCCTCTACTTTCAGGTCACTCCCTTCCGACGCTGAGGACGGTGATGATGACACCTTTGCAGAGGTTGGCAGGCCCGTGGTGGCCAAGAAGAAGAAGGCACATCCGGACCCTCCGGGATCCACTCTTTCTGACGAGGAGTCGTTAAAGCTTCTCCGAGAGAGGTGCGAGATTTCAGACGAGATTAGGCTGGTTGCTCCCGATCGCACTCAGCGAGCTGACGCTCCACCTCCGGGATACTTCACCTTGTACGAGAAATTCTTCGAGCACTGCTTGCTGTGGTTTCTGGTGCCCGGCTTCCTTCTTCGTTTCTTGGAGGCGAATGGTATCTCCCTTGCTCAGATCAACCCCAGGGGGTCGAGGCATATCATTGGCATCTATGTGCTGAGTAGGGAGTGTAACGCGGAGATTAGCACCGACCAGCTGTCCTGCCTGCTAGACTTCAGGCCTCGTGGTCGCGCAGAGGAGCTTAGGTATCTATTTTCTCCGGTTCCGGGGCGCACGCTCATTGATGGGTTCCCCAGCAAGGTTGATCACTTTGAGGACCGATTTTTCTATGTCAAGATTTCGGATAAAACCGTTGAGGCGTATTACATTTCCCTCGTCAGGACGAGCTGAGAGAAAAGAAGTAATTATATACTTAGAAATATTTTTCATAATGTGTTCACGCTTCGTGTACTAATGTTTAGATAGTTTCTTTTTACAGTGAAACCAGCATCTCAGACTGTCAGCAGGAGTGACACAGCGGCCATCTAGAACGCTCTTGCTTTCGGGGATGGTGACAGGGTGAGGTCTTTTACTCGTCAGAGGATCCTAAAGGCGCTTTCTACCAGGATCTTCCCAGAGAAGGTTCTCAGACGGGGTGCTCCTAGAGTTTCGGCCTACCAGCGAGCGGAGAAGGCGAAGGTAGCGTCGACGAGCGCCGCGGTATCAGCGAAGACGTGCTCCCAGACTCGGTCTCCGTCGACTACGGCGCTAAAGACTCCTGCTACACCGGTCCAGCGCTCTCACGCTCTCGACCTTACCCCTGACGAGATTGCGAGGCGTCGTGATCAGTCGCGAAAGAGAGCTCTAGAGGGCAAGGCGAGAAGTACTCCCGGTGGGGCACCTCCGAAGCGACAGAAGACGGACTTTTCTCCTGCCATTGCTGCAGTATCGCCCTCTCTGACTCCCGGCCCCAGCGGGAGAGCTTTTGCGCTGGCGAAGGCCAATGTTTCCGAGGTTTGGTTTCTTTTCTTATTTGTGTTTGTTATTGGTACTTAGCTTCTTTTGGTCTAATACCATTCCCTTTGCATTCCTTTGTACGTAGCTCTCCGCTTAGCTGGACCAACTGGCCTTTTGCTTTGAAGAGGACTCTTGCTCTTAAGACAAGGAGCTCAGCGAGGCCAAGAAAGCCAACATCGAACTTGCTGAGAGGAACCGATCTCTTGAAGATGACGTTGCTTTTGTGAGGAAGAGGGAGGAAGAGTTGACTGGCAAGCTGTCGAGGGCGTCTTTGAGGCATCTGAAGGACAAGGAGGAGATTACGTTGCTCAGGAGTAAGCTATTAGATGCTGAGGATCTTAGGGATGCCAAGATTGCAGAGGCCGTTGCTGAGGCCAAGGATGAGGCGGCCCGTAGCTCCGCTGGCCAAGCCAGAGAGCTCGCCAGGTTACTTGGTAGGATTGGGGGAACAGCGAAGGACAACATGCTTGAACTCGCTGAAATTAATGCGAACCTGGAGTTCATTGAACGTCTCTGCAAGCCCGACGGACCGACTCTGGATGTCGCGGTGAAACTCTTGGTTGAGAGGAAGATCTTGATTTACGATGCTCGTGATGTGTTTGATGAGCTTATCTCTGGCGTGAGGCAAGCCTTAGAGATCTCAGAGGATGACGATGTGGCCAATGAGGATGAGGAGGCCGACGAGTGACTACCTTTCCCCGTTCTTGACTTAGTTTGTTTTTAGTCTCTTTATGACTCTACTTGTTTCTAAGACCTTTGTCGAATTTGATGACTTTTGGTTGAAGTATTGGATGGTTTGTATCCTTGCTACCATTTTGGATCATTGCGTTGTGGAAAATGAAGGATGACTCTGAGTGTAGTTTTTTTTTATGATGAACTTTGATGGTTTTGGAGCAGTGTACTCGCTTTAAACGTTCTCCTATACTTAGGAGCGCTTTAGGCTGTAATGTGTTTTTGCCATGCGTTTGCCAACGCAGCTGTTGGGCTTTGTGAGTTGGTGCTGTTCTTCTATATACGTCTGTCCGAGAACAAGTTCACCATAAGTTCTAGCAGTGTGCATCCTAGGTTTCCGAATGACTCGTTCAGGGTCCATGCCAAACGAAAATCATTAGCAGCTGCATTTTACCAACGATGTTTGTTGGGTTTCTGAATGATCAGTTGGGTTCGTCCGCCCCAATACTGAACACTTATATTTATATAGAGTGCTTTGAATTTGATGTTGGATGTCATTGTGTTCGTACTCCCGCATTATTGTTGTGGCCAGCAACAATAAATACGGAATGACTCTACTTGATTGAAGCTTTGATTAGCCCGTGAATGACATAGTTGTTCTCATGATGAGGTTTGTGTCAAGTGTCTGAAGTTTATGGTGATGATGTTGTCAAAGAGTGGCGTACGGGTACCCCACTGCCCCCCCTTTTAGACAAAGCAGGGAACTGATATCGTCTAGAGAGATTGAGCTCATCCGAAGACAAGGCTTGGAAAACACCTACTCCCCCCCCCCCCTAAGGCAGAGGAGATCATTGGAGCTCGTCCAGAAACAAGGCTTAGCAAAAACACTTACTCCTCCCCCTGAAGGCGGAGGAGATCAGTGGAGCTCGTCTTGAGACAAGGCTTAGTGAAAATACTCACTCCCCCCTCTCCCCCTTAAGGTGGAGGAAATCAAGTGAGCTCATCTGGGAACGAGGCTTAAGTAAAAAACTCACTCCCCCCCCCTCTAAGGCAAAGGAGATCAAGTGAGCTCGTCCGGGAACGAGTGTTATGTAAATCTTTCATTCAGCGAAGATGTTGTAGTGCTGTACAAACATCTCAGAAAGTTGGTGGAAGTTGTGGATTGAATTCTTCTCCAGCTTGTAGAGCCACTAGAGGGCAGACCCTTTGAGGCTTTCCACGAACAGCTTGCAGTAGCCGAAGTCCCTCTCGGCTTCCCTGAAATTCGCCTTTCCTAGGGCTACCTCAAACTCCATCAGATGATCAGCAGGGTCGGAGGTTCCTTCATAGCTCGGAAGCTTGATTCTTCCTGGATAGGAGATTCTGGCTCCCGAGATGTTTTCAACGAAAGGGGTGTTTCGAGCCTTCTCCAGCATGTAGGCGACCCTAGGAGCCCTTCCCGTGCTTTGGTACATCTGCAGCTTGGTAGTCCGCAGATCGGAGACGACCTGATCTAACTGGGCTTTCAGCGTAGCCACCTCTTCGTCTTGGGAGACTTGTGGAGCCCTGCGCTCCTGCTCTTTCTTGTAGAGCTCCGCTAAGACTGGAGCCCCCTCTTCATTAGCAAAATCATTGTAAGCACCTGTTTCGGTCTGGGCTCGTCTCCGAGGTGGTTGATCTTCGTCCGATTCTTCCATCACACGCTCGGAAGTTGCATCAGATTCCCGACGAGGCGGTGGTGGAGGCAAGCCCTCTGGGACTGTGCGATCGGTCCGAGGTGGCAACTCCTCGTTCCGGTTCCTTCGATGGGTTCGAGGCGTGTTGAAGCTGAGACGTGTCGAACGGACACGGGACCTTTTGCGTGTTTTTCTCTTGAGCGCTCGCAGCTCACTTATCGTAGCTTCATTGTGCTTCTCTTGATCTCGTGCTCTCTTTTCCAGCGTCTCAAGCATCTGCTTGATCTCCGTGATATATGCTGGGTTGTTCGCGGCGTGAGGCGCGGTGTTCTCCACGGAGTTTAAACTTAAATCTTGAATGCAATGTATTGATCCTAATATCCGAGTTGAGATATGTATAGGTGAATGAGATCACCAAACAACTACTTGATGTAGGAGCGGCTGAGAAAGCTCCGTAGGCATAAGAATAGGCACGGCTTAGCCCCTCGGGTAAGTAGATGTTTGAGTACAAGATTGTGAATGAATTTTTGAATCCCCTTTTAGGGTGTGTACAAATCTAACACCCTCCCCCACGTTCAGGACTATAGAGATCTGAAACGTGGAGATTATAAATGGGCCGGACATCCAGGAGATTGCCCACATCGATGCAGCGCTCTGATACTATATTAGAAGATTTGTTGAATAAAAACAATTCCTTTTCCAAATCCTCTCACGAGATCTTCTTCTCCACTAGAGAGATTTAGTTTCTGTTCAACAAATCTTCTAATAGAGACCAGCTCTTGTAAGAGACGTAGGGTAACTTGCAAATACTGTCAACCCACCAAGTTCTCTTGTCTCTTCCCATACATTTCTGTTAAGGTTTAATTTAAACACTGATGGACTCTTGTTGCCGCGTCTAAAACTAAGAAAGATGTCCCCTTCATGCTCTGTCATCAACATTGGATAATTTTTACTTGCGGGATGAGGTTGCACTGGAAGATGATGATTCCAGGTTGCTTTAGCAGGGTCGAATACCTCGAGTAATCCACAGGTAGTGAGACAATAGAACAGACCATTCGAGAAGAGAAATTTGTTCCATATGGAATGTAACTTGTTCTCAAAGCGATAGGTTGTCCATACGGTTTCACCAGGCCGCCAAGTATTGATCCTAATATCCGAGTTGAGATATGTATAGGTGAATGAGATCACCAAACAACTACTTGATGTAGGAGCGGCTGAGAAAGCTCCGTAGGCATAAGAATAGGCACGGCTTAGCCCCTCGGGTAAGTAGATGTTTGAGTACAAGATTGTGAATGAATTTTTGAATCCCCTTTTAGGGTGTGTACAAAGATGTATATATAAGTTCCTAGGTCGGCTAAGTCTCCTAAATCCTTGCGGATTCCTGCCTTGGCCAGGTCGGTCGAGTTAGAGTGGGCTTCGCGTTTGGGCCGTGGTACTTTGACTTCGGACCATCTTCATGTGGCTGGGCCGAAGATGCTATCGGACCAAAGATGCGGTCGGCCCGTCAGGGCATTGCCAAACCGAGTCCGTGCTGGGCCATCCGCCTGTGCCGAACCCGCGGTCAGCTCCTTGGTACGCCGAGCCCGTGGTCGGCTCCTTGGTACGCCGAGCCCACGGTCGGCTCCTTGGTACGCCGAGCCCGCGGTCAGTTCCCTGGTACGCCGAGCCTGCGGTCGGTTCCCTGGTACGCCGAGCCCGTGATTGGTCCTGCCTAGTTTGGGACCTTCCTGCTTCGCCTCACTCCACGACCACTTGCTTTGCTTCTATTTGCCGGAAGACTTAGGTGACTGTTTGACTTTGAATGTTTAACGTCGAGCGGGTGAAAACCGACCCCAACATTAACCTTTAGCATTGTGAGGAGTATAGAAAGTAACAATGATAAACATTTACACGGTACGATCTATTCTATTTACGTAAGGGTTAGTTTTTAATTTTATGATCAAACGTGATCACTTAGTATATATTTTCCGAAGAGGTAGGGAAGTTTTACATAAGTGAAAACACGTTGCTTCGGAATTACATTTGAGAATTTGTATTGCTTTGTCTTTTAGATATCTTCAGGCTTAAGGAAAATCATCTTTTCTTTCACATGATTGCATCTAATTTTTTTTTCGATAGGCAAGTTATGAGACTACTACTATTTTATTTTATTTTGCTCAAAAAATGTTTACAAACTAATTAATATCAACAAACCTGAATCTAGTTGGAAGAGGTAAGCAATATGCTGTCACTACAAAACAAATTTGTATTGTATGGCTTATTTTATTCATTTACACTAGCTATAATTGATGCAAACAAATTTTACATCACTTGTTTAAATTTTTGGTTAAATTTTTTTTTGTGTGTGTGAATTTCTGATATAGCAATTTCGTATACTTTGACGATTTTTTTTTTATGTCTAACATAATTTTTACCTTTTGTTAATTTAAAACGATACGTGTATAATTCATAGCTACACATATAAATGGTGGAAAACAAAACTGAAACTTGGGAAAAAAAAAACTCACTACTTGTAATAGTGTGAAATAGATGTAAGCTATAAGGAGTCACGAAAAGTAAATTGAGACGATTTGGCACATAAGGCCATGTTCAATGGTCACCCTTTGGGGTCTAATGTGGTGTTCTTATAATATAAAATTATTAAAACGCACACTCTCTCTTCCTTTTACTCAACTTTATACCTTCTCTTTTATCCTTTTACTCAACTTTTATTAATTTTATATTTAAACACTCTTTTTCCTTTTAAGAACACTCTCCAAAATATCTAATTTTAGACACTCTCTCTTTCTTTTAGACACTCTCTACTCTCTTTACTCAAATTTTATTAATTTTATATTTCAATATACCCACAAAAACACTTTTTTCTTTTTTTACAACTATTTTAATAATTTTATATTATAAGAATACCATATTAGACTCCAAGGGGTGACGATTGAACATGTTCTTAATAGATTTGTCTTTTCTAACCGAAAGGTAATCAAAGTCCCTTTCACAAGAATGAGCCAGAGTTTTTTTTTTCTGTTTATTCAAATCAATTGGAAGCTCCCATATTCTACGGAAGAACAAATTAAAAGAAACAACAATAGAAAACATGTTGTGAACATTTAGTTCAATTGTAATAATCTCCTTTAAATTACAATCGACTTGAAATTACTCGCTATTCTAGATTCTTAAAGTCGGTTCAGGAAACGACGATAGATAATTGGCGTTAACCGGCGTATTTCTTGTATTGTTTTATTAATACTTCCTCCGTTCCAAAATATAAGTTGTTTTGAGTGTTTATTTTTGTTTCAAAATATAAGTTGTTTTGAGAATCCTAGTTACTTTTTATTTTTATTGAATACTGTGTGACCAATAATATTCTGTAGTCTTTTTTAGGTTTGATTAAATTATATTTATTATGTATATTAAATGATATTTTTTATAAAAAAAAGTAGTTTCTTAAACACAATGCTTTTAGCCAAAACTATTTACATATTGGAACAGAGGGAATATATTAATTTTCCTAATACTTATTTCTGAGCTTTGGTCATTTGTTTCACACATTTCATTAAGTTAGAGATCACGATGTCTCATTTTAACAAAAAAATCAATCATTGCGAAAGATCTAACTAAACCAAGATATTTCTAATGTAGTAAAAATATTGTTAAGCTACGTACTATATATTTTCCGTAACCAATTAATAAATTTGGATTTAATTTTTTCAGAATTCCGTAGTATATAAAAGAAATGAAACATCATAGATATTATACATTTGACTATTATTACAAGAAATTTAAATGAGAGATTTGCCGCATCGCTATTTTTCTACTGTAACGGTATATCTGATGCATATATTTATCCAAAGAAAAATAAGAAAACCTAAAATTAGAAATGAATTTATGGATTGGTGTTAGAGGAAGAATGGACAAAGAAAAAAAAATGACAGGACACATGATGTGTTTGGATTAAACGACATTTTTGTGTGAACAATTCTCACATGTGATCACAGATGTTAACTTTAACCTGCCATATACATCCATATTTTTATATATATATATATATATATATATATATATATATATATATATATATATATATATTTTTTTTTTCGTATATATATATATATATATATATATATATATAAGTACAACTATTCTTCTTTCTTATTATGATTTATATATACATCCATATATATATATATATATATATATAAGTACAACTATTCTTCTTTCTTATTATGATTTATATATACACATTCAATGCAATCCATTTTCTTATCGATATTTATAATTACAATACAATGACGTTGACCTGATTATGATTATATATTTATTGCTCATGACAATTTAGAATGAGACAAGTATATTTTTACTGAGACAGTAGATAAAAACATTTCTACATGAATATAGCATGGAGTATATTTTTGTATATATATATATTTTTTTGTAGTATTTTTTTGTATAATGGTAATAATTAAAGTTTACTGAGATTTTGGAGAAAAGCAAAAAGACTAATTTACAACATTGTAAATAAAACTAAAAAGTCATTAGGTTAGGTAGGATCGATCGTGTAGACATTACTTTCTTAATATAATATCCACATGTTATTATTAAAGTTTATGTATCGAGAGTATGGCGGGCGTTTTATCCGAACCCGATTACCGAACCCGAATCCGACCCGAAAAATCAGAATCCGAACCCGATTTGAATGTGAAAATATCCGATCGGGGTTCAATTTCTTAAGGTTCGATTATCCGTACCCGATCGGGTACCCGATTTTTTTTTTTTTTTGAATAACCTAGAGTGTCAATTGTTTAGATTAATGTAGATAGTTGCAGCTTAGTCAATACTGTTCCAAGCAAGAAACGAATTTCGTCGATTTTGAGTGATTTGCTTTTAAAATTTGGAGATGATTCCGGTAAAACCGTTCTTTTACACTTTACTGTTTTCATTTTTAAGTTTGTTTTTTTATTACAGTGCTATTTCGGGTTTCAAAAAAAAAAAAAAACTTATTTCGGATATAATACGGGTATACCCGAACCCGATCCGAATCCGAACCCGAACCGAACATATATAATACCCGATCGGGTATTATATCTCTAAACATCAGATATCCGACACCCGAAATACCCGACCCGGACCTGATCGGGTACCCGAATGCCCAGCCCTAATCGAGAGAACACATCATTTACTTTTATTTTTACGAAAATAATTATATCCAAATAACGTTGACAAAACTAATAAGAAAACGTTATTTTTAGCCGCATAAAATAACGCGTTTGAATAAAGTAAAAACTTGGTATTACCTTCATATTGTTCCTTTAAAGTGAAGTAACAAACTAGAGCTTTTTTGCGTGTCTTCTACAATTGTTTTCGATTACGCCATTTGGTTTCTTTGTTATATATATACGTCTATCACTTTTCTCTTTCAAATATAAACTTTTGGCTCTACTTTTCATCTTATGGGTAGCATATGGTAGCTTTTAATTGTGTAATGGTCTTGGGGAACCACATGCTCTTTTACTATTCGAACATACTATTGAAACGGAATGAAGTCTAGAACAAATGGTTCGGAAATTAATGATTTTATGTGATATTTTTAGGAATGTCGCATAATCATATCCAATTTTTTCTTCAAAATTTACCTATAAACATTAGAATTCAATCACAAATCTTCCCTTTATATATTCCCAATGGTAGATTGATAAGCCTCTCTCTAGCTGTATTATTTATTGTAAGTTTCAAGATTTCATCATGCTTTCTGAATGAAGACACGTTTATGATTAAAAATGAATAATTTTCTTTGGTAATCAAACACCATAATTGAGTTACGTAACATTGGCCCTCTAATCATGAATTTAGTATTTAACTTTTCACCTATAAGGCTGTAACCAATTGAAAAATCAACAATATTTTGTTTCTTTCTTTCCTTTTGGATTCTTTACTCTCTCTCTCTTTCTGTCAACAATGTTTCAATTTATTTTTATTTAGGCCATCATATTTCAGTAAACATATTTTTATATCCGTTAAAGGAATTAGAGCAGCTTTAAAAAAAAGAAGTATTAAGTATAAACTATTTTACTATTTCTCGCATTAATTTTTTTAGTTCTAGTAAACCAAAAAAAAAAGAAGTTTGAGCCTGGTTCTTGGGACAACATTAAAATGTATTATGTATGGGAACAATCCCAGTTCCATTCTATTTTGGGAGTTGTTTCATTTATCTCTATTATAAAATGTTGTTTACTGTTTAATGAATTTGTTGTTTTTCAATGTAGGATGGTTGTACTTTGTTGAGAGTTAATTTCACATTAATATAACATGTTGCCATGTAGGTCGTACAAAAATGTATATGAGAAATATCCTACAAGTTTTATCAAAAAAAATATATATATATCCTACGAGAGCACAAAATTAGTCTAACACACTAAATTTAAATCTTCCAAATACAACACAAATTATTATGTGAAAATAGTTGTTTACCCGAAATGAGTTGCAAACAAAATTAAAACATTATGCTTAAGTTTTTTCTTTTCCAATTTAGTTAAAAATTTATCCCATAAAATATAATTTTGAATCATTTGATATTGAATCAGTGCTAATGCTATTATTGAAAATTTAAATTAGTGATACTAAATTACTTTTTTTTTTGTCGTCTGCGTGGGCCACAGGCCGGTTCCACTAGCCAATTTTTATTTAGTCCTCACGTAAGGAGGAAGGGTCGAACTGTTACCTAGGTGCCAAGAGAGTGGTGTGAACACCACTGCACTAAGTGTGCTTTGGCGATACTAAATTACTAAGCGTGTCAAAAACTTAGTGTACTATTTTACATAATTTCCCAAAACGTATAGTTACTTTTTTTTTTTTTTTGCTTAGATGAAATGAAATATGTACATGTGTAAAATAACCAAAGCACCATTAATTACATGAGCTCATGAATAGTGTTGATCATCAATTTTCTGAAAATAGTATTGTTTTCCAAAAAAAAATTGGCATTTACACATAACATTGATTCCATATCCACTTTTGAGGGCATTATCGTCAGTTTCGTATGAACTGACAGTAAATCTGGCGCGCGAATGGTCAGTCTCTTTCCTCCCACATTCAGACAAATCGGATATTTATGTAAATCACACCACCAAAATTGTATTTTAGTTATCGATAAACACTTTTACTTTTGTTTTTTTACATTTTACCATTACACAAATTATAAGAATCAAAGTAACCAATTATATTTAAATACGTTGAAGAATCTCCACCATCTTCGGTTCGTTGTCTCCTTGACATTGAAAAATATGTAAAATAATGAAAAAAATAAGACAAAACAGAGTTAATTAGAAAAAACCTAATTTAGCTCAATATTTGCCAAACAAAAAATCCGAGTGGCGAAACTTAATAAAAAAACAAATTAGTGAAGATCATAGATAAATTGCGTGTTAATAAAAAAACAATGAGCTAAATATACCGTTCAGTGGTTGTTGACGAGATAACGGGAGCCAAAGATAGACTTTCATGGAGTGGAAGCTCCAATGGAGAGTTCTCGGTCAAGTCGGCCTATGCTCTTCTTACCAAGGACTCGTGTCCTAGACCGATGATGGGAGCTTTCTTTGATCGCATTTGGACAGTTACGGCTCCGGAGAGAGTGAGATTATTTCTATAGTTAGTTGCAAACCAGGCTATCATGACAAATGTGGAAAGACATAGGAGGCACCTTTGTATTACATCTATGTGCCAAGTGTGTAGAGGTGGAGACGAGACTATTTTGCATGTTCTCCGTGACTGCCCCGCCATGTCTGGGATTTGGGAGCGTGTTTTACCAAGACATTCGGTGACATCCTTCTTCTCGTCATCTTTATTGGAGTGGCTTTACGGGAATTTGGGAAGGTCATCGGCTATTGCGGAGAGTGTGTGGTCTACTATTTTTGCGATGACTAGCTGGTGGGGTTGGAAATGGCGTTGCGGGAATGTTTTTGGGTCCGATTGGAGATGCAGAGATCGAGTGTTCTTTATTAAGGAGATTGCAAAAGAAGTCACGGAGGCTCATGCCAAGTTGAGTTCGAATGGGACTACACGGGAGAGAGTGGAACGCTTGATTGGTTGGGTTGCTCCAAGAGAGCATTGGTTGAAACTTAATACGGACGGTGCATCACATGGTAATCTTGGTGTAGCGACAGCTGGTGGAGTTCTCAGAGACAAGTATGGTAATTGGAGAGGAGGTTTTGCAGTCAATATTGGTATATGTTCGGCTCCTTTGGCTGAGCTCTGGGGAGTCTACTATGGACTTTACATAGCGTGGGAGAGGTGGGCTACGAGAGTGGAGCTTGAAGTAGACTCGCGGATTGTTGTTGACTTTCTTCAGACAGGGATTAGTGACGCGCATCCCCTATCATTCCTAGTACGTCTGTGCTATGGCTTTTTATCAAAGGACTGGATAGTTCGTATTTCACATGTGTATAGGGAAGCTAATCGTCTTGCTGATGGATTAGCGAACTATGTGTTTACTTTACCGATTGGTTTCCATTCGTTTGATGTATGCCTTGAGAGTCTCAGGCCTTTAGTACTCGAGGATGTTGACGGGGTTTCTATCCCCAGAAATGTCCGATTGTAATTTTTTAGTATTTGAATAAAATTGAGGGGACAATTGTCCCCTCTCACGTACCCAAAAAAAAAAAATAAATAGCATGTTATCCAAACTTTTTATAGCATACCAAAAAAAACAAATATTTGAAAATATTTTCAAATAAATATCTCGTAATACTTATTATTAAAAAAAATAGGATCAAAATTTAAGTCATTTATGTCATATTCCAAAAAATAATTTAAACCCTAACTACATTTTTCTTCTCCATTTCTACCCACCCACACACATTCTCTCACTCCATTCATCACTAACTCACTGTAATATATTTTTTTTACTTATTTCCTTTTTCTTCTCTCTTTTTGATCCTTCTCGCTAGATCTCTGTTCTACAAAGAAACCCAGAATCAAAATTTTCTCTTACTCACTCCATTAAAGATCTGAATCAGCTTCTTCTGATGGGTTTTCTTCGAATGTGATTTATGTAGTGACTAAATTTCCAATCTTGAAGTCATTCACGTTTCGGTTTGATTTTCAATCGTAATCTAAAAAAAAGTATACTTTTTTTCTTTCTTTCTTTTGTTTCGTCTTGATTCGTCTCGTGAAGCAAAATGTGAGTTCGTACACATTATTGGCTTTTACTCTATTCAAAGCTACAGTTTTTTTGTATTTGGGTTTATTGATTTTTGATTCCTTGCTTGGATGATTTGTGAAAGTTGATATTTTGGTAATTTAATTAGGCAACAAAAAATGTAGGGTTAAGAGAGACTAGTAAAGATTCTTTATCTTTTGCTCTTCTTTGTTTGTCTCATTAATTGAAGAGCAATAGTTGTTATACTGTACTTACTTTATCTAGCTGTTTATATAAATGGCATCAAATGGAGCTCAACTTTCTTTACTTGATTAATGTGTTCACGCTAATTTTCTTTGGAGTAAGTACCACAACCTATAGGTTCTTTGTCTTCAATTTCTTTTCTTGGAGTTGGTTGTATATAGTATTGCTCTTTATGTGATCGGTTCTTGACAAATTTAACAAGTCTCTTCCTTGTTAAATTTCTTCTTCATTTTTTTGTGTGGGTTTAATGTTGGATTTTCAGTTTTAGTGTTCTTGACCTGTAAGTACTTGGCCTTGGAGATGATTCTTATATAGTAGTTTGATTATGTATTGTGTGTGTGTGTGTTTTGTGAGAAATTGTCAGTTTTAATGTTCTTAAGTGCTTGGCCTTGGAGATGATTCTTTGGACTCTATATAGTAGTTTTGATCATGTGTTGTGTGTGTTTTGTGAGAAAGAATGGTCCTTTTAGACCAAAACTAAGTCCGTAGCTCTCTGAGAAGAGTGTATTGCTATTGGTCCTGAGGATGCTAATGCATTAATTTGATTTTGATGCTGCAGTTGAATTAACTTGAAGCTTCATTAGTGTCAAGTAATATGGATATCAGGTTGAGATTTTTTGTCGTATCTGCGCTTCTTGTTACTGTGACAGCAGAGGTTTACATTGTGACTATGGAAGGAGAACCAATCATAAGTTACAAAGGTGGAGAAAATGGTTTTGAAGCAACAGCTGTTGAATCTGATTCTGATGAGAAGATTGATACATCAAGGTACTTAATTAGATACTTTCTTTTCTTCTATTGCAATAAAGAAGTGTTTATACAACAACAATCTGTTACTTTTGCAGTGAATTGGTGACATCGTATGCTCGTCACTTAGAGAGGAAGCACAATATGCTTCTTGGACTACTCTTTGAGGAAGGGTCATACAAAAAGCTTTACAGCTATAAACATCTTATAAATGGATTTGCAGTTCATGGTTCTCCAGAGCAGGTGGAAAATCGATTTCTTACGAATTTCTTTAATTCGTGTTCCTTTTCACTAATCCGCTATATTTGGTAGGCAGAAACACTACGTCGTACCCCCGGTGTGAAATCTGTTGACAAAGATTGGAAAGTGAAGAGACTCACAACACATACACCAGAATTTCTTGGACTTCCAACCGATGTTTGGCCTACAGGTGGCGGTTTTGATAGAGCAGGAGAAGATATTGTTATCGGGTTTGTTGACTCGGGGATTTACCCGCATCACCCGAGTTTCGCCTCTCACCATAGATTACCTTATGGTCCTCTTCCTCATTACAAAGGAAAATGTGAAGAAGATCCTCATACCAAGAAGAGCTTCTGCAACAGGAAGATCGTTGGAGCTCAACATTTCGCTGAAGCTGCTAAAGCAGCTGGAGCATTTAACCCAGATATCGACTATGCATCGCCTATGGATGGCGATGGACACGGAAGGTTTGTCTTTATAAGTTGGTTCTTATATAGGACTAAGCAAATCTGTTTGTTTTTTCTTCTTATTGATTGGTGGATTTGCAGTCATACAGCAGCTATAGCAGCTGGGAATAACGGTATTCCGTTGAGAATGCATGGTTACGAATTCGGAAAAGCAAGTGGAATGGCTCCTCGTGCGAGGTAGGTAGATAGCACAAAATAGCAGTTATAATGTCAGTTTGTTTTCTTCTCCTTCGTATACTAAAAGGCTAATTTCTTTCAGGATTGCTGTTTACAAGGCTCTTTACCGGCTTTTTGGAGGCTTTGTTGCTGATGTAGTTGCAGCAATTGATCAGGTAAGAGTAAGAACTTAGAAAGGACTTATACGGTACCACAGAAAATGTTTTACCTTCTACCTTAGTTGATATTAACTAGAGATCTTCATGAGCAGGCTGTTCATGATGGAGTTGATATCCTTAGCCTCTCGGTTGGTCCAAATAGTCCTCCATCAACTACCAAGACAACATTCTTGAATCCATTCGATGCTACACTTCTTGGAGCTGTAAAAGCTGGTGTTTTCGTTGCTCAAGCTGCTGGAAACGGAGGTCCCTTTCCAAAGACTTTGGTTTCATATAGTCCCTGGATAACTACTGTGGCTGCTGCAATCGATGATCGCCGATACAGAAATCATCTTACGCTCGGAAGTGGAAAAATGCTCGCTGGAATTGGATTATCCCGTAAGTTTTGCTTCGCTCGCTTCCATTCTAAGCATGTTTACTAAAAGAATGTTTTTGCAGCATCAACTCGACCTGGTCGGTTGTACACATTGGTTTCCGCAAATGATGTTCTGCTTGATTCTTCGGTTTCGAAATATAATCCATCTGATTGCCAGAGGCCAGAAGTCTTTAACAAGAAATTAATTGAAGGAAAGATTATTCTCTGTGGATATTCGTTCAACTTCGTTGTTGGTACGGCTTCCATTAAGAAAGTTGTTGAAACCGTAAAGCATCTCGGCGCTGCTGGTTTTGTTCTTGTTGTTGAAAATGTTTCTCCGGGAACAAAATTCGACCCCGTCCCTTCTGCCATTCCAGGAATCCTGATTACAGATGTGTCTAAGTCAATGGTAATAGGAGTTTTGATGCTTTCACTTACTCTTAAGCCAATTTCTCAATCTGAAAATGCCGTTTTTGTATCTTTAGGATTTGATCGATTACTATAACGCCAGTACATCAAGGGATTGGACAGGACGAGTAAAAAGCTTTAACGCCGAGGGAAGTATCGGAGATGGTTTAGCGCCCGTGCTTCACAAATCAGCACCTCAGGTGGCATTGTTCTCAGCTAGAGGACCCAATACCAAAGACTTCAGCTTTCAAGATGCTGATCTTCTTAAACCTGATATTCTTGCACCCGGTTATCTAATATGGGCTGCGTGGAGTCCAAATGGAACAGACGAGCCTAATTATGTCGGTAAGCATTCTTCAAAGTACTGAAGCTACCACGTGGAACAGAACTGAAGTTTCTTACTTTTGTGTCTTGAGCAGGCGAAGGATTTGCGTTGATATCGGGAACCAGCATGGCTGCACCACACATAGCCGGGATAGCTGCGCTTGTGAAGCAGAAGCATCCTCAATGGAGTCCAGCTGCTATCAAATCAGCTTTGATGACAACCTCAACAGTCATAGATAGAGCAGGAAGGCCGCTTCAGGCGCAGCAATATTCAGACACGGAATCTGTAACGCTTGTTAAAGCCACTCCTTTCGATTATGGAAGTGGTCATGTCAAACCATGTGCTGCTCTAGATCCTGGTCTCATCTTTGATGCAGGTATTAAAACTCTTTTTTCATCAATGATGTAAAAAAACCCGTCTTCTTTACTCGATCTTTAATCGATATTCTCTTGTAGGTTACAAGGACTATCTAGGATTCTTATGCACAACCCCAGGGATCGATGCTCACGAAATAAGAAACTACACAAACACGCCTTGCAACTATGATATGAAACATCCTTCAAACTTCAACGCACCGTCTATCGCCATTTCTCATCTTGTGGGGACGCAAACCATAACAAGGAGGGTGACAAATGTAGCAGAGAGAGAAGAAACATACACAATAACAGCTAGGATGCAGCCATCTATCGCCATTGAAGTGAACCCACCAGCAATGACTCTCAGACCCAGAGCTTCAAGAAGCTTCTCAGTTACTGTCACCGTGAGATCGGTTTCTGGAGTATACAGCTTCGGAGAGGTTAAGTTGAAAGGAAGCCGAGGGCATAAGGTGAGAATTCCGGTGGCGGTTCTTGGACATCGGCGATGATCAACAAATGGTGGTGTTGTAATATTATTTTTTTGTAATATGCAGTAATAAGAAGGTAGTTCTAGAGAATTCTGTCTGATTAAAAGAAGGAAAATACTTGCTTAAGAGCAATTTGTATAATCAGTTTTTGATATAAAACTCCTTTTTTTTTTTTTTTTTTTGGAATTTCCGTGAGATAGAGTGATAAACCTGTCTTTTAGTTCGTTCCAATTTCAGCAAAAGAGTTCCACCAAAAAGAGAAACAAAAACCACTCTGAAAATTCTATAATAACAATGAGATGTAGTGAAAACAGATGAGTTAAAAATGTCCCAACGTCCCCAACCAAATCGGTAAAAAACCCAAAACACTGCTTCTCAAGATCATAACGATTTTCTCTGCGCTTTAATGGACTTTGTAACGAGTTACACTTTCTAAGGGAATCCATGATAGTTCCTCGAGTTTAAAATTTGATTCACGGGTGGGGATTAGAATGTAATGGGACGTTGGTCAAAGAATCCGAGTCAAAAGAATACCTCCTTTGCATTGCATTGCGTTTCATCAATCAATCAAAATCGCTCGTGAGCCCCTATGCAATGCTTGTGTAGTTTGAGAAGAGGTCGAGCAGTTTATCGAGAGTACTTGCGTGGAATTTCCTTCCAAAAAGATAGCAAGGTCTTCTGATTCCATTCCACATGCAATGTGTGTATGTTACTTCACCCTATGTGAAAAGAAAGAAGCAGAATTTAGAGGAAAAACAGTAAATATACAACTGATAATAAATGGAGATGAATTGGTGTTGAAGTCTGTACCGTTCCCTCACTTGTTACGCGTGAAACTGCGTCAATGGACTGCAAGTGGATCAAAAGGTGTACCAATTAATGATCTCAATGGAAGGAAGCAAGGGAATAGTCAACAAGAGAGATTACTAAGAGATCATAGCAGTTTGGTAATAATACCGTGAGGTTCTTGAATAACTCGAGTGTGATATCTCCGGGCATATATGTTCTTGGATGCCACTTTGCCTCAGACCAGTCAACATATGTCGTAGTCCAGTTAGCAATGCCACCAGGATCAAGCATCTGAGATTATCACGCAAACGTATATTATGGATAAAGAAAGTACAAAAAAAAGGAAACACATTCTTTCTAGTTAAAGATTCAGAACAGATGCTCACATAGAAGAATGTTGGCAGGTAATGTTCATCCGCGATGCAGTTCTTGTTGCTCTCTATACCTGGCTGAAGAATAAACAAAGGCTTCCTGTTAATGTGTATTCTAGATAGTAACGCCTCCATAAAATCGAGAAAAGAAGGTACGAAATATCTATTTTGAGGGTTTAAGTCATACTCACCCCACAGTAGTCCCGGAATTTAGAGTAGTAAAGACTGTCTGCCATAGTTACTACAGCATGCTGACGCTTCATGGAGAACCACTGCACGGATATAGAGAGATTAAAAATTGACTCAGTGACCACAAATGAAACCAACTGATCACTAGCAATATTCCCAATATTACCAAATATGACCACAAATGGTACCAACTGATCACTAGCAAGAAAAATTCGGGCTTCAAAAGAATATTCCAGTTCCTGAATACATAACTAGTCCACAAAGAGTTCTACCTAAAAGCCTTTTGTCGTAACAACCGAGTCCTTATATCTGAGTCTTTGTATTTTAGTGATCTCTCATGTGTTTTATTGTAACTGGATTAGCAACATAGATTTTACCTGGGCACCCTTTCGAAAATCTTCCCTTGGAATTTCTGGCAACATGTGATCCATATGCCTGCCGATTCCATGTGGACCAGGATCGTCAAAGCTGAAGAGCAAGAGAAATCATATATCGTTATAGAGAAGCCAGGAAGAAATCTGGCAACATGTGTAACTATAATACTGAAATCTCATCGAGTTGAACAAATAACTTTACCAGTCAACATAGCTGACATTGCTGTACATCATATAGTTGTACATGTATTCAAAACTTCGAAGTGGTACACAACTGCAAAACCAGAGACACTCAAGTAGGTTAGGGCAACTTCAGAATAATCAGTGCAAAGAGAAATAAAGTTTCGCGGAGATTACCTATCAGAGAGTAAAACAAATTGCTGATTTTCAGGATCTTTAAGAGCATTGGTCAACAAACGTCTCTCAGCGTCAATCATTGATATCCTACCCCAAACCACCTTCAGAAAACAAATATGATTCCTTTAGTCATGAAGATTATTACTGAAGCAAGAAAACTTCATGATACATCCACCACCTAAATGTTTCTTTTCATGACCATAGCGAGAGAGATGAATGACATGATATCTACAATTATAGATATTAGTCACAGGAAAAGAGACAGACCTCATCACTTCGAATTTCACGGTTAAGAAAGTAACGACTGGTGTGAACCGGCGTATCCTTTGATGCATGGATATAAACAGAGAATTTCCCCTCATGACCCTGTGAGGAGGATAATAGCACAAAACCGTCAGTAAAAGAAAAAATTTATACCTGGAAAAGAAGTTGGGAAGAGATGAAGTCATCATACCTGGAAAAAGAGATCCCATAGTTTTTCAAAAGGCAATGTCCCCGGAGTTAAGAACATAAATGCCATCTTAGAAGTCTTTTTAATAACACGAGGGGAGCTCAATATTTCACTAATCACTACACGAGCTGCAATCTCATCATCCGAAAATTCCCTCGGCGACGGTGGAAGCCAATCAGTAAGTCCCTTGCACCCATTCGATGAAATCATATAACAAGCAGCTCTGCTACGGTGAGGGAACATGTAAGCACCAATTACAAACATTGTTATCAGCGAAACCACTGCGATGATCCATACTGGCTTCCTTGTAGGAGCACGATGACGAGCACCAGGCAAAGACTGCGTATAATTCGTTCTGCCTAAACGCCACCCTTTAATTCCCTTCATCTCTTATTGCATACTGCAACACCTCAACCTCTAGTATTCTCTCACCCACTGCCAAAATGCATCAATTCCACTTGGCAGCTAAAAACCAGTAGAAACCTAAAAGATAAGGAAGCCATAGAAAAACAAAAAGAATGTCATACAAATGAATCACATGATAAGTGTGAATGAAACTCAAATCAACAAAGGTAGATTCTTGAAGAATCTCAGAGAGACAAATATAAAAAAAACACCTTTTCTCTCAGTTTCCTTTTCACTGATATCAAATCAAAACCAACAAGCAAACTTATAATCAAAGCAGGTGAATATTCCAAAAGAAAAGTCCAAGCTATATCTAATCCAAAACCAAGAAAAAGTCAAACCATCATCGTCACAGTTCTTAATTTCCGATTCAATCTACACGCATTGCCTCAGGGCAAACATCTAAGTCAACAATTCCCACGAATGCTTCTCAATCCCAGGTCATATCAGATCAAAACGAAATCGAAACATTCAATTAGCGTTTCCAAATCCAGAAACCAAATCGGATCCCTTCTAAAACTACCACATCGTCTTCACCAAATTCCAAAATTAAACACCAAATTCACGCATAGACGAAAACACACACAAAATCAAAATAGCTGAGAAAATGGAACCTGGAAGATTTTTCCTCTAAACGAAACCGGATCCCAAATACGTCGAGATTTTTCCGTCTTCGCGAGCTTGTTTGCTTCACCCAAAGATCTAGGTAACTCCGAAAATCCCAACTCTCAGCGAACGAAAAACTGAGAGCTACGCACTCGAAAATCTCCCAGAGTATGCGTATCGAAATCTATGCACGAATTCAAACGTTTGCTTTCGGGTAATTTCAATTTCCTCCACAAAAAAAACTTCACGATTTCGTTTCTTCTGATCTCTCTCTCTCTCTCTGTTTCTATTTTTTTCTATCGCTTTTTATAAAATGAAGGTTTGTCTCTGTACACAGAAGAAGAAGAAGGAGAGGAAGAAGACGAAGAAGACGACGAAGAAGAAGAAGTCTCTTCGGTTCAAAAACTGGAGAAGGAATTTTCGAGGTAGAGATTAATAACATTTTTTATTTTTATTACATTATTTTACAATAAGTATTTAACTTAACAGCAACGTGTAATTTTATAATTGGCTACTAGTTATTGTAGTATACTCAACACGCGCAATGAGAGGCGCGTGTATCTGTTGACGAAACGGTTTAAGTTGGTAATGTTAGACCAGTAAAATTCATGCATTGACATTTCCGTTTAATAACTTTCAGTTTTATTTCGTTTCAGTTATATAAATTTTGATTCAGTGGTATATAAAATTTCATATATCTCTTGAATTTAACATAAAATTTTAGTTCGAATTTACGTTGGTACGTTTTACGTTCAGCTCTATTTGGTTTGGTGTGGTTCGGTTTGAGGCTCATATCTAGAAATCATCATCAATTACTTGATTGGTCAATTTGGTGGACCGTCAAAGGAAGGCGCGTACGATTGTTTGGTCTTGACCAAATTCTAACATTATTATGCAAAGTTTATTTTCTTTTTTCATTAAAATATAGAAAAGTCGAAAGTCTCAACTCGTAAATTTTTTTTTTTTTTCAGGAAACACTGGAATATCATAATGTGGCTGAGAAAATAATCAAATCTCATTAGCGCATATATTAGATTGATTTTGGCTTAATAAAGAAAAAATATAGCATGCCAATATCATTATACATAATAATAGGATTGATTATGGTGGATGAGTTGTAATATTGTAATGTTTTGTGGGTTGTTTACAGGCTCTACTTATGTTGATCCCAGTTTCTCAAACACAAGTGGACATTGGCCTCTAACTAATTCTTTAATTCAACTAGTGAAATGATAAAAAAATCGTTTTTAGTCTAATGTTTTATTAAATGATTCATATTTGCAAATCAAACTAGTTGTTTCTAAAGATCATTTGTCATACTTCTGTGTATTATAAATTAGATCATCCATATAAGATAAGATAATATGATGGTCAAGAAATTTGTTTTATACAAATAATCATATTATTGTAATTAATTATTTTAAATAAAACTATTTGATAGATGTAAAAGGGTACCTAAAAATCAACTTATTACATGCTCTTAATTTCCATATCTTCAGTAGGTAAAAATAGAAAGAAATCATTCGCTCGACATAACTTAAAGCAAGAAAGAAGTAAAGATTAAGATCGTGCTACCCATTTACACCTCACGACAATGTCTTTTTATTTTTTGGTGCAACACCACACTTTCATATATATTTATTTGTCTTCGTATAGACAAAACCCCCACGAAGATTTGAATCAAAATCATGGCATTATCCAGAATTGTAATGTTGTGTTACAACTTAATATAACACAATGTTATTGACCATTTATTCTTGATACAAAAAAGAAATCGTTAATCGAAATGTCAACGGTCCATTTATATTTATATGTTACTTAGGCAAACATATTACCGTACCCTACTATAATTTAATTTTCTTGTTCTTCGCAAGAATCAAGTACTTTGATCCCACCTCTTTAGTGTGTTGCTCTCATGTTTTTAGATTCCAATGTATATTCTATAATTCAAAGTTTTGATTTTATACTTGAACCATTCATCTTTAGAACTTTTATCAAAAAGATTGTACAACTACTGCAGTAGTCAAACGTGTCAAAAAGGTCTGGAGAGAGAGAGAGACTCACAACAAAATCAGTTCCAAGATTAGGCCATGGGATCGCCGCTAGCTAGATTGGCTCGTGAGATTGTAGTTTTGGCTCTTCCCTTTCTCCAGCACGTAAGCACTTGAACCATGTAATAACCAACATATGTGGATACATTTTGAGTACCTTTGCTCATTCTATCAAAACTAGGATTTAAGAAGATAATGCTTGAACCATGGAGAATGTATACGTTGGGTCAGGAATGAAATTGGTGGTTACATAGAGAGAAAAAAAAGAAAAATTCAATCGACCACATATTAAAAACTTTTGTTGTAAAAAACAAAGAAAACCATTTTCTATTGAGTTTTTTTGTTTTTTGTTTTTTTTGAAAATTACCATTTTCTATTGAGTTAGTAAAGAAAAATACTAAAATTAAAACAAATAATGAATTTGGCATACTACTGAAAAAGAAAGGGTTTCTACAAATAAGTATAATATGTTTGGTAAAAAGTGTGTGTATTATAAATAATTCTCTACTTGATTCCTCTTATATAAGTTAATTTGCAGTTACTTGCGGAAAAATCAAGCTTACAATACATATCATCTATTGAAAGGTGTGTGGCATGGTTTCTTAACTTGTTACAACTTACAAGACAATTTAATATCCGACTGAAATATAGTATATATCTTTGGTTTCATAGAAACAAACACAAAACCAATATATAAGCTTTTAAATTTGAATAATACAAGTAAACATAACCAATAAGTGCATTTGGTGTACAATGCTACTACATATTATTATCTATATGTATTGTTAAAACTGACGGTATAGTTATTCACTTCATTGTTTTGTTTGTTTCATTTTTCTTCCATACATCCTTTAATTAGTAGTAATTACGGAATCAGCTTTAGAAACTTATAATTTTTTTCATGAAACCTTGTGTAATCGTTTTGATTTTAGTAGAATCAATCTCAGTGATTACAGTAGAATTAGTATTCTGTTAATGATTAACCTACAATAATTACTTGACTGAATTTGAAATGGTACAATATTCTAGAAACACTGTCGATTTTAGAAAATTATTGTGTTTTGAAAATGACATATTGAACCATTGGAAGAAATTCCCATCGAACCCTACCAGTGGGACACTGAGAACGCTAAAATCCGAAATGATTTTGCTTTTCCTCCTTGATTTGTCATCAGAAAGATCTTCGAGTTGTTGTGCTACTTCAATATAGTACCTTACGCTCGGATCCGTGGTGCTATGGCGGCTCCGATTAGAATCAGTCAAACATCATATCATACGTTTCGCACATGTAGGTTGCTTAATCTTCGAGCCCTCCATACGAATGAAGACCATTACAAAGGTACTATTCAAAAAGAAGTTGTAGATGAGACAATAGAAAAAAGTCTTTATGCTATTGTTGAAAAAGTGGATCAGAACTTCCTCCAGGATCTCCCCAAATATATTCTCATTATATCGTCATTGGTACGTTAATGTGCTAACTCAACTAAAGGCTCGTGGGTTTAAGATTTTGGTCATATATTCCAGAGGAACATTGTCTCCAAGATTGCTTGATATGAAATTATCATTGACATCTTATCTGCATATAATATATGTAGCTAAATTTAATCCATGAGAGAGAGAGAGCTATTGAAGAGAGAGAGAAAGCTATAAACTGGATTCCACGTCAGGCAACTATATGACCTTAATCGCAACTATTACAGAGAAATCCGATTGACTAAAAATCCATACCAATCCACATCAAGTTTGAAACCAGCCATGGTGCATATTAAGTGCAAGTGTGACATTACTTACAGGGCCGAGTGCAGATTCAACAACATTGAGGGACTCAACCATTTGGGTACCTTTTATAGGGAATCAACACAAAACATTATGAGCAAACTTCACAAAAAACGCTGCAAGATTAAAGTGTTTGACCAAACATTGCTAAGCGTATAATTTACAACCTTGAATCTTTTTCTGCTCCCAAAAGATATATATAGCGATTTACATGTGGTGAAAGGTAGGAAGCTTGTTATAAAGTGGTGAAGAAAATGATTATATTTACCAAGGTGTAAATCGACGTCAATCCTTGAAATAGCAAAGGCGCACGAGCCTAAATTAAAGATGTAGTTGGGCCGTGTAAAATGTTGAACCTAATGCATTTGCGAACATGAATTGAGAATGTAAATGCATTTTTTTTTATAAACTTCTCGAAATTGTGGAATGAAGAAAGTGCATCTTATTTTTTCATAGTGCATTTAATTGGGTGTTGATTTCCAAAGTATCTATGGAAAAATAGATGTGATGTTTGTTCCAAAATTTCTTAAAAAATAATAACAACTATATGAGCTTTTAAATTTGTATAATACAAGTAAACATAACCTATAATTGCATTTGGTGTACAATGCTACTACATATTATTGTCTATGTATTGTTAAAACTGACAGTATAGTTGTTCATCACTTCATTGTTTTGTTTGTTTCATTTCCATACATACTTTAATTAGTAGTAATTACGGAATCTGCTTTAGAAAGTTGTAATTTTTTTCATGAAACCTTGTGTAATCGTTTTGATTTTAGTAGAATCAATCTCAGTTTTGATTACAGTAGAATTAGTATTCTGTTAATGATTGACCTACAATAATTACTTGACTGAATTTGAAATGGTACAATATTCTAGAAACATTGTCGATTTTAGAAATTATTGTGCTTTGAAAATGATCATTCTTTATTAATCTGAGATTTTTGACCAAAAAGAAAATGATTTATCTGTGATACAGCCGGTAAGTTTCTTATAGATCTGGATTATTCAAAATAAATAACATGATACGTATTTTTAAGAGGATAGCTTGTCATTTGTTTGTATAACTATTGAGCAATAGCCAATAGATAAGATCTATTTTTTGTTTTATTTTTTCCTTTGGTTTCCTTATGGACGAGTTGTGAAATTGAATTTTGTTTTCATTGTTTGGATAAGTTTTGTAACACATCATTATACTTTTTTGTAATCGAACTATAACTTCAACAACTAGGGAATGAGAAAAGTCAATGGTCCTAATGGAAATGAGGACAATCTAATTTTCTGTACACTGTGTGATTATTACACTCTTGTAAAAAATAAATAATTATACAATGGAAGAAAATTTAGTGATTACTTGCCATGTTACAACTATTTAAGCATATATAAAATTACACATTGATAAATATGAGTTTACATCAACTAAGCCGAAGAGTTATTGTTGGTCGTTTTCTTGGAAGAAGAAGAAGAGGAAGAATGGCTTTGTTTTTGTGAAGAATTATGACTCGACGAAGACGACGACTCAGTAAAGAAGACAACAGATTCATCGTTATCAACTAAAGCTTGAACTGATCTTGGAAATGGCGGCGGATTCACTTCCAAGACACCTTCAAGAATTTGAACAACTTGACTCATTGCCGGCCTATGACTCTCCTCGTCTTGTATGCACCAACACGCCACTTTACAAGCTCTCGTCAGCTCCTCGATATCCACGCCCTCGCCTTCTAGTCTCGGGTCAAGCAGAGAGCGAATATCTCCGTCTTTCGTGAGTACAGTCGCGGCCCAACTCGGAAAGAATCTGACTTTACCATTCTCTGATTGTTCCGTGTTTCTTCTCCCTGAAACAAGCTCGAACAGCATCATCCCGTAGCTATAAACATCGGCTTTCGCTGTTACCGCGACTCCCGAGATCCATTCTGGTGCAAGATAGCCTCTTGTGCCTCTCATTGTAGTCAAAACCCTACTAAAATCCCGACCCACGAGCTTGGCTAAACCGAAATCCGCAACTTTGGGACAGAACTGCGAATCTAACAAGATGTTTTCTGGTTTAATATCGCAATGTATGATACAGTCTCTACATTCGTCGTGAAGATACGCCAATCCTCTAGCCGTCCCTAACGCGATCTGGTACCGTAATTTCCACACAAGACCGATCTTTTCTTCGTTTTGATTAACGAAAAGATGAGAATCCAAAGAACCGTTAGGCATGTAATCATATACAAGCAGTTTTTTGTTTCCTTCCGAGCAAAACCCGCGAAGCCTCACTAGATTTACGTGTTGGATCGTTCCTATCGTAACTACTTCCGTCCTAAACTGCTTCTCACCTTGACTAATACCTTCAAGCCTCTTCACCGCAATGTCACTAGAATCCGGTAATACACCTTTGAACACAGAGCCGAAACCTCCTCCTCCTAACTTGTCCGAGAAATTCTTAGTCGCGCTTTGTAATTCTCGATAGCTAAACGCAGCTAATGTACCGTCACTCTTCTCTCCTCCCATTCTCTTCCTCCTCCGGTACCTTAAGATCACGATTACCGCTAACAGAACAAGCGCTATCACTCCTAACGAGCCTAAAACCGCGCCAAATATCATCATCTTGTTACCCTTACTAGAAGAACCACCACTAGGCATGTCCGAAGCAGCGAGTCTCACAAACAACGTATTCCCTTCGCTATTATCATCATCGAGTTGCTTAAGATTCAACACATCTTTACTCCAACTCGAACACCGATTCGAGCCTCCATCATGTGCATAAGCCTCACAAGAACAATTCCTTTCACAAACCGATACACAATCCCCAAGACTCCTTACCACCACTACATCCGGTTTCTCAGGTAATTTCATTTTTGAAAGAGGCAAAAACCGGTTAATCTCTCCACGATCGCATTGTAACTCGGTCTTTCTAACGCAACCCGCAGAGTAATCCTGCAAGTCCCAATCTTTTTGGGACGCGGGGTTAAACCCTCGAGGACATTGACAAAAAGGTTGAGACTTGTCACTACAAATCCCAAATGAGCCACAATAAGCATAAACCTCACATTGTTGCCGAGGTTGAGACCAAAACAAGTTCCATTCTTTATTATTCTCTAACCAAGTAAGCTGCTTTATCTGACCAGACAAGTCCATAACGAATCTCGACACATTCAAATGATTGTAAATCGAGTAAGTGAAGTACGACTCAGTGGCGTTAGAGAAGAAACTGAAATTGTAAATGTAATTCAGTTTCATCTCAGGAACTGAATCAAAAAGCTCACTTTGAGGATTCCAAGGACCACTAGACCAATACTGATTCGAACCATTCCATAAGATTTTGTAAGCAGTGGACTCATCTAGCTCAAGAGAGAACAAACCTGGTGATGGGTCTTCTTGATTCTTCCAAGAAATGAGCTTTTGACTCTTTCCGGTTAGTTTATTAAACCGGATTTTAACTCCGGGAAGCCACGTGTGCGCCGGATGGTCAAAGCTTTGCCATAGTACGGTGACTGATGGACCGTCGGTTTCGAGAACAAGATTACCGTCGTCGGACAAAACTGCTTTGAGAGGAGAAACAGAGGAACTGAGACCGGTGGACCAAACCGGAGTTTGGTTTTTACCGTCGAGTAAGATTAAGTTACCGTCGGAGATTTTGAGAAGCGATGTGTTCTTGTCGGTGACTGGTTTGTCTCGATTAGCTACCCATACGATCGTTATGGACTTGTCTGGTCTCGATTGTTTATACCACATACCTATGTAGAATTTTGAAGAAGGACCTGGTTTAAAGAAACCAAGTTCGAAAATTCCGCCGGAGGAGACGATTGTTTTGTCGCCGGAAATAGTGAAGTTGTCGGAGATTGTGTCGGTGACGGCGGAAGAGACATGGATGGAGAGAGAGAAGAGGAAGAAGACGGTGAAGAAGGAGGAAACCATGAGAGAAGCTTAGAAGAAACAGAGAGAGAGATCATATGAAATATGAAGAAAGTGTTTCTCTGCTTTTTTCTTTAAAAAAAAGGTACAAATCTTTATAAGTCTTGGTCGTGTTCCGTGAGGTTTGGTTTGTGTGTCAATGGCGAATAGGAAAAGTCATTTAATGTTGGAGAGAGATTTGGAAAAATGAAAAAATCAGAGAGAAGAGAAAAGGAGATGAGTGGTTGGATTTTCAGTGGAGAAAAGTCAAACAAGTTACAGAAATATGGTGGGACCTACTGTCAATCTTCTCTTGACCTCGTCAATAATCGAAATCTTAATTAGTCGTCTTATTCGAATATTATTGTGGTATTAGGGTAAACTGTGAGTTAATCAATCATTTCTTCTGGTTCAATCTTAAAGGAGACTAACTTGTTTTACCAGAGTTATGTATATAACCTTTACATTAAGAATTCTTTTGATAGGTATATACAGTATTAACATAAATGTCTCATATTACATTTTTTTTTTTCATTCGACTAGATAGAGTTTTCAAGAAGATAATTCTGATTTCAATAATCCTTTAAAATTATATTCCCTCTGTTTCTTATTATATGATGTTTTGGTTTAAACCACAAAGTTTAAGAAAAAACTTTTCTATCAAAAATATTAATAAATATGAACAATTCAACCAACTAAAAAAAATACTGCATGGCAGTCTAAGCCTCAATCATGGGGTCTACACTGGGTAGCGTGGAAGAAACTATGTTTACCCAAGAAGCAGAGCGGTATCGGATTCAAAAATCTTTCAAAGATTTTAATCAGGCCCTCTTGGCAAAACAGATGTGGCGACTCCACCAGTATCCAAATTCCTTGGAAGCAAGGGTCTTAAAGGGACGGTACTTTCGGTATATGCACCCTTTCTACACACCAAAACCTAATCGGCCATCCTACGGATGGCGAAATATATGATCCTCGAAGGCGTTAGTACTTCAGGGAACCCGCAAAATTATAGGTAATGGGTACGGTACGATGGTTTGGACGGATAATTGGATTCCAGATTTAAAACCATGACCGACTGTTAGCCGGGGTGACATAGTCAACCCCCAGCTTCGAGTATCGGCACTTATTCACCAAGGGAGTCGAAAGTGGAGCACACATGCAATACAAGCAAATGTACACTCTCAGGATGTCCCCAGAATTCTAAGCATGAGGCTCCCACCACGAGTGTCGGAGGATAACTTTTGTTGGCACTACACCAAATCCGGGTTTTACTCGGTTAAGTCAGGCTATGAACTTGCCAGAACTCAAAAGGATGCGGATACTCAATTTTCGCTCCAATTACCATCTGATAATCCGCTAAAGGCCCACGTATGTAAAATAACTGCTCCAAACAAACTACGCCATTTTCTCTGGCAATGTCTAGCGGGAGCGGTGGCGGTGAATGAGAGACTCAGGTTTCGACATATCAGGGAACATGCGAGCTGCCCTCGATGTTCTGATCCAGTAGAGACTATCAACCATGCGATTTTTATGTGTCCCTCGACCAGGGCGGTTTGGTCTCTGACGAGACTCCCGACAACAATCCATACATCCCAGTCGGAGAGCCTTAGATCCAACTTAGATTTCCTCTTCTGGCGGATTCACCAGTCCAGAGCCACAGAAGAGGCCTCTCAAGCGTTTCCATGGATTATTTGGTATATATGGAAGGCGAGAAATGATAAGGTCTTCAATGCAGTGAATCGTGAAGCAGCTGAAACACTAGCGGTGGCCATCAAGGAAGCAAGAGAATGGAAGGTAGCTAATACCTCTGATCAAGGGTTAATCCTTTAGCCCTCTCCCACAACTGTTAAGTCTACAACCACCTTCAAGTGCATTATTGATGGATCATGGAAGGGAGACGACAGTACGAGTAGAGTGGGGTGGATTTTGGAACTACAGGACGGTACGATAGATTTGCTGGGACTACAAGGGACCCATCAGAGTATTTCCCCTCTCCATACAGAGGTACATGGTCTTCTGTGGGCTATGCGGTCTTTAATACAAAAAGAACGTTTTTGCTCTACTTTCGTCACTGATTCAAGAGATCTAGTGAAGATGGTGGATGCGCCACATGAGTGGCCCGGTTTTGAACCGGAGTTGCGTGATTTGGTAATTCTTCGGGAGTCTTTCCCCGAATTCGATCTCATCTACCGACAATGAGAGAGTAATACGAGAGCGGATTTGTTAGCAAGAAATACACGCACACGAAATATGGTTTTCTCTTTTATTAGCACTTATGTTCCCTATTGGTTCACGGATACAACCAATGTATTTGCTTAACCAATAATGAAGTGTGTTTTGTGACAAAAAAAATGTGAAGAAGCAACAGAATCAAACACAAAAACTTGAGTAAAATGTTATAGATATTATCAAAGCTAGAAAGAGCTCAGGACAAAATAGTTACCTTCTAGTAAGGAATCCCAACCCCAAGACAGAACACTGTATTTTCTTTCTCCAGGCAACCAAATGGGAAGGCGATGATGAAAACGCCCCTCAGCCTTGGGGTTCTGGGTTATGAACATTAGAGTGGCTGGGGTGAATTATCAGCTTTCCAGAGATTCAAATCAGCATTAAAATCATCTAAACCTGGAATATGCATTACCTCTTTGCGCTCTTCGAAGGAAAAGAGTCAAGGTAATTTTACTACACCCTAGCTTATCGATCGCGTATGCGTTGGTCATGGAAGCAGACTAATGATGTTGTATTTATCGTGTGTGTGTTCCCAATGATCAAATTGTGTGAGGCAAACCATATACACAATTTGAGATTTAGAATGGACATGATTCAAGAATAGCATGACAAATAACGAATTAAACACTTAATTATTGTATTCTAGCTTGGAAAAGTATATCCCAATAAAATCTACATAGCTAATCAAGATTTATAACGATTTAGTTTTTGTTCTTTTATATACCAAGAAGCTATGAATTTAGGTTATATTCAAGAGAAAAACAAGTAAATCAACCAGAATAAGTTGCACATTATTGGCACAAATGTCTTTTGGTGAAATTTTAAAATTAAATGTAGAAAAGATAAGAAATCCTCTTGTTCGTTCTTCTAATGACCGTTTAACTAGCTTTTCAGAAAACATTCACAATGACGCCGAAACTTCTCTCACTACAAAAAAATGAAGTTATTGTAACGAAAATTTGATACAATAAATATTCGTCACAAATATGTGATGGAATCAATACGATTTGGTGACCAATTATTTTTGTAGCTAATTTGTAGTTAGTTTGTCACAATATTGTTACTAAATAAGTTGTAGCCAAATATATGTCACAGTGTGTGACAAAATTGTAGCGTTTATAGCACTCGTAACAACCGTGACGATATTATTACTAAGTTTTGTAACAATTAGGTACGAGTTAGTGTTAGAATTACGAGTCTCTGTTTGTGACAGAAATTATGTTGAGATAATATGTCACAACACATGATAGACCACGAAACATTTTGAATTTTTGTTCCTTTTTCATATTTTTTTTGCGTTTGTCATTTCTCGTTTGTAAAGTTTTTTGATTTCTATTATTTTTATTAAAATCACATAATAAAAGGATATGAATCTTACATAAAATAAAAACGATATTAGTTAGTTGTTGGAATTTAGAGAATCTACATTGTGTTTGAACTAATTTTAGAGAGTGTTTATGTGAAGAACACAAAGAGAGAAAAGAGAGAGAACTATGAGTCTTTAACTCAGATTTTTGATTAAGTTCTTGGTTGTAAATTACAATGAATGGAACAACATATTTATAGCAAAGTGTGTGTGTGTGTTGCCGTTTGTATCAGCTCACAAGGGGAAAGGAATAGGCTCCAAAGTAGTCTAGAATACTCATCCTTGAATCCCTCCTTAAAGCACTCCTTGCTTTTCTCCTTAAAGTATGGATGTTGTTCTTTGCTTGTCTTTCTCCTTTGATTAGATCATGACCACCTTGTGTGTCCCGCAACTGATCCGCGCCTCGTCCCGCGTCTCGTTGATACTCGTACCGCGGGTCGAGTCTTCTTTGGTAACTTGATTTCACTTCGGTAACTTTTATTTACCGTCGGTCATTACTTAAGGAATGCTTCTTGATTAATCATCTTTAAGTATTCTTCATGATCAATGTTCGGGTCTTCTCCGTTCCGCGTCCCGAATGTTCTCGGATACGCGGACTCGTGCTGGTCCGTGATATGCACAAATTATCCTTTGAACTACTCTCTCAAATTAAGAGATCACGGTAGTACTTAGGGTTATCGAATCCACAGGGAATCAGAAACACAATAGACTAAATAAATTCAGATTAAGCTAGGCAAATAATATGAAAGCAAGTAAATCAAAGCAAGCAAAACAAACGGTTGTTTAAACAATAAAGAAAAGCGCTAGGCACAGGGAAATCTCAGGTGAATCAAATATGCAGACGATCTATTAGCAATAGGATTTATGAAGTTCAGTTCCTAAACATGAACACGAAAGTAAATCAAACCAGCTTTCGCTGCGAGTATTATCTATGAATAAATCCAAGAAAACCAAAGTCCTTTGCGAATCCTATGAATCTAAACAAGCATTAATGTTCAAGTTCAATTGTTCACAAAACCCTAAGCCAAATTCCTTTGCGAATAAGAGTTTTGCTCATCAAAGTCTAGATCAGGAAATCAATCAAACTGTCGTTTCTATTAATTATCCTAAGATCAGATTTAAGGTCATGAATCTAAAATCAGCAATAAACTCAAGACAAGATGAAGAACAATCTAAATATATTAATCCTAAGCAATTATGATCAGATCTAGCAAATCATCAACAACCTTTGAAATTCCCTAAACCTAACAGGGAAACTACTCAGACATATCGAATGAAGAAAACATAGTTTTATTAAAAGATATATCAAAGAGTTAAGTAAAATAAAGCATAAGCCTAAACAATGGCTTTGAAAACATATATATAGAGGTCCTAAACCGTCATAGACATAAAAGTAAACATCTGGGCTTTCTTCGCGAAATAGGAAATCTTCAGATTAAGATTTGGCTTTGACGAACAGGGTGTCGATCGACACTCATGGTGTCTGTCGATCGACACCAATCTTCAATTCGGCTTCTTTTGTTCCAGTAGCTCTTGTGTCGATCGACACACTCGTCCCGTCGATCGACACCACTTCCAAAAAGTGATTCCGAACTTGCATCTTCGCCATTTCACTCCGGGAATGCTCCAAAAGCTCCAGTAAACATCTTTTATGCTCCAAACGGTCTAGTTCCTGTAAAGACTCTAAAAACACATAGAAAACACCAAAAGACTCTAAAACATAGACTTATATCGTGGCCTAAACAGGGTAAAAACCACGATATATCAACTCCCCCAGACTTAGCTTTTTGCTTGTCCCTAAGCAAAACAGTGTACTCACTCCTTTAGGAACCACATACCTTTGCAAAGCTAATCCGGTGATACTTCGATGTTTCCCTAGAAGCTTAGCAGTCCTCCAGATTGAATCCAAACTCCTTAGAGAATCTCAGACTTTCAGTCGCAAACCCCTTTAGTTATTTAAGTGCGGTCTCATCAAAGGAATATCGATCGTTGGACCTTCTAGATTTTTTCACTTCCTTTAACACTTTCCTGCCTTTCACCCTCTCTCTTCCCTCTGAAACTGTATCCAATTAAGGATATCATAGAGATGCAATGCCTTTTGATGATTGATGATTTTTTTCTTTATGATGGCGGGTACCTCAGCAGAGGGTCCTTTACCATTTGTTGTTTCTCTGCATTTTATTCTGGCACTTTTCTGCTTGAACTACACTTTTCTGTAGACTTTTTTATTAGATCCTTTGCATCTCTATGACTTCACTAGATCAGTGCTCACTAATGGTGTTCTTGTGGAGACAGGGTCATGAGGCTTTTTCTTTTTGATCTAGGACAGTTGTACTCGTCATTCGAGAAGAAGTTTCAAGAGCGGTCTGTCCTCGCTTTCAAGTGTTTGGAAGCTGAATCAAGTCTTGCGATTTCCAACGCCTTTGACAAGAAATTAGAGATTCATTAGGGCGGGGTCTTTGACATCCTTTCTGGCGTTTTCCAGAAATCTGAACTCGCTCCGTTAAACCGATCCACTTCCAGTTACCCACCTCAGTAAAACCAATCAACTTGCATTGGTAACGGTCCTTGAGTGCTGTTCAAAGTAAGTTGGAAAGGGGAGTTTTGACCCGAAAAAATTTAAAAACTGACTCAAAAATTCAAAATAAAACACAACATTAGCAACTACCTCCCCCAGACTTAAACGACACTGTCCCCAGTGTTATTAAGCCTAAGATCGGTGAATAAAATAGATAGAAAACAAAAGGAATCGAAATTTTTGAAAGAAAAACGTAACCTGGAGGGGGTGTCGATCGACACTCTCAATGGTGTCGATCGACACCATCGAATGTTTGCAAGTGTCGAGCGATTTGACCATGGCGTCGCTCGACATAAGCTCCTGAAGTTCATCCTTACGTTTTTATCTCCTAAAAATCAAAACCAAAAACACACCAAACATAAAATTGGAAAAGAAAATAAAAAGAAAACATAATTATTAAGACTCACAAATGGGTTGCCTCCCATTAAGGGCTTGTTTTTAGTCCGTTAGCTTGACTGTTATGGAACTCAGGACTATGGTGGATCTTGAGGAAGTATTGGACTTCTTCTATCCGGAATGGAACTCGCAGCTTGCTTCATTCGAACCTTCTTTGCATTTCCCCCAGACTTATCAGAAACAGTCTCAGGAAAAAGCTTTATCGTTCTCTCCATCATCTCCTGAAGGACTGCTTCTCCTTGATCCTTAAGCTCTTGAGGAACAATGATTCTCATTTTTGCGAAAGGCTTAGAATTCCTTTTTGGTTTCACCTTTTCTTTTCTCTTTCCTGCAATTTCATCAGAAAAACCAAGCTTTCAAGGAACTCGTTGCTTGTATGAGCGTGTAACCGCTTTTTCAACTTTAATGAAATTAGAAGAAATATAATTAAGTACTGGAGGTTCATACCTGGGCTCTTCAAGAGGTATCTCAGGAGACAGTTCTGGAACGGCTAAGTTTTCGATGATGGCGGTAAGGATGTCCTTCGAAGGCTCCTTGATTTGCTCTTCATCCTCCATAATTTCCACAGAAAAGGTCTGACCGTTGATGGTGGATTTCCTTCTTGTTGTCTCCATGTCAAAATCCATGACAATGTCACCTAGATCAAGCTTGACCTTTCCTTTTCTCACGTCTATTTGAGCACCAGCAGTCGCTAAGAATGATCGTCCTAGAATCAGAGGATCTTCAGGCTCATCTTTATACTCCAAAACCACAAAATCAGCAGGGATAATGCAATCTTGGATCCTGATTGGAACATCCTCCAAAATCCCTTTTGGGAATCTCTTGGATCTATCAGCTAGCGTAAGAAACATCCTAGTTGCCCTGAAATTAGTCATCCCAAGATCAATAGCAACAGACAATGGCATTAAATTAATTCCTGATCCTAAATCACAAAGAGAGTGAGGAAACTGCCCTGTTGATATGGAGCAATTGAGCACGAAGTTTCCTGGATCTGGTAGCTTGATTGGAACCCTGCTCTGGATCATAGCACTTACTTCTTCAGAAACCACTATCTCCTTCTTGTTCTTTTTGGAGATTGGAGCTGTGCCCAAAAGTATTGCGTGAAGATCTCTGGTCAGCAAAGCTCCTTCCTCAGGACTAATGCCGTTCGCTGCAAGCCGCTTGACATATCTTCTAAGCGCAGGAGACAGTTTTACCGTATCAACTAGAGGCGTCTCCACCACGATCTTATCAATAATCCGCTTGCACATGGCCTCTTCGGCTTCCTGCTTGGACTTCCTAGCTCTGGGGAAAGGCAGCTTGGACTTATGGACGTTCTCCTCTGGTCTGTCTGAAGATTTAGGCGAAGCTGAATGTGTCTGTGGCCTGTGTCGATCGACAGGTGTAGGTGTGTCGATCGACACACCAGTCTCTGGAACTTTTGAAGTTTGTCGCGCAAGACGTGTCGATTGACGACACTCCTTGTCGATCGACGCAGAGGTCTCTGGAATTTCCAAACCGATCTTTCCAATCCGTGTCGATCGACACTCATCTGTAGTGTCGATCGACACGAGCTCTTCTGTCCAGAAAATTTCTTCAAACTCCGCGAAATAATCCTCGTCAGTAGCTAGGACAGCATTGCAAGCATTCCTTGGATTAGCGTCAGTCTTAGCGGGTAGATAGCCTTCTTGTCTCTTGACAGAACTGGCGGTTTGGGCGACTTGAACATCCAACTTCTTGACATGTGTACTTAACGACTCGAATTTCCCATTAAGATCTTGGTAGACGGAGTCCAACTTCCCATTGAAAGTAACTTCCAACTTCTGTTGTCCCTCTAAGAGTTGCGCAAGCATAGCTTTCACCTCATTGTCTTGCTCAGGAGGTTTCTGATAAGATGATGAACCATAATTTCTGTTGTAGCTCTGCGGAGATTTCTGATAAGTAGACCCATATCCTTGCGAATTGTCGTACTTCTGAAATCCTGAACCATTGATGTAGTTCACATCCTCTGCAGTTTCAACTTCCTGAGCAAACTCTACTGATTTCTTTCCCATAAGGATACTTTTAACAGAGTCCAGCTTAGCGTTCATCTCAACCAAATGCTTCCCTCCATCCTTGTTCTCGCTCATCTGCTTCCTCTCAAAATCAGCGTTCTTCGTGCTGTTGCTAGAGGCCAAGTTCTCGATGAGAGTAATCGCGTCTGCTGGGTAGTTGGTATTGAAGTTACCACTACTCGCTGCATCCAATGCCATCTGATAACGCCAATCCACTCCTCTGTAGAAGATGCATAGCAACTGAACATCTGTGAAGCCATGGTGAGGGCAGTCTCTCTGATAGGACTTTAGACGCGTCCAAGCAGCCTTGAAAGCTTCTGTAGGACCTTGCTTGAATGAGGTAATCTTCGTCCTCAAATCCTCAGACCTTGCATCATCAAAGAAATTGTTCAAGAACGCGTTCTTTGTGTCCTCCCAAGTAGTTAGTGATCCAGGCTCAAGCTGCTTTAGCCAGTAAGAAGCATCCCCACTAAGAGAGTATGGGAATAGCTTGCAGAATAACTAGTCGCTGGACACTCCATTAGCCTTGATGCTAGAAGCTAAATCCTCGAAATTCTCGATGTGGTCCATAGGATGCTCATGAGGAAGACCATGGTAAGGGTTCTGAGCAACCAGACTGAAGTAAGCAGGCTTCAGCTCGAAATCATTCCTCTGAAAAGCTGGAGGACGAATCGCAGCTCGATTCGCGTAAAACTGATCAGGCCTGTTGAAATCAGCTAGAGTTCTGGGTCTGTCCCGGATAGCGTGTCGATCGATCTGTCCTCTGTGTCGCTCGACACCTGGCTCCAGATTCGCCTGTTCCTCTTCGACGATCACCGTTCCATCGTCGTTGATCCGCTGTCCTTGCTCATTGTATCTCAGTCCTGCCCGATCGTGCAGAACTCCATCTTCTCCAGGAATCAGTATGATTTGTGGTCTAGCAGCCATCCTTTCTTCTCGGACTGCTCTCCTGTTCTCACGTTCCAAACGTGCTAACTCCTCGAGATTGTATCCAACTAGTTCCTCGTCTGGATTGCTCCTGGTATTGCGGTTTTGCATGTACCTGAAAAGCAAAACAAAAAGAAAAAGAAACTAGCAAAGCAAAAATAAAAATAAAAACCTAGACAAAATCCTAATAAAATAGATCTAATGGTTTTGACTCCCTGGCAACGGCGCCAAAATTTGATATGCTCAAATTATCCTTTGAACTACTCTCTCAAATTAAGAGATCACGGTAGTACTTAGGGTTATCGAATCCACAGGGAATCAGAAACACAATAGACTAAATAAATTCAGATTAAGCTAGGGAAATAATATGAAAGCAAGTAAATCAAAGCAAGCAAAACAAACGGTTGTTTAAACAATAAAGAAAAGCGCTAGGCACAGGGAAATCTCAGGTGAATCAAATATACAGACGATCTATTAGCAATAGGATTTATGAAGTTCAGTTCCTAAACATGAACACGAAAGTAAATCAAATCAGCTTTCGCTGCGAGTATTATCTATGAATAAATCCAAGAAAACCAAATTCCTTTGCGAATCCTATGAATCTAAACAAGCATTAATGTTCAAGTTCAATTGTTCACAAAACCCTAAGCCAAATTCCTTTGCGAATAGGAGTTTTGCTCATCAAAGTCTAGATCAGGAAATCAATCAAACTGTCGTTTCTATTAATTATCCTAAGATCAGATTTAAGGTCATGAATCTAAAATCAGCAATAAACTCAAGACAAGATGAAGAACAATCTAAAGATATTAATCCTAAGCAATTATGATCAGATCTAGCAAATCATCAACAACCTTTGAAAATTCCTAAACCTAACAGGGAAACTACTCAGACATATCGAATGAAGAAAACATAGTTTTATTAAAAGATATATCAAAGAGTTAAGTAAAATAAAGCATAAGCCTAAACAATGGCTTTGAAAACATATATATAGAGGTCCTAAACCGTCATAGACATAAAAGTAAACATCTGGGCTTTCTTCGCGAAAAAGGAAATCTTTAGATTAAGATTTGGGCTTTGACGAACAGGGTGTCGATCGACACTCATGGTGTCTGTCGATCGACACCAATCTTCAATTCGGCTTCTTTTGTTCCAGTAGCTCTCGTGTCGATCGACACACTCGTCCCGTCGATCGACACCACTTCCAAAAAGTGATTCCGAACTTGCATCTTCGCCATTTCACTCCGGGAATGCTCCAAAAGCTCCAGTAAACATCTTTTATGCTCCAAACGGTCTAGTTCCTGTAAAGACTCTAAAAACACATAGAAAACACCAAAAGACTCTAAAACATAGACTTATATCGTGGCCTAAATAGGGTAAAAACCACAATATATCAGTCCGTATACTCGCTGTCCCGCGAGTCTTCTTCCCGAGTGATCACGGATACGTTCTGGTCCGTTTACTTCCGTCCGTCCTTCATGCGGCTTTGCTGGTTTGATATGCGGCCTTGCCGTTCCAAGTCTCGGCTTTGATGATCCGAGCCTTGGCCGTGACATTCCGTACTGATCCGCGTGTTGCGATACACAGCTTGATTGCGACCGTCCGTCCGTCTTCCGTCCGTCCGTCTTTTATGCGGTCTTGATGGTCCGATACGCGGCCTTGCATCCCGCGTATCGTGTCGTTACGGTTCCGGTGATGTCTTGACCGGACTGCCTATTATTCGTACTTTAGCGATCCTTGGTTGATGATCCTTAAGCACTCATCTTGTTCAATACTCCCCCTCAAGTTCATACACAACAACGTGAAGTGTGAACTTGGAAGATACAAGATGATGACCTCATTAAAACCTTAGTAGGGAAAACCCTTTGGGATAAAACCACTACTAAGGAAAAAGAGTGCCAAACAAAATGATGAGGGGACTTGAATCAAGGTCTTGATCGGTTGTGGATCATTTGCCATTGTTCGGCTTTGGTCCATCTTCTTCGGGCTTTGCCTCGGTCGGACTTTGTCCGTCCGTCCTCGGTCTTGCTTGTCTCTTCTCTAATACTCCCCCTCAAGCTTAGACGACGTGTGACAAAGTCTAAGCTTGAATCTTCCAACAGATTTTGCTTGACTTAGCTCCGGCCAAGCATCCTTCTTCTTGCTTCCCGAGACTTCTCTTCATGCATCTTTTTATTTCACCTTATGCTCCTCGATTTCTCTTCATGGTCACACTCCTTTCTCCTTTTCCACCTTTGATCAAAAAGGTTTAAAGAAAAGATTAAGTACCGGATTTTATCGCAATGTTATAATAAGCATAGATATCAACCAAGATTGCATTTTAAGTAGTTATACTTATATGGGACTAGCAAAATTAAATAGAGGGTTTAGAGATAGCCCTTTTAATGTGATCGGATTCTTTGATCCGTATGATGATTCTTGGATTCTTTAATCCGACTTTGGTGGAGCTTCGATTCCTTGTGTCTTTGCACTTCCACCCTTGCGAGTTCTCCCCCATTCGCACACTTCAATCGTTTGGTTGTAACTTGAGTGTGTCCTAGCTTGCCTCTCCTTCTTGATCTTCTCATCGTCGTAATCCTCCTCGGATATACTTGGTTGATCCCTGTCAAGTGGCCTTGCTCCACTAGATAGTACACCATCTTCTTTGCTCCTCATTAGGCTTTACGCAAACCTCCCAATCGTTTATCATCAAAGGACTTTTGGATTCATCGTGATTTTAGATGCTTCTCGCATCCCACGGTTCTCTTCCCTTTGTGTAACCTTGAGTAGGTCGCCAACATCCAAACTGATTTTGACACAGCCCTTCACGCCCTTGACATCACCGTTCAATAAGTGATCTCAATCTCTTTCATAGCTTTTGAATCGGTTCCTCCTTGTTTCCTTCATCTTTTTCACGGAACTGATTTGAAGCCAACTTATCCTTCGTCTTTTAAGACTCCTCTTCTTAAACCTCATATGAAATAATTCAGAAAATATTGAGAGGTAAGTATTATGTATATGGCAAATTAATTAGCTAAGCAAGAACAATGGAACATTTTCCGGATTTATTCATCAATTTAAAACAAGCTTAGCAACTGATTTTACTTAACCATATATTACTGAATTTAACGATTCATATTCATTTAAGCATATAAACTTGAAAGTTTATTTAAAACCAAACTCAGTTTGCAAATCGATCTATTAAGCAACTTCTAAGATTCCGAACCTACTAATCTTAGCACATTCAACCATCTTAAGTAAATTCCAATTTACTATGCATATCGAAAGAGAATAAGGTTTAGAAATAGCCTGATTTGGAAGAGTTTTGGTCGAATGTTTGATGCTCCATTCGGTTGGTTTATGAGCTATCACCAAACTGTCCGGTTTGGTGCCATTTGTAAAAATACCACAGCTCCTTCTTTTGCACCACTAACCCACGTTACTTCTTTAGTATTGAGTCCAGTTGATGTCATAAAAATTGGCTTGTTGTTTGCCATCATCAGTTCGCCACCCGAGACCATTTTCCAAAGACTGTCCGAACGCAGTCTGGACACCTTCTGGCATTTTGGCTCTCGCTCCTCCTTTATGGCTCGTAATGATGCAAGATTTTCTCCCCCTGAAACTAGACAGGTTCCTCTAACTTTTTCATGTTGGGAGTTTTGCCTCGAAACGTCTCAATTTTTCACGCACGCCTCTTCAAGATAGATTTGCGGTTCTGGACCAGTCTTGAGACTTTGGCTTTGTAGCCTTCGTTGTTTACCGAATTGCTTCGGAATCACTTGAAGAATTTTCTCCACTCTTTTCTTGACCTTTCCATGGTCAGACTTCAATTTTCCCGAGCCTTTTTCTTGAGTTGAAAAATATTGCAAGAACCATGTAGACTCGTCGATTAGGTAGAAACCGGATGCACTCCACATTAAGCTTCCTCTTCTTCGATGAACCGCCTTCTCTAGAACTCTTGCCTAGTAGCTTAGGTCAGCCTCTCCAAGGTTGCTCCCATGTCTCCTCATAGGTTGGTAATGCCCATTTAGTAACTCCAATTCGGAATTTTCCACCACGGCTTGTTTTGAGGAATTGGAGTGGCTCGTCGATTAGTAAGCTACAAGTTCGGATTTTCCCTTTAGGGCTCGTCGATTATGTAGCCCACAGTTCGGATTTTTCCTTTCAAAAATTTAGACTATATTGGCCTTTTCTTGTAAAAATTTAGACTCCAAAATTTCTCAAAAATTGTGAGCCCAAGCATTTGTTCCACTAGCTCCCCTTCATAGCCGGCACTGGCTAATTATGCATTTTTTGCCATTTGGTTTACATGTGTTTGATTATGCTCCTTCGGATGTTGCTTTGATTTTGTCAGACGATTGTTCAGGACAAACTCGGGCACGAAGAGTATGTTTGTAATTTCTTTTCATAAATTCGGAGGTAGCACAAAAAAAAAAAGTTCAATTTTTTAATATAAATTTAACCCTCAATACCATGCATTTTGAGGGTTAAATTTATGTACATAAATAAACTGCTTATTTGTGTGGGGAAGAAGTAGCACGAGCAACATTCTTGTAAAGAAAGGAAGCTTGAAGTCTCCTTCATGACATATATTAGAACGAGGAAGATTATAGGGGATCCTTATCGACAAATCCCACTTTGCACTAAGACGAGTTTCTGTGATAAGAAACACCGTGAAACCCATGGAAGCTATTTCTACACTCGGTGCAAAGGTCTAATTTGATCATAACAACTATAAAGACGCCATAACAAATCAAACCGAACAACATGACCCTGTCACATGTCTTGAGCGTTTCTTCGTTTGCCATTCTGTCCGATTGAAGAGAGACACTAGATTTTTGTGTCGGAGCATAAGAATAATATGAGATGGGGAGAGTTTGATAATGTTAGAGGTGGTAATTAATACATATGTTTATATACATACGAGTTTCAATGCAACTCCAAGCTTGGTTAGGAATTTAGGATAATAATAAAAACAAAAAAATTGTGTGTTTCCATCTCTCCTATATATTCGGGATTTTGTTTCCATCGGAAGGTAATATATACATACAACTCTCCTATCCAAATTTAAAATTTACGAAAAACACAAATATATCAAATTTCTCTTATAATATACTAGTCCATATAATAGGTTTTTTCTTGATAAAAATTGATGCACTTATTAAACGAAAGCAAGAGACTAATCAGCCCCAGAAAAAACGCCTTATGGACTAGATATATAATATATTATAAGAGAAATTTGATATATTTATGTTTCTCGTAAAATTTTCTCTTAGGTCTAGGTATTTAGGCAAACAGGTCATCGAGTTTGATTTTTATTTTGTTCCCTCCTCCAAGATTAGTAAAAAAATGTTTAAAACATTAATGATGCACAAATTTTTTATTTTGTTCCCTCCACCAAAATTACACAAGTATAATGATGGTCTCAAATCTCAATCATAACATTTTTGATAGAATCAATGTATTCTCTAATTTTAACGGCATAGTAAATATTTTGAATAACAAAGAATTTTATAGGAATAGTAAAAAAAATTCAAACCAATAACAATGGATTTTTAAAACAAAGTTAAAATCCTTAAATATTTCATCTACCCATTCATGATATCGTTGGCACACTCTAGTGTATGTACGTTGGAAAGAGGTCAAACACAGTCTTCTTTTTCCATTGTGGAGGCACGTCGAAAGTAATGTCTTCTATTATTATCGTAAGAGTAATGTGTTATGCATCAATGGAGCTGTGTATTATGGAACCAATGAAGAGCTTTGTGGTAGTGAGTTTTGATGTTGGGTCTGAACGGTTACTTCTCATTGAACCACCAAAAGAAGAAGATAAGTTAGGTCCTCTAATAAACTACCTAGGGAAATTAGTTTGCTTTTTTTGTCAATGATGATAATAGTTATACTTTGTGGGTTCTTGATGATGTTAAGAAGCAGATTTGGTCGACAAAGACTCGTGTTCTTTCACCTTAACAGTCATTGGTACTACTAGTGCTGGAGATATCGTTTTTGCGCCGAGCACTAGCCGTTTGATACCTTTGCAGCATTTCATTTACGATTTGAAGGAGAACAAAGTAATAAGAAGATTGGGAGTTGATGGAATCAGAGATCATGATGAGATTAGGTGTGGTAGCAATGTTGTTAGGCATGTCTCTATTTCATGTGACCATGTAGACAATATTCTTTCTCTCTAGTTTAATTGAAATACTATTTATTTTGAACATTCTCTTGGCATGACAAAAAAGATATTCAATATAGTTCTTGTCATCTTCCAAGAACAATGCGTTTCCTCATCAATCAGTCATAAAATATCTACAAAATATATTATTATAATGTGAAGTCATACAAAATTAATGTAAACAAAATATATCAACTACAATAAACAAAAAATATTGACATGCAAGTATGTACCCAGTACCTATTAAGCCCTAATAACACCGAAAAATTGACTTAACCTTTAAACCTACTTAAATAGTTGAAGAACTTTTGTAGGGTTTGTGTTGTTACTTGTTCGAGAGGTCAACATGAAAACTCAAGATGAGGGAGATGCAGACAACGATAATGGAGTGATCTCAACCATTGGAAGCAAGATAGAACCGATTCCTTTAGATCTAACGATCGAGATTCTCATAAGATTGCCGGCGAAATCTCTTTTCAATTCAGATGCGTATCGAAGCAATGGTGTTTCATTATATGATGGAGCGGAAGCACGAAAAGAGAAGACTTGTTTCTCACGTTCCCGGGAAGCTAGAGAAACAAGATGAGTCTCTATTTTCTACACGAAGAACAGAGGAGGAGCTCTGTTTTGCCCACGTAAAACAGAGGTTTGAGGCTTGAAAGATTACACTTCTTTGCAAAACTCGATTTGTAAGAAAAGTACTCTTTATTAATTCAATGATCGGTGATCTCTTTACAAACACCTAGAGATCTATTTATAACAATTAATCTAACACTAATTCTAATGAAAATAGAAACATAACTTTTACAAGAAAAGTAAGAAAGCCAACGAAAAGGAAAACACCAAAAGAAATAGAAAACCAACATAAAAGCTTGAGCGTGTGAAATAAAGCAACGTTATGCTGCATCATTATACGTAGCGGATCATTCAACGACTCTTTCATGTCTCTGTCTCTATCTCGACCACGTTTCGCCCTTATTCATCACTCTAATGAAAATCGATTGCTCTCTTTCTCTTGGCCTCTTTATCCCTTAGAATCAAATCATTTCATCAGCAGTGGTATCCAAAAACGACACGAAAGAGTCAAGAATCTGTCCTCCTAGTTACAGGATTGGCCTCTTTAATTCGGTCCGTGGCATAATCTTGATTCGTCTCAAGCATCGTTACTTTGTGATATGTAATCCAACAACAAGACAAGTACTAAAGATACCATTTATCTACAATTAAATTCCATTTGTTCTTGGTTTTGCTATATATATATATATATGTTATGATGGAGTTTTCAAACTCGTACTAACCCAAATAATATATCGTTTCAGATATCAATACTTTATTCAATCACCAATGCTTGAACTATAAATGAAAGGTAGGATTCATTTGAAGCATATTATCCCCATATATTCTATGCATTTTGGGTATCTTTTTTTTGTTGCTAGTGTTATGAGGGGTTAGATGATTGATTGGATACTACTGTGTTTTGAATGGAACTATTGTGTCTTATCCAGACCAAAATTGTAAATTTTATTTACATGTCTATGCAGATGAAGCTGGTGTGTGAATACAAAGGTGTTCATGAGAAAGTGTTGCTCCCTATCCAGCAGGTATTATTTTATCTTGCTTAAACAGTGAAAGTTCTAGACTTCTTATCTCTTTTGTCTGTTGCAGATTTACGAAAGATTTCATGCAGACTCCATGAGCCATGTTGACGATGCATGTCTTGAGTATTTTACCAAAAAGGTCCTGCTTTGATTTATTCATGGATTTACTTATGCTATATCGACATTTATTTGAAGGATAATATTGTTCTTTGCTTCTTTGGTCAATTTTTGTTTGTATACCATTGAATGGAGGGGTCACTACACTAAACACAATATTTTCTTACTCTGTTCTTTTTTTCATTACAGATCTTTCCAAAGATTAAAGATTCTACTCAGGTAAAGGCTGAACTATTTTGATGTCTATAGTACTCTTGGTTGCCATAAAAACGTTAACGATCAACATCAGAGTTGGTTTGTATAAAGATGTTATTGTTATGACATATTTTGGGAGCTTGAGTGTCGTATTGTAATCGTTTTTGCAGGGAGGAGTACTGATCTTTATCCATTCTTACTTCGAGCTCGTCAGGGTTAGAAACTTTTTGAAGTCGCAGAAAGCCTCTTTCTGTCTTCTGCATGAGAGAGACCATTATATTTTTCCTGTTTTGAAGTTGCTGCTTCATGGTGATCTCGGGCTAACTATTTGCGGTACCAATGCTGGAGAGATTGTTTATGTGTCGGCGTTAATCGATGATGCTTTGAGATTTTCTATTACGATTTACAGAAGAAGAATGTGAGTAGAAGAGAGTTAGTTAGAGTTGGAGGAATTACACACAAGGAAGAGTTTAGGGCTGCTCCTAGTAACATTTCACGGTGTATCTCTATTTCATGTGACCATGTGGACAATATTGTCTCTCTTTTTTTTTTTTTTTTTAGTTTAATTGAAAGACTACTTGATTGATATACTAAATATATGTTTATTATTACTACTTCATTTGACCATATTGAGTTTGCAAAGAAAAACAAAACAAAATTTAGAAATTTGTCAATCACCGTTGACGAAAAACTATCCCGCAATAAGAATTTAGATCAATTTTTCATGTTTCCTTCCGTCTTTTTTTTTTCCTCGGGTTTTGCCCTCCTTGTTTGAAAAAGGTGTCATCTATATTTTGTTTTTTTCCATTTATACAAAGAAACTTGGAATCATTCGTTTATTAAATTTTGAAATAATTGTTAATGCATAAAAATTGTTGTAAATAAATATGTAACTTTATAAGTTTTTCCTTTTCGAGAGAAAGAAAGGAAAATTTTTAAAATGGTATTTTTATTTTAGGGTTAATTTGCTTTATAACAAAAAAAAAAATTATAATTCAAAATCTAACTAAAAATCTTAAATCTAATGGTTATAAATTGGCCACATAGGTGAGTTTTTGTTAGATTATGAATTATAATTTTTTTTTTTGAGTTATCCAACTAATTATCCCATTATTTTAAAACTGGTGGCAGTCTTGGAAACAAATTTTTTAAAAATGGTTGTTTACTTTACATTACCATTTATATTGCTATAGAAGGTCGGTAAATTAAACTACGGGCTGGACAGAGAAAACATTGTTGATTATATATAGTTGTGGAATTACGTAAGAATGTAGGAGGTTGTTCGGGAATCTAAAGGACCAGTTTAGAATATAGCCCATTAGAGAGGCACTAATTGTCAAGGTTGAAAGAAACCCTAAAAACTAATTGTCTTAGACTCTGATAGATTGCAGGAAAGAAGATTAAAGATCTAAATTGCTCCGATTCGAGAATGGCGATGGTGCCTAAGAAGACGGCGGTGTGGTGGGACCTAGGCAGCTGTCCGATTCCCGATGGTTATAATCCGCGCTGTATCCGTCCGAGTATAGAATCGGCTTTGAAGAAGTCTTGTGGTTCTGATTTTGGCGTTGATGATCAAGTCACCATCTTTGCCTTGGGCAACCTAATGCGTATAACTGGAGACGACCTCAAAGCCCTCTCTTCCTCTGGAATACTTATGAGACACACCGACTTCGGTTAATCTTCTTCTCTTATCACTTTTTTTTTTTTTTTTTTTTAGAATAATTTGAGGTTGTTAATTAATCTTTCGTATTTTCCAGGGAGTAGACTTTTTGGTACTCAGTTGTTTATCTGGCAAATTAGCAATCCACCTCCGGCTTCTATCATGCTCATACCCAACAACCCCCATGCTGATACGCTTTATCATACTTATCTCAAGAGTAGGTTTTATGCAGGAGTTCACTACAATGTTATTCCCGCATATCAACGTCCTGATGGTAGCAATCCGTGGACCTGGGATACCATACTGAAAGAGAGTCCTCTTCTCAAGACACCCCCCAGCCCTAGCCACTTTGCCCTCGATGAGGACTTGCCTGAATTGTGATTTTGATTGCAAGGAATATCAAACATTCGCCCACCATCTCTATGGTGTCATGCATGACAACAGGCTGTATAATACTACTCACTTTCCTCCCAATCAAGTTGAAATCTACCAAGAATTTCTCAAACACAAAGCCCTAGCCCGAGTGCCCCTGCGACAAGTGAAGAATAGGTTTTCGAACTCGAACTTGCCTGCAGGACCTAGTGTCAAAGTTGAAAGCCAAGAGGGAAGAAGAAGAAAAAAAGAAGTTGGACCATCTGAGTTTCTTCCGGAAGGTAAGTCCACAAGATATGGGTGAAGTAGAAGAGAGGAGAAAAACAAGTTTGCATGTTTGCTGTCAATAATAATGCTATTTGCTATGTATTGTCTACCTTGACTTTTCGAATTCATTTTCAATATGTTATTGTCCGGATGTTGTTTAAAGTCATCTCAGTAATCGTTATCTCCTCCCACCAATCTTCATTTTCTCTGCTGCAGCACCATACAACTCCTAATACGAATACGAATAAGAAACCGATGAGTTATATATAAAGCATATTAGAAACCGTTCAATCGATGAGCATATATAAAGCATATGAAGTCTTCAGTACATGTAATCCCGGATTTCGATAAACCAACACATTCCCTGAAATTTGACCAGTCTCGCTACAAAACCACAAAAAGAAAACAATGACAAAATGCTACATTCATATATCCAAGAAAAAGCATATGCACTCAAAGAGCAAGAGCATCGTTTTCCTTAAGCTTTCCGGTAGGATCTACTGTCCCCATGAGATAGTACGATTCAGACACAGGAAGCTTTCCTGCTTTGAGATTTAAAAGAATAGACAAATGATCCTTCAAGTGTGGTTCATCAAGTGGGATACCACACGTTATCATTTCTGCAGCGTTATAATCATCCATATCCCCGTAATTACGAGCAGCTACAAAAACAAATTTAACTTTGTTAAAAGACCCCTTGAGAGGTTCCTAATACTTTATATAGTAAAATGTTACAAATTAACCAGAAAGACTTGGAGTTCTAAGCACCTTTAAGCGCAGCATGTATGTTATAGAATGCATTTTTCGACTCTTCCAACGTGTTGTGCAAATATACCCAAAAGAATTCATTAAGGACTCCTCCCTAGCTAAGCAGCGCAATCAAATTTCTTGATAGATTTCTTGTTTTTTTCCGGTAGATTACTGGAAGATGGAAACAACAAGAGATCATCAAAACAAGAATATCAAGCGAGAGAAGTTCAGCTTCAAGACAGCAAGAATCCAAGAGATAGATACCTTGTATTGACTACCTCAAAGGCGTTAAAGGTACTATAATTTGACACAGTTAGAAGGTCGAACCTGGATAGTCCCAGGTGGAAGCTGCCAAAAATTTGGAGCACAATTAGGAATAAGTGCAAGCCTGAATTTATCGTGATATGAAAGAGATTATATTTACTTTCTTGTTTAAGAGAACAGTCCCCTTAATAGAAGAGGCTGTTTGAAAAACCAAATTGTTACTAGTAGGCAAATAGAGAATGGAGCTAAGAAAAACATAGTGTAAACTACATACCGGCTCTTTGCCAGAGGTCCCCTGTGATTTTACAGATGAGAAACAAACATGATATAAGAACAAAAGTGAACAGAAGGCAGCTAAAGAACCATCAAATTGTCACTTCCGATACGTTTCCCTTGGAAAATATTTGTTGGACACAACAGAGCAAGGTCCTCAGAGATATAGCCAGTGCCATCTGAATGTATACACGGTTTCCCATTCTTATCAAGAACAACATTACCATATCGATCCTGCAATTGGAAGAGAGGGAAAAATTGTCAACTTTTACAGCGATTACAGCTAAGTAAGGCCAATTAGAAAGAGACGTGAATAAAGGATGTACATGGCATCGTATATCATCGGTTGGATTGACTTTAATCCCACTCATGTCAACTTCAAGCTTCTTAGTCTTTGACAGAATCAAAGAGAGCCTGAAGCAACAACGAAAGATTACAATGAACAATATGCCTCAAATAGAGAGATGGAAAAAAGGACAAGAATGTACCTTGCCATATAGCTGGCCAGAGATGGCAATGTATGCACATGCATACATGATTCATGAATCGACTTTCCGGATAAGACATAGGGGTTTTCATATCATTTGAAGCTGTTGATTCTGTGCGTATAAAGTAACATTTGTGCGTATCTTTCATCTTTTCTTCTTTTCCTCCATCTTTGAAAACTGTTATACAAGCAAAAGTATGGCAATTATCTACTATGCGTGTTGCTAGACATAACACTGACACTTTAACAATGAAATGAGAAAGACGTACCAAAAAATTGATAACAGCGTAAACCAAGCATGATACCATTCTTAGCAACTCCTTTGTATGTAGAGTAAAGGTCATTACAATAAGTAGACACGCCTGAAATGTCCGCGAATTTGACTGTTAAAACATTCTCATCACCCAAAACCTTGTGCAGGTGTGTTCCAGTGTTCTCCAAAAGAGGGCCCTGTGAAAACAGTCTATCAATAAGTAACCACATGTTACATCTCTTAATTTCAGATCTTCTTAAAGCAAAGAAACACATGCAAGTCCAAAAAGTGGAATAATGCAAACATGAAAGATAGTGCTTGGAGAGTCGATTAAACCTTGAATCTGTAACTACCATCGAGAGCAACGTGACATTGATAGTAAAGAGTCTTCTCGCTATCCCATTCAAGCAACTAAGTGAAATAAATTAGTACAAATTTGACACCAAAGCTAAATTTCTTCACTTTAGAATGTACAAAACAGAGAATTTCACATACCGCTCTTTGCATAATCAACCTTTTTCGCATTACCCTAGAGATATACACATCCATAAACAAAGTAGCACACAGATTGGTAAATTCTGAAAGTAGTAGTAAATCGAAAGATGTAAGCATTTTTACCTCATTCTCATACTGAGTATCCAAATCCAAACTCTCAGTTTTTACACCCCAACAACAAAACAGTGATCACTCTCCATGAAAAGATCTGGTATCCAAAGACCATTAAAAAAAATGGTCTATAACATTAAAGAAAACAGAGAGACATTCCATCAACAACTGGTGGACAAGAAAACGAAAGCCATTTCTCGTTTTCAAACATGGTTATTTCAAAATGTAGTGATGGAGAATAACAAAGTATGAATCAAATGGAAAGTTCCCGACATTGCCATGAACAGACTTCGGAGAAAGTTCCCGTTTGATCCAATAGGTTAGGTTACTACTTAGGTTAAGATACTTGCGTTACACGCTTCTAATGATACATGAAAACAACAAAAGGCTTATTGTTATTACTATAACACAACATGAACAAGTGACTATATTCTTCAACCCCAAAGCTCTTTAAGCACAGAGACTGAACCCATTATCGATTTCTCCTTCGTTTTCTTAAGGTAGAGTCTACACAAGACCGGTCCTGCAACCTTCCACACAAACCCGCAATTACGAACGTTTTTCATGTCGATTGCATAATCGTAAACGACGTTGTACAGCGCCAAAGCTCGCGGATAAAGTTCTTCCAGACTTTTCTTGCTGTCTTCAAACCCTGCAGCACCATAGAACTCCTGACACACAAGAAGAAACCATTTAAAAATTTTGTTTCTTTTTATCCGAATAACTTCACTGGAGCTTACCTGCTTGTATCTTTGAAGAACTTCACTGGCTGATTCATCCTTATTGCTATTCATCGCCTTGCTCATATCACGCTTGTAATCGTCATACCACTGTCTACATTTCTCCTTATGAAACTCAGAGACCGACCCATCTTCGAAACACGGGAGTTTATTGATCACTGAAATGAAATTAAACCACAGTTATACATCATGATATAACGATCTCTTCTTGTGATATCAAGAAATATCCTTTACCAGTTGATCGTGAGGGTTCCTCTGTTGCCTGTGATTCAACAAAGTCGTAGATTAATCCAAGAATAGAAGTGGATTTGAACTTTTGATCTCGCTCCATGTAATGTGGGAAAATGTCGGGCCTGAGCTCGTCTGGGAGATCGACTTTGACCCCTTTCTTCGGTGCATCAAGAGCATCATAGTATATATCGATCAGCTTTAGCATTTTCTTCTTCATTTCAGATTTTTCCTCAGCTCTGTCATTTCCGAGTGTGAGGAAGCGGTCCATTATTGTTAACCAGCTATCTGCTGCCATTCCTATGACATTGCTGTAAAACCCGAGAAAAGAAAAGAGGCATGAATCTCAAAGATATATTGGTCCAAGATACAGTTTTAAATCTAGAGCTTAAAAGTAAGTTGAGAGTACCTGGCATGAAATCTTGTCTTCAAGAACATATCGAAAAGCTCTTTTTCTAACTCTTCGGGTGAAAACTGGCTTGGTTTTCTAGCAGAGTTACTTTTACTAGGAGGACTCAAACTCACCCATGGTTCACTTGGCTTGAAGTGTTCAAGTAGCTAAAACAGAAAGAACAATAAATAAAATCAAGTCACAACAATGGAGAGTTTTAACTTTCAAATACAGTGGATTAGATTACCTCTGGATTTCGGGATATGAAATACATATCACCATCAAAGTCACCACCTGCAATCTCATCTCCTAAAGATCTAGGACCCTTTTGAGGGAAGAACACGGCATATTTGGAATTGCCGACATACTCTTCCAAGGACTTAACATATGTAGCCTTAAGTACATGTATATCTCCAAAATGTAATCCGGGATTCCTGTAAACTAGTACATCCCCTGAAATTTGGCCAGACTCGCTACAAGACCACGAAAAAGAAAGTTTGAGGAAATGAACTCACAATTCCAAGGAAGCACAATACTGTTTCTTGGTGTAAAACACAAAGTGAATGAGGAAAAGAATGGGAAGCATACAGGATGACACAGACTTCGTCTTCCTTTAGTTCTCCGGTGGGATCAACTGTGCCCATGAGATAGTACGATTCGGAAACAGGAAGCTTTCCTGCTTTGAGATTATTCTTCTCTGTATATAAGAGAGTAGACAGATGATCCTTCAAGTGTGGTTCGTCAAGTGGGATACCAACCAAGATCATTTCTGCAGCGTTATGGTCGTCCATTTCCCCATAATTTAGGGCAGCTGCACAAAAAAATTGATTTCTTAAGAGATCTATCAAGTGTTACATCTCAACTCATTTAACTAAGAAGTTTAAGGGACAAGATTACATAAAGCTTCGGAAAATTAAGCACCCTTAAGCGCAGCACGCTTGTTATCGAATATGGTTTTCGACTCTTCCAGAGTGTTGAGCAATGTATCTAGAAAAAAGTCATCAGGGATCCCTCCATAGCTAAGTAGTGCAACCAAGTTCCTTGATAGCTTTATTCTTTTTGGTGGATTACTAAATGATGGGGAAAAAAAATCGGATGACACTAAGATAACTTCACTCCACAATAAACAACGAGCAAGAGAACTTCAGTATCCAAGAAACACATACCTTGTAGTAACTACCTCCAAGGCGTTAAAGGTGCTAAAACTTGACAAGGCCCTATCACTAGACACTTTGATCATAGAACGTCGAACCTGTACAGTCCGAGGAGGAAGCTACCAAATTGGGAGCAACATTAGGAATAGCTTGCAAACATTTAATCAAATTGGTCAGAGAAAACTTACTTTCTTGTTTAAGAGAAAAGTTCCCTTAAAAGCATAGCCATGATGAAACATCCGAAACTGGATCAGAAGAGGCTGTTTGAAAAAGTAATTGTTACTACTTGTGTTTAGTAATAGACGATCGAGTATAAACAGGGTGTGAACTATATTATACTTACCGGGTCTTGGCCACAAGCTTCCTGTGATTCAAAATAAATAAGGAAACATAAGAGTAAAGAAGAATGAATAAATGGTAACCACCAAAATTGTCATAGAATTTGAGAAAGTACCTGAATGTTATCACTTCTGAGACATTTCCCTTTATATATATTTACTGGACACAACCGAGCAAGGTCCTCAGAGATATATCCAGTGCCATCTGAATGTATACAAGGTTTTCCATTCTTATCAAGAACATCATTACCATATTGATCCTGCAATCGGAAGAGGGAAAAAGGTCAAAGCATAAAGTGAATACAACCAAATAAAGACCAAATAGATGGACGCGTGAATTAAGGAAGTACATGGCAGTGTATATCATCGATTATCTCGACGATAATCCCAGTCCTGTCAATCTCAAGCTTCTTAGTCTTTGACAGAATCAAAGAAAACCTGAAGCATAAGAAAATGAAAAGCGACTCCAGTTACAAAAGCTCAAAGATGGAAACATCTTAGAGACTTGAAGAATAATCTTGAGTACCTTGCCATATAGTTGGCCAAAGATGGCAATGTATGCACGTGCATAAAATGCATACGAGCTTCATGGATTGGCTTGCCTGAAAAGATATAGGACTTTCCCATATCATTCGCCGTTGTAGAGTCCGTGCGTATGAAGTAGCATTTCACTCCCTTGGTAGAAAGATCTTTCTTCTTCTCTTCTTTCCCTCCATCTTTGAAAACTGTTCAATACAATGAAAAGTATTTAACAAGGTACAATATCCATATCTAAACCCAAAGTAAAAAAATTGACAGTTAATCAAGAGGAAACCGGGTAAACAACCCACCAAAAAATTGATAACGGCGCAAACCAACCATGATTCCATTCCTGGCAATCTCTTTGTATGTGGAGTAAGGGTCATTACTATAGGTTGATGAGTTTTTCTGGACATCCGCAAATTTGACCGTCAAAACATTTTCATCACCCAAGACCTTGTGCAGGTGTGTTGCAGTGTGTTCAAGAATCGGTCCCTGTGAACAGTGTGGAATTGACTCAATGTAAAGCAATTTTAGACATATGATAGCAACTTGCAAATGAATTGTTTCAACAGCTTCTAGAACACAAAGTACATATGCAACAACGTGGGAAAAATGCAAACATGAAAAGATAGTAGCAGAAGAGGGGAATGAACCTTGAATGTGTAACTACCGTCCAAAGCGACATGACACTGATAGTAATGAGTCTTCCCACTATCCCATCCAAGTGACTGGAGAAAAAGAAGCATGCAATTAGTACAACTTTGATACCAAATTCAAAATCACATGTAAGTTCAAAGAAACATGAATAATACCCAAATGGAAATCCATACCGCTCTTCGATCTGTTGGGGAACAAAAATGGCGACCAAAGTGGTCCCAAACCGCTGCCTCAAAGGCAACCATAGGCAAATCCTTCAATTGTATGATCTCATCAGCACTTGTAACATTACTCAGCTGTTTCCTGTATAACACCAAAAAAGGTAACTGTTACACAACGTCCAATCACTATTAATAGATGGAAAACTTGCTGCAGAACAAAACATACCCTCCAAGATAGCTAAGAAGCAGAAACGCCTTCTTAAACTCAAGTTCACTCAAAGCTAAGAGCTCAGGAATGTGCAGAGATCCTCCATTGCTTTCTCTAGGAGCTTCAGAATCAACAGACATCTCTTCTACAATCACCCATTAAAGGAAATATTTTTACTCTTTTCTACATCTTCTTCCACTCAAATTCCTCCAAATTCAAACCAAATCACTCAGAATGTTTAAAGGAAAGATTTTTATCCAATTCTAGGTCTTCTTTCTACAAACCCATATTCTAAACTTGCTCCAAATCAAACTGTAAACCCACAAATATACATGAAAAGCTCTGTGTTTTGAAACTGACCTTGATAAACCCTGAAGCCGTAAGTTACAGAGGAAGTAGGAGACCCACCAGAGCTAGTAACAGTAACGGATTGGTTAATCTTAGCCGCGATCCAACCGTCGAGATCGTACATCACCGCCGTAGAATTATAACCTTTCCTGAGCAAATCAAAAGCTAAATCCTCTGGAATAAAAAAAAGTCTCTGCCTTGACTCTTCACTTATCGGAGGACATTTGTGTTTTGTGTAGATTTTCTCCAAAACGGTTTCAATCAGACCCGGAAGAACTATCTCTGACATCGTCGCCGTGAAAATACGAATTTGTTATCAGAGAGTGTAAACAGTTTATACTAGAAGAAGAAAAATTGCAGCTTTTTTATTTATTGAAGATTTTATTTGACTTGACATAGATTCGATTTTGGTATAATTGCAGCACACGAATTCATGTAGCCGTTCAGTGAAGTAATTAACAAATATGCCCTTTCGTTAGTCTTATAATTACCAAAAGGCCACATTTTTCCTCTGGCGATTGAAGTAAAAGTCGCGTTTCCGCAATCGCAAACGCTTCGGCCAAATTTTCTGTGTGGAGCTTCAAGGGTTTATGCAATTTTCAATTCACAGACTTTTCTTTATTATCTTTGAGAGAAACCAATTTCTTCTTCCTTTTGGAGAAGCATAAAGATTGAGTCTTTTTGTTCTGTTTCGTGAATTTGGGTTTATCTTTTGATTGTTGCAAAATCGAATCTGAAAATGACTAGTGCGACGACTTTTAGCTCAATTTGCTTCGAACGAGGATGCTGGTTCAAGGTTTATTACCAAATTTCTTACTTTGAAACTGAAAAATGAGGCTTTTTGATTCTTCTCAAGCTTCATTGAAGTTCTGCAATTATACAAATGTGTGTGTTTTTACATTTTGTCGATTTTGAAAAGGGGGAAAAGAAAATTGGTGTAGTAGCGGATAAGCAAATGAAGAGGCTTACTTTGGGATCATCTTCAAAGAGCTTTAGAGTTTCAGCTAGTAGTTCTGTTAAATCTGAAAAGGATATTCGGATTGGTCTTCTTGGTGCAAGTGGCTACACTGGTGCTGAGGTTTGTGCAATGTCCGAATCTGTTTGTTTGAAGTTTTAATTTCATTGGAATTTTGCTTGGTTTAGTGATCTTCTTGATTTTGAGCTGAATTAAGTTGCAAGTTTGTAGCTTTTTGGGTATAGGTCTCCTTTTTTAGCTTAAGCAATGAACTGAACCTATATATATGCAATGTTACTTGTAATCTCATGGAAATAAGGAAGAAGAAAGCCTTACATAGTCATTGGTTTAAAGGTTCTTTGTAAATGAAATGGAAAGAATGAATGAAATATCAAAGTTTTGATGAAAATGCGAATGATTTGATTTGGAATCAAAATTTTGTTTATTGAATGTCAGATCGTTAGGCTTCTTGCAAATCATCCGCATTTCGGTGTCGCTCTTATGACTGCTGATAGAAAAGCTGGCCAGTCCATGGAGAGCGTATTCCCGCACCTAAGAGCTCAAGTATAACTGATTTCTATCCCTTAGTGATACTTTCAATTTTGTGATGGGCGTATAGTGATCATTGATTAAAACTTTTATCTATCCTCAGAAACTACCTAGTTTGATCTCGGTAAAAGATGCAGATTTTTCTACAGTGGATGCTGTATTCTGTTGTTTACCGCACGGAACCACTCAGGAAATCATCAAGGAACTGCCTAGTGCACTAAAGATCGTTGATCTTTCCGCGGTAATGCCCTGAAGAAATGGTTTTTTATTTTCCTTCTTTCTTTTGGTGATATCTGTATCTAAAATATGCATTTCAGGACTTCCGGTTGCGTGATATCTCAGAATATGAAGAATGGTATGGTCAGCCACATAAGGCAGAGGAGTTACAGGTACTTTTTCTATCGAAAGCTAATACTTGATTTTGGGTTTGTTGTATTCGTAATGCTTACACTTATCCTGATGGGTTCAGAAAGAAGTTGTGTATGGTCTAACAGAGATACTAAGAGAAGACGTAAAAAAGGCGAGGCTTGTGGCTAACCCGGGATGTTACCCGACTTCGATTCAACTTCCTCTTGTTCCTTTGATAAAGGTTTCCTTCTTTTCTTTTCTGAAAAAGCAATTTTATCAGACTGTTTCGTCTTCCGTTCGACTATATACTCAATGTGTTATCTTTGGTGCAGGCAAGTCTCATCAAGCATGAAAACATTATCATTGACGCAAAATCTGGCGTTAGTGGAGCAGGTTTGAGCTTTTAACTTTTGGGGTCTTTATTCATGAACAATGATGCAGTAGAAGAAGGCTTCTTGGTTTCTTGACTTATGTAAATTTTTCATCAGGACGTGGTGCTAAGGAGGCAAATCTTTACTCTGAGATAGCTGAAGGCATTTCTTCTTATGGTGTCACACGGCATCTTCATGGTATGTCACTGAATTATTGTCACAATGAGTTAAAAATTTTGGTTCTATGATTTGAATTCATCGTCTCTTTTGTTTTTCAGTTCCTGAAATTGAACAGGGTTTAACCGATGTTGCAAAATCAAAAGTAACAGTCAGTTTTACGCCGCATCTCATGCCAATGGTAATAATTATCTTTAGCATATTCTCTATAGTTTTTTACTGATACTTGACACCTCGTTATTTTGCTAGATCCGCGGAATGCAATCGACTATATATGTGGAAATGGCTCCTGGGGTTAGAACCGAAGACTTGTACCAGCAATTAAGAACATCTTATGAGGTGATGATTACTCTTGAGTTATAAAGCCAATTACTGTAGTTTTGTTACTTATCATGTTATTGGAAAAATGTTTTGTAGGCTGAAGAATTTGTAAAAGTGTTGGATGAAGGAGTTGTTCCTCGGACACACAACGTTAGAGGATCTAACTATTGTCATATGAATGTCTTTCCTGATCGTATCACCGGAAGAGCTATCATAATTTCCGTGGTACGCATATATATAACCATTCTCGGTTACAAACTCTTCTTTCAACTTTTCCCACAACGCCATTTTTGTAATGACTATCTATGGTATTACAGATTGATAATCTTGTGAAAGGAGCTTCGGGACAAGCGTTGCAGAATCTTAACATAATGTTGGGATATCCCGAAACAACAGGACTCCTGCATCAGCCGGTGTTCCCTTAAGACAAAAATAACGGTAAAAGAAACTCGATTTTCCTGTTGGCTCTGCGTCTATATCGATTTTGGCACTCATTCTGAGCAAATTGTGGCTGTTGAGACGACAATATTGAGCACAAAGATTGTTTTATGATTTTCATTATAAAGACTAATAAGCCTCCTTTTACCATTACAGAGAAATGGTTTTGTTGTTTGTTAATGATGTTGAATATTTTTTTAACCTTTTCTCTTATTTCATGTATTTTTTGAATTTAATTTTTTTGCTTCACAATTTTCTCTACGATCAGCATATTGTGAAACAGAAAAAAGGAGAAATAATCCGAAGTCGAAAACTTATCAAACCCAACTTGGTCCGGATTGATTTTGATTTGGTCAGGACTGGTTCTGTTAATAGACATAACTTCAACATTCAAGTGCTTTCACAACCATCATCAAGCGTGTATAAACCCATTTACTAACATTTTGTTAGAGGAGACAAAAAAAAATTCTGGTGCTATGTTGAATCGTGAGACCTTTTCTAAGAAAAATCTATAAGTACGTACGTATGCTTCTCCACTCAGCAAATTCTTAAGAACCTCATTTGTTGCTTTCCTATATCTGCTATGGTCTGAAAACGTTGTTGGTCATTTCCGCAACTTCCTGGGCCTCGGCTTGCTCCTACATGAGATTAGAGACCATGAGAAATCAAATTCCATGACTGCATTCAGTGGTAAGAGACCAAACATACCTGGAGGCGGTGTAATAGATACATCAAGAAGAGATGAACAAATATCTGCAAAATTCATAAATCATGGAGGTTATAGGTTTTCCGTAAATTCATAACTACGGCGAATATGATTGAACAGGTAAGCGAGTTGCCTTACAAGGTAAACAAGTAGGGAAATCCGCGCTATCGGGTACCGCCAAAGGAACCTCGTGGCCCTTACAGCTCCTGAGTCTAACAATTTTACTGCATTCTGCAACTGAAGCCAGAATGGCAAACAAAGGTAAACATAAGAGTAAAAGTTCAAAGTGAACAAAGAGAAGCAGTGTTTCTAAATGTGTTCCAACGTCTCTACCTGTGTGCTAGATGTAGCCATGTGTCGATGATACAATGGAAGAGGCCTGAAATTGTTTTTGTAAGCAACAAAGAACAAACTCAATATTCGAATAGTGTATATTTAGCAAAGACACCGATAACTACGTACTCGAGTGTCTTGATCTCAGACTCATCTTCCCATGTTGCTGATGGGCGTCGCGAAACTCTGCTTTTTTCTACCTCTACCTGAATCAACAAGTTAAATAATTTGCTTGTAAGTAACATGGAAATGTCCAAAGTACATTTATTAACAGTAGAGAGCTTTGATTTTGAACCTGTGCTTCGTGTAGACGTTTGACCTCTTTCTCCAACTGAAACTCTGCTGCAGCCTTCTCACTCGCCATAGTCTCTAGTTGCGTTTGCTTATAGTACTGCATCAAAACAGCGTGGCCAGAAGCGCTATCAGACAACTTCTCAATGTGACTTTATGTATAGAATCAGTACATTCTAGAGTTGAGGTTACCAATAAATCTGTTAGTTCACGGTAGCGTTTCTCCAGCTCCGTATGCTCCTACTAGGTCAGAAGTACAACAATTAAGCTCTTGTTACTAGATCATATGCATCAAAGGTATCACTTAACAAACCAATTGATTGTAAGCACTTCTGTTTAACAACCATCGAATTCACAATACCGTGTTAAATTGTTAATAAGTAAAGCAATGGGTCTTTCACACAAAAGATCCAAAAGAAGTTGAATGGGACTAGGAAACTGTGGATGTTACCTGGCGTGAGTAATGTTCTGCATCCCGCTTCATGGCTGCCATTTCAACCCTCAACTTTTGCATCTCGGCCTATAACAAACAAAATGGTTGTGTGTGTAAACATATATGCTAAACAACAAATACATCAGGTCGTAAAGAATTCCGAGGTTAGTAACATACCTCCATTGAAGAAAGTTTCTCCTCGGCATCTCTTTGACCTTGCCGAGCACGGTCTACTTCGTCCTGCCATGCTTGAATCTGCATAATTTAAAGTAAATTCTTTGGAATAGCCAAAATCTGAACTTTTGAAAAGCTGATCAAAGCTGTTTCCAGGATTTAAATGTTCTTCTCACTTTTAGAATATGAATATATGACGCCGGGTTTTTTTTTTGTTTTTTGTGAAACTACCCATCATAAAAATCCAATAGAAGACTTAAACTCTGATACATGAGTTATCAATGTTACCAAGAGAACGTTAATATTTTTTACATATATGGTCTCTTATAGTTTTTACTTCTAACAGAGTTTTACAGTGTGATAAGAACTCGCTACTGAAGTTAATTTCCACAATGTAGAGATAATAACCTTAAAACAACATACCTGGACCACTTGGTTTGCTTCATCTGGTGATTTCTTTTGTCCTCTGCGAGCCTTAACTTCCATATCTTGCAGCTCTTGATTCAGAGATGTACATTCGACCTGAGTATCATTTGCCAATTCTTCTAATGAAGTTCAATATATATGAGGATGGGTACACAAATCGCGTTGAAGATAAGCTCATCTACCTCAAGCATTGCCAATTTCTGTTCAAGTTCTGCCACCTTTGCTGTCCTTTCATCAGCAATTCTCTATAATACCAGCCATTCTAAAAGTCAGATCAAAATAGTATTTCGGAACCTAGCACACAGAATCTGCTTTTGTTTGCGAAGATATAGCATATATAAAAATATACAAAGGTTTCCTAACTTTCCTTGCCAAAGAAAGAAGAACAAAATGCAAGAAGAGAAAGGAAACTAGTGATAGTATTGCTCAATTGAAGAATTCTGCCTCACCTGAATTCTAACAAGTGCTGTGGAAGCATCCACAGCCCTGTGCTCCAGTTCCCTTTCCCTTTCCATGGCAGCCTGTCTTAGAAAGAGCAATTCATGTAAAACAAAAAATTGATATCATGTTCCCATTATAAACACTTTCCGCATCGTTCAGGCAACAAACCATTTTTGTGGCACTATGTGCAGAACGCTCCTCTTCGGCTCTCCTTTCCGTAGTGGCAAGCTCCTCTCGCAATGCCTGAAATGAGGAAACTATTAATCCAAGCCTATGTGAACCTAATATGTTCATAATCGTATGAAGGAAGCAGAAAATTCTTGGAAGAAATTAATGAAAATACTATAACGTAATACCTGCATCATCCTAGTCTCAGCTAATTCTCTGTTTCTCATAATAGCCTCCATGTCTGCCTGATCAAAGTAAATGATTTTTGCTAAAATCTGGTCGGGTAAAAGAGAATATGGCAACTGAAAGGACCATTAACGACTCCTGGTATGCTATGAAAGGATGCACACAAAAGAAAATCTGAGTAAATGAGAGGCCTAGAAACCTGAAGAGAAGACACTTTTCCTTGGTTCAGAGCAGCCTGATTTTTCAGGGCATCCATTGCACTGACAAGTGCTTCTATCTCTGAGTTCTTAGCTGCTAGTGCTTCACTAATGCTTGACTCTACTTTCGTCACTTCAACTTTAGAAGCTGACAACTCTTTTTGCAACTGTGTAATGCTAGCTTCATATGACTTGGTAAGCTCTTGCTATTACAGTAGAAAAAAGACACATAATTAGGTGCACTGGACACCTTCAAGTATCACTTTTACTTTTTCTTATCTGGATCAAAAGAAACCCAAACTGTTGAAATTTACCTCGGCAGTGAGAAGCTCTTCCAACTGTGCATTTTCTGCCTTAATTTCTTGAAGACGGGATGAAAGTCCAGCACAAACCTAGAAGCAAATAAAGGTGGTCACGTCCAAACACTAGCATGAATTAATCCTATATGATGCAGGAAAGTAGTAAAAAGGATATTTGAGCTTACCCTTGCTAACCTGGCTTCTTTTGACTGCCCAGTAGAAACTGTAGCTTTTAGCAACCCCTGAGCCTAGAATTAGAGTAAAGATTGATCAACAGACTATTAAAAGGACAATATAAACGCAAATTCAAGTAGAAGACATAGCGTTTACTATTTTTCTTCATTTTTCTCGAGACTAACTAACCTCTTCAAGTTGATCTTGAATCTTGATGGACGTCTTATCAACTCTACGATTCTGCTCTCTCTCCTTATTGGTTGAGGTGTCAGCAACTCTCTCTTCCACTTCTTTATCCAAATTGATTGACGTGCCAACTTTCACCTCATCACCTGTGCTTTGAATCACATTCCCTTCGCTTACATGCACTACAGATTCCGGTTTCTCCAGGTCTCTTTTTGAAGAATCATCTAACTCTCCTTGTGTGCCTTTTTGGGGAACATCAACCGGATTTTCACTGACAGCGACCTCAATTTCTTTGTCACGTAAAGATGGTGACGGTTGCACCAAAGAGTCATTTGGAACATCTCCATCAGCATGCTTACTATATGAAGTTGACCCAGCAGCATCACCGTCCACAACAGATTCTGGAGCTACCACAGCAGCATTTTCACTTTTTGTATCTGCTACTGATTGTAGAAGTGGTTGAACACTCGGCACATCTGCATCAGTCTGTTGAATCTCTCTTGTCTGCAATACAGGCCCTGAGGAAGAGGCCTCGTCGGTGGTTACAGAACTTTTCGATGGAGGCACCTCCGACTGTGATACTCGTGGGCCAGTTTGATCACCTGAATCTCTTTTGTTAGAAGGTTCTTCTTTTACAAGTTTCTGTCGAGCCTACAAATACGTAGCAGAACGAAAAAGTTCATCTCGAGTCTTGACCATGTACCAAATAAAGAGTACGACTTACAGATATGAGATCCACAGTAATACCTTTTTCTTTGAAGCTGGTCTTTTCCCTTGAGACCCTTTCTTATTAGAAGCTTTAGCCACCCAAAACAAAAGAAAACATAGTATAAGAGACAGATACATGATAAACATCAAAACTGATCAAGGTGTGAGCTCATGGCTAGATCGATCCGTTTCAGGTTTTCAAAGCTTTGCTTGGACTAACTATAGGCCAATGCCACTAGTTACAGAAACTGCTTAATCCGTTTAGAACTCGGTGCCATAGATAAATTCTGATGATCATGTGTTTATCTTATTACTTTCATTCTATATATTCCCAAATTACACATTGCATTTGACAGTTCCATGATTCCAACATTCAAAATTGTAATCACAGATCAACCAAAACCAAAAGATGAACTTTAGAATCACCACAGTACCTGGCAACTGCAAATCGGACTGTTCTTCAGATAGATCTTCAACCACAGACTTTGCCCTTCGATCCACAACCTCAAATAAATCTGAACACAACGAAACCTTCCAAAATTTGTTAAACAATCCACAAAATTTGTCTATTCAAAATGCCAATTTCTTCATCTATGAGTGTAGAGAGAATCACTGAGATTACCTTCGGCAGCTTTGAGCCAAGACGCCATTGATGATCAAAATAGAAAGCAGAGGAGCTTCCATGCACCACTCGGCTCGGATCAGATTGAAATTCAAGAGGTGGGTTTCGAGAAATGGTTACGGATTCAAATTCTGATCTCTGTAATAGAGATTGATTGTTCTCTGGGTTCTTCAGGTGTTCACAACTAAGCATATGAGCGAAGAAGGAAGAAGGAAGAAGGAAGAAGAACTCAGATCGTTGATCATGTGGTGCAACGACCACCAGATTTCCAATGGTCTAGCTAATCCTGGCCGTCGAATTAGGATTGTGAGATATCTTCGATTATTCTGAGCAATGTTTTCAGATCCGGTCCGGTTCAGGTAAATCGCTAAATATCGAACCGGAAAAATTATGTCTTTTCTTACTTCTATATTTTCTTCAACGTAATATTTCAGTATGTAAATAATCTTAAAAAATGAATAGTTTTGGGTTGTAAAACTGATTAACAACTTTTTTTAATCCAATTTCCCGGCTAAGTAATCCAGTTTACCGGAACCACAAATTTTCATGTATTACCTACGTCGTATACAAATGGAATACATGATTTGTTTCTTTATTGGTTTATATGAACCATACATATCCATTGAGCATATACAAAGGAAAATAACTCCAAATTTAATAACAAAAATATTGAAAAACATCTATAACAACGAAAAATTCTTATGTTGTATTATTATTGTTTTATTCCAACGACTTGCACGCATTCTACAACATTTAGTTTCGATTGGTGATATAATAACAACACTAATACAAAACAAGAGATCATAAACCCTTATCACATATAATATAATCCAATCCTTATATAACAAAATATATAATGGATCATTAATTTTTATCAAATCACATAATCAAAATGATCAATAGGGATGCGTATTTGCATCACCCATTAACTTGTATCTTCACCACCGAGTTAGCTGAAGTCGGAGATGTCTCAACATACTTGCTTTAAAACTCCATTTGTCCCAATATATGTTTCTTCATATCAAGGAGTGATCGAGGATATATGAACGGACGGTTTGAGGCAAGCACATCGCGGACAGAACGAGCAGACTCAATCACTCAAAGACAACAAATGCATAGCAAACTCGCATAGCCGGAAAGACACATAAAAAAAAAGAAAAAACTACACATTGTCTTTCTTATAAAAATCAATCCGTTGTTTTTTCGGTTCCATTTAACTCTAATTCAATTGAATAGTGTCATAGAATAAGGAAACCGATTAAACACTGAACCGACCATTAGAAATTTCAACCTTTGTACTAAGAAAAATGATTACTAGCAACTTTTTGTGTCAACAAGTAAATTAATACTAGACAACTTTAATCGTTTTACAAACTAAAATAACAAAAAGTTAAATAATAACATGTCCCTTGAAGGCTTAAACTAATGTTGATGTCTCACGAGCTAGAGTGTGTATTAATCAATTCTACATAGGATGCTTAGAGTCTCATAGCGACTGTAACAGCATCATTAAGCTCAACATATTTGAGCATTTATGGTCGAGCCTTAAGACCGAAATTTGATGCCTAATTTATGCTACAATTGTGCCTAAGTCTAGTCTGACTCACATACAAACGTCAATTATAATACATATCCCTTAAATTTTAAATTTACCATGATTTGTTTCCAACAAAAAATCATTAAAAACTAATTAATGCTCGTAATCCAATTTACCGGAACCACAAATTTTCATGTATTACCTACCTCGTATACAAATGGAATACATGATTTGTTTCTTTATTGATTTATACGAACCATACATATCAATTGACCAAATACAAAGAAAAATAACTCCAAATTTAATAACAAAAAATATAGAAAAACATCTATAACAAAGAAAAATTCATATATTATATTATGAACTTTTTTTTTATCCCAACGACTTACACACGCATTCTACAACATGTAATTTTGAATGGTGATACGATCACAACACTAATACAAACCAAGAGATCATAAACCCTTGACACGTATAATCACATCGATATATAAGATGTATAATGGATCATTAACGTATTATTTTAATCAAATCACATAATCAATATGATCAATAGGGACGCGTATTCGCATCACCCATCGGCATAGGATAATAATCACAAACAATATAAATCAACTCATTGTCATGACACCGAAACGAGCCACATCCGAGGCTGAACGATTGATTCGCCACAATCTGAGTATAGTGCCCACAAGTATCGCTGCACTGGTTGGTTTCATGATCGTAATTAGGCTTCTCCGTTAACCAATACTTAGTCGCAATCGGACCGCTCATTTGGTCCGTAGGTTGGACCCACCCCGCGGCGATATTTTCGCCGTAGGGTCCACCGGAATGTCTCATCTGGTCGTACGAACAGACTCCGGCTCTGACTTGTTTATTTGCGAAGCGTTGTGCATAGGCCGCTACGGTATCGTTCCACACCAATGGAGCCACCCCGACCTCGGCTCGAATCTCGTTATGAATCCTTAGCGTTTCCTCCGGTTGGACATCAAAGATTGGCTTAACCCTTGGTAAACCGTAGGTTTGAGTTAAGAAGATAGAGAATATTGTTAGTACGATGAAGCCATAACCAGAAAGAGACATTTTTCTTTTTGCAAAATTGTTTGGGAGCTTATGGTTGTGATCTCTATTCTCATTTGTGCTCCTCCCTTTGTAAGCCTCGGAATAAATAACTAGGCAATGCATGTAACTATCTTTGGGATTATAATATTACCTAGTAAAACAAATAGAGTTGCTTTGGAGGGATACAAACGAATTTGGAAGGTTTGAATTTTTATCCTAATTTCTATTAAATTATTGATTAGCGATATCATATACTACTTAATTTTAGGATCCCCTTAAAAAACATAATTTAGGATAAAAATTCTAATTTTAGCATTAGTTTTAGCAAAAAATAATCAAGAGTTAAAAAGCATTTATAGCTTTGACTTTGTAGATAAATTAAAAATGGTCAATCAGTAGAAGTTATCCTAAACTTAAAAATTTGATACCAAATAAAAATCAAGAGTTTATAGATGAATCCTCTAATTTTATACTTATCCATATATATTTATGGTTTAGTTTGCTTTCTTCTTTTCTTGAATGGCAAATGTTTATCAATTTTTCTAGATAAATTTGTATAAGACTTTCAGTGATAACTAATAGTATAGAGGAGATAAATTAAGTTATAAATTGGCACTACGTGATTCAAACCGTAGCACTACGTGATTATAAATTACGTTGTTAATTTGTAAATTAAGTTATAAATTGGCACTACATGATTATAAATTACGTTGTTAATTTGTACTCCCTCTGTATCTCAATAGATGATTTTTTAGAGATTTTTTGTATCAAATTAGATGAGTTTTTCAGTTTCCAATACGAAATTAAATGCATTTTTACTTAATTTGACTATTTGTATTCTGCAGTTTGATTTCCTATTGGTTAAATCATAATTAATGGGATGATAATTGATATTTAAATTAGAAAAAATAAGAAATTTATTGTTTCCTTAATTATTGTGCACAATCTTAAAAATCATCTACTCCATTGAAATACAGAGGGAGTATAAGACTTTCAGTGATAACTACTTGAAGCCGTTCCTTTTGAAATCCTTAATTACGGGTAATTAACAAAGTCAAAAATCAATGACGTGAAACACGATCTAATCATACTGAAAGTCGAGTTTGATAGATTGTAAGAAAATAATCACAATTATAAAATTATATATCAATAAGTCTTGTAAGTTACGTATAATCTATATAGTCCTCGTGATATTATAATTCACGTGAATGTTATTCGACCCCGTGATTTGTTCTTAGCTTCATTTCCGGAGAGTAATTGTTGACTTTTTTCACCTTTTTAATATTGCGTGATATATAGAATTGGAAGATTATTGGTATCACTCTTAGCTTACTAGAATAAAAAGCCCAAAAATCCTCCGGTTACTCTTGCGTTTATGCCAAAACTGAATATGATTTTTGTGTCTATAAATAGTATGAGTGCTATAAATAGTATGAGTGGTTATATATATATATATATATATATTTGTATGTATGTATTTTTTTTTATTTTTTTGCAGTAGTAATTTGTTATTTAAGAATAATAGTCATTGTAAATTATAGGCTTTATGACATCCTTTTGATGTTGTTCTTAGTAAATGAAGGATTGGTATTAGAGTATCCATAACTCAAGCCCAATATTGTGTTTTATATCATACCCAAAAGCCATGTAATTAGGGCTCTTAACAAATATAGAGTTCTATAAATAATTTTGTGATAGTCACTAAGGGCATGTGCATTGGACACTTTATGCATAAGTGTCTAAAAACTTTTTAGAATTAAATATATTAAATTTATGACACTTGAGTGTCTAAAACTAGAAAAAAAATCCAGTATTAAATTTTTTTTTTCTTGTTTTAGACATTCAATTGTCCTAGATTTAATATATTTAATTCTAAAAAGTTTTTAGACACTTATTCATAAAGTCTCCAATGCACATGCCCTAAGAGATGTAACCTTGAGAGTTGGTTCAAAGCAATTATCCTCCTCTATTCTTTTATGATTTCAATCTAAAAGCTTTGCTCTTGGTGTTCTTCTATCAAATTCTCTTTTTTACTTTCTATGCATTTGAATAAAACTTCTTGATGAGCTACTTAAAATTCTATCTTTGTTTTGTATCTTAATAAAGCTCACTGAACTTGATCAAAAAAAAAAAAAAAAAAAAAAAGCCCATTCTTGAATTTATGCTTGGGTTGAAGTTGCTTACAATTGGAACCAAATGAAGAAGCAATTACAAGTAAAACCAAATTTATGTTTGGCAAACCTCCGTCTCAAGGGAGTTGATACAAACGTCTTAGTGACTGCATATGAACCTGTTCTCATAAAGTAAGTCCCAGAAAAGGTTATCCATGATATGGAAAATGAATCCAAAGCTTCGTTGTTGAGCATGGCTTAGTTCCATTCATGTGTTTGGATATTTAGCAGTCCGTAGAGCGAAAGTGCGGTTGATGTGGGATCTCGTTTAGCTGTCTCAGCTTCACAATCTGGAATGATTGACATATGTGTGAGGTCATTAAACAATCACTCCCTACCTTCAAAGTCAATGACTGGAGTCTTTTCGGTCCCTCGGCGTGATTCTATGCTTCAACGGGAATACGAGGCGATGCAAAGCTGCCAATTCAAGCTAGGGTGGACGATGCAAGGCGTCTTATAGTTTAATTGAGTAGCTTGATCTCCTTCTGAGCTAGATCCGAGAAACAAAAATTTGATGCATTTCTCTCTATGAAGTAATATTTTTTTTGTATACATAGTTGTAACTAGTACAAATATAATACATTAAACTGAATTTGTAATTCGTTTCTAGATTACGAAGAGCACAATGTCAGGTTTTGAAGACAAGCAACATAGTATTTGTCTTAAGAGTGATTATTATGGAAATAAAATTAATCTGATGTTCAAAATAATAATAATTGAAACATTTTGATGTTAAGGATCGGAAAATAATAATAATTGAAACATTTGTTACCATGAAGCTATAATCAAAATTGTGGACAAGACGGTGCGTAATCGATTACGATGCATGCGTAATCGTCTGAGCTCGATAAGGCATGCAGGTGATCATGAATACGACGAAGGTCTTCTCTCATGGTTTAGAACTCGTTAAGTTCTTGATTACGATTTAAAACTTCTTAAGTTTAAAAAACAGTTCATGTAAAACAGTATTTTTTTGGTTTGAATATAATTTAACATTCATTTCAAAAAAAAAAAAAAAATTGTTTTTAAAACAAGTCTTAAGAGAAAAAAAGAGGAGGGAAACAAAACTTAAGAGACTAAACACATAAAACGACACCGTTTAAGGTGTTTGGTTGTATTATACTGCTTCCCTTCTTCTTCCCGCTTAATAACCTGTGACGAACCGTTTCTACGCCGTTTGTCTTTATTCAAAAGAAAAGAAAAGAAAAAAAAAAGAGGGAAAAATAAATAAACAAAGCACAAAAAAAACGACACCGTTTTCATGTTGTTTGGTTTGTATATTACTACTAGTGCTTCACTTCTTCTTCTTCTTCCCGCTAATTTGCCTCTTCTCTCAGATTAAGCTTTTCAGATATTGCGATAATGGCGATGGTGAGTAACTTCTGTTCTCAAATATCTCTCTCTCTCTCGCTCATTTAGACGATATTTCTTTCTCTTATTAGACAGAGAATCGAATTTGACTTGGATTAGCCTATTATGGAAGGTTTTATGGTAGAAGATCCAGGTCCGCGAATCTAGGGTTTCAGTCTCGAATCGGTTAGAGGATTTAGTACTTGGATGATAGATTTAGGTAAGTTAATCGGATTGAAATTGATTGTTTCCGAACAGAGATTTTTCGAAATCGATCGACATTTATGGAATCAGAGATTTTCGAAATTGATCGGAGATTGAAGATTTTGGAAATTTATCGGAGATCGTTTATGGAAGCATAGGTTTTAATCCGTTTACATAGATTTTGCGATGATCTAGCTTTGTAATCAAGAGATTTTTTTCGTGCATGGTGGTGATAGGTTTCAGAAGAAAAGGAGCTTCTTACTGCAACAACAAGATTTGATGATGTGTCTGACTTTTGATCATCTCTTAGAGAGCTCTTTCTATCTGATTCTGATTCAGAAGATGAGTTTCACACACCAATTGGAACTGATAACGATGAAGCGTTTCACACTCCGGACAGGTCTCCTCCGAGAGACGAAATGATTCCGGCTCCAGCTCATGTTGTTGAGGCATTCCCGACAAGAACTCACTCTGAGGAGGACAGTGATGATTCTTCATGTGACATATGTCATTCACCATATGAATATGGTGATGGCATCCGTATTCTTCCTTGCAACCATGGTTACCATAAACAGTGTATTGACGATTGGCTTACGACCCAAAACAGGTAACAGAACTCTGCACGAACAGATTTTGCACGTGACAGATTGTCAAAATCATCTTCTTGAAAAACGAAATCAACAATCACATCTTCTTCATATGTGTCGAAGATTAGATCACCATAGATCTCTATGTAGATCTCGTGGTTTTCTTCTCTTTCAACAAATGGACTTTCGTCCTGGATAGGGTAGATGCTTTGACTCACCATAATCACCAGAATCGTCTTTGATTAAGAAAACAAAGAGGCTCGGCTCTGATACCAACTGATGTAGCGGAAGCTTTATAAGATAGAATAGTAATCCGTTGATTCTAAGAATACCCAGAAAACTAGGATAATCGCAAGGTTATTCGTTTAGTCTGAGAATTCCCGAATAGACTAAGCCTTCTTAGATTCGTTGAGATCTCTCTAGATCTACCGAAAACAAGGAAAGAGAAACAAAAACTCAATATTATTAATCAATCATAAACTGAATACAATAGTTGGCTTAACGGCTTATTTATAATAAATTCCAAAACTTAGAAAACCCTAAAACAATAATAGGAAATTATCAAAATAATAATATAAATAACTATAATATTTCTAAATATCTTCCAGCATCATAACCCACTAATATTTTCATCCTTCATACTTAATCGTGATCAACCTGTTTATCTTTATTTCAGAATCTATCCCGTCTGCCGAAGGGATGTCTGCGTGGTCTAATGAGGAGAAATGTGTATTGAGGTATGATTAACGATCCTTATATCTCATGGATGGATATGTGAATCCAACTGTTTGAGATCAGCCTGATTTCTTTTGGTGTTGTCATGAAGAGACAATACTGAAGATATAGAAAGGCTATTACAAGATGCAAATATACTAGTATAGTACTAATCTTGAGATATTGAAGATATAGAAAACATTTTACTTTCTAGAACATACCACTGGAGATTGAGTTTCTTCTTTGGATACTTGCTTGAATTACCACAAATGGTTTGGATTTTTCTTATTCACTTTGGCTTAGACTTGAAATAAAAGACTCTTTGGATTACTAGAGATCAAATCTATTGGCAAAGAATTGAGCCGATATAATGCTTTTGTCTCTGAGAAAAATAGACATATTCTCGTTGACTGACTTGTTTCATATCATCATCTTAAAGTTGCAATGGAACCTTTTGCTTCATGTATACCCTATTAAACATTGTCTTTTACATGTATATCCTTTTCAATGGTTTCCACATAAGGGTTCGGTCCATAACTTTGTTTATTATCTTTGCCCTTTTGATGATCCAACTTCAGGTGGAAACATAATTGATTATGTAGGTGTGCTACTGAGATAAGGGAACCTTTCAAGAAAAGTATATTGTTTATGAATTAATCTGATAATTAGTTACATCATGGTATGCTCATGCCTATCAAAAAACAAAACACAAAAGTCCCAATATAAACAAGAGCACACTTCACCCAGTCCATCAACTCAAGCTTCCGAGGAGGAATATTCTCGGCCTCGGGCGCAATCTCTGCGTCGAGAGGAGTTGCCATCTCATTCCAAAACAGAGCAGACATGTCCATGAGCTTTGTATTGCTCATCAATTTCTCAAGCTCTCTCCACACTTTCTCTAACCTTTTGAACTCTCTCTCCATTGAGTGAAAATGTAACACGCCTTGTTTGGATCTCTTGCATATCAACGGACTCATGTTCTCTGGTCTTTTTTCATCAAGCTCTGCCACATAATTACAAGCATAAGACTAATTTTGATCAATGTGAGAGCTACAAAATACTTTTTGGATCATTGGTGTTACCTTGGTCAGCCATATGGTCCATTATCGCATTGTGCCGCATGATCTGCTCCGGGTTTAGATTTGTCTTGTACAATGGAAGTCTAGAAAACATCTAACAAATAAACCTTATGACTCAACTTTGTTTCTATGATTTGCTGAATCAGGCAACTAATGAAACATCAGAGAGAGAGATCAAAGTATACATTGTAAACTTGTCCTTTATAAAATCCATACATTTGTCTCAATGTGTATTCATCGCCGTTCTTAGGCTTTTCATTCTCTGGTCACAATCCATTGGCCATTAGATGTTAATGCATTTGGTTAGTGAATTATAATTTTATTTTTGGGTTATTTTAGCGAATCTCTCTTGAATGGATCTCATGATATTGGTGAAAAACAAAAGACACTAACATAAGGAGTAACTCGAACTTACGGGTTTTATCCGTTTCCGGGACAATCTCTATGTTAAAAGTAGTTATGATCTCGTTCCAAAACAGAGCAGACATGTCCATCATCTTTGTATCACTCATCAATATTTGTACACGTCTCCATACTTTCTCTAGCCTCATGAACTCTTCGAGCATTTCGCTAACTTGTTTCACATCTTGTTTCGATACCCTGGCTATCTCCATCATCCGCGCCCCACTCATGTACTCTGGATTTAGTCCATCAAGCTCTGCCACATAATTCCGAGTAAGACTTTTGATCATTCAGTGTGAGACTAGAAAGAAATATATATATTATTTTATCAATGGTGTCACCTTACCTTTGTCTGTCATAGAGTCCATTATGGTCTTGTACCGCATGATCTGCTCGGGGTTTAGCTTCGTTTTGTATAATGGAAGTCTAGAAAACATCTAACAAAGAATTGGAGGAAACCTTGTGAATTGCTAAAACTTGAGGCAATTGATTAAACAACATGAGTTTAACTATATAGAGATGAAAGTATACCTTGTAAACTTGTCCCTGATAAAATCCATTCATTTTTCTTAATGTGTATTCACACGTAGGGTTTTGATTATCTGGTGACAAATTGTGTTATGAGACATAAAAAAAAACAAGAGGCCAAAATCAAAGTGAATGAGTTAATTTTTGCATACAAAGAGACGCTTGGGTTGATCATGGGAAGTCATCTTCTTCCTCAAAGATATCAATGAGAATTTGACTTAGAAAGAAAAAACAATTTCGTATAAGACCTTGTATCTATCATTAGAGATGTTAATTTACCTGTTTCTATCGAAAACTATAAGGAAAATTAAATCAAAATGGCATCCGTGTTATTTCCATTATGTGAAAATAATAATCATGTAAAGGAAACATTTAAAATTGTATCATTAGTTTTTTAGATTCTTAATTGAGTTTTTTTTTTTTACAATTTTGGGCTTCAAAGTGAGTTTGTTTTGGGTTTACATTATTTTGTTCGAGAAAACGGTAAGAACTCTGACTTGTGTTGAGTTTTCTCTTGCTACGTCAAAAGGGTAAGTTCTAGTTGATAAGTCTTGGGTTCATATACATGATATACACTAGATTGTCTTTTCAGCAATTTGAGTTCAATGAATAAAAACTGTATAGTATCATGAACAAGAATGTTATTTCTTCAATTACATATTATCCTTTGTTACTATAAGAGCAAATACACTAACTAATTTACTATAAGGTTATATATATACACTGCTGGAAATTATTTTACCTTCTCAAAAATAGACCATTAATTTAGACGACACATCAAATTGACATCAATCGAATGTTATCATATAACAACATATATATATTTTTTTCAATAACTCACATAGACACACCCTCCATAATTTAAATCCAAGTGTGATACACTGATAAATGACTTTACAAAATCACCAAATCATAATCACTATATAATTACCACACTTATTCACCCAAAAAAAAATATAATGACCATACTTTAATTCGTTGAAAAAGAAAAAAAAATCATTACTACGGACGTGTATTCGCATCACCCATCGGCCTAGGAGCATAGTTACATACAACCCAAACATACGTATTATCAAAACACCTGACCGTACCACAACCTACTCTTGTAGATTGGTTAGCCACCATTTGAGTGTAATGTCCACACACATCACTGCACCTGTTGGTCGCATAATTGTAATGAGGTTTCTCCGTTAACCAAAACTTAACCGCGATTGGACCACACATAGTGTCCATAGGTTGGACCCACCCGGCCGCTATATTCTCGCCGTACATTCCATCGGTAGAATGTTGCATTTTGCAGTCTTTGGATCGAACGTTAGCGTATCTTTGCGCATGGGCAGCAATTTCCTCGTCCCACACCAATGGAGCCACCCCAACTGCGGCTCGAACCTGGTTGTGAGCCGCTAGGGTTGCTTCCGGTTGAAGATCATCCATTCGGTTTAGGTTTTGGTAACCATATATTTGAGTTAAAACGATAGAGAATAATGCCAGTATGATGAAGCTATTATAACCAGAAAACGACATTTTGTTTTTCTTTTTTTCTTGTAAAATTGTTTTTTGAAGAATTCTTAGATCTCTATTATGTTGTTTTTCCCTCCTTATCTAAGCCTAAAAAACAAGAGCTCCGTGACTATTTTTGGGATTTAAAATGTTAGTATTCACCATTAAACCAGAAATAAAGAAGTTGTGTTTCTTTCCGTTCAATTATCAAATGGTAAAATACTTTTAGAAATTTCTTAAAATAACATAAATTTAGGATGAGATTCTAATTTTAGAGTTAACTAAAGATTATTTATCATTAACTAATCAATAAAAGTTATCCTAAAAATTTGTTAAGAATAACAGAAAAATCAAGAGGTTTATACATTCCCATAAAAGGCAAAAGAAAAAAAGTTTGAAAAGAATTTCCAAAAAGTTTATTGGTTTACAAATCAAAGCATTTTTTTTATTGGTTTTGTTAGTTACGTACGTATTAATCTCTCTAAACTGTAATCCACGTGAAGTTATAATTCTCGTGAGTTTTCTATCTTAATGCCAGCACCCGTGATGATTACGACCTAAGCCATTTCTTATGATTATGAGATAATGCTTTTGTAACGGAGAATGACTTATACTGCTAAAAAAAATTATTTGCTTGGTAGACAAATGTTCTATAGTAATTGATTAATTTTTACCGTACTGTCTTTTACGGATTTGAATCTGTATATATTGATCTCTCGTTTCAATATGAAAAAAAAGATTCATAACAAACCAGAAATAACACCATGAGTTTTACGAATTCACTTATCAATCTGATAGCCTACGTATCAACGAAAGCAGAATAAAAAAAAGAATCTACATATTCTCCTATGTTTCAAGCTTTCACTCTAATAATTTCGAATTTTCTCAGACACTCGTGAAGAAAACCACTCTGGCTTTTAAAGTAAACAACTTCTCACGTGAACTAGCTCGATTCATAAGTAGAAAATTTATGACATTGATTTTTTATCTGTGGCTGTGATAAATGTAGCAATAGTTTACCCACAAAACTAAGAATATATATTCTCTTTAGATTATTTTTTCTTTAACAAAAAAAATATATATATTCTCTTTAGAATTTTGGGTAACCTTGATATCCATTTTAACTCTTTAGTAGGGTCCTTTCATTCCCACCATACAGAAATTTCATTATTAAATTTTAGATTTTTTTGCATTAAAAAACAATTTGATTTGAGTGAGATCAATTAGATTATAATAATAGTTGGTAAATTCAAATGTCTGATAAGAAAAAAGAGTTTACATACTAATTTTCTTGAAAAGTCAGAGAACCATATATATATATATATATATATATATCATAATTGTAAGTTTAACCTTATGATTACATACTTGTAATCCATCCCATAATCGCCACTAGAACAAATGAATCAACAATTTTATATTGATGGAGTTTTCGGTTATGAGAAGGAAGAATGTCTAACCTTGATCCATTGCATTATTAGGCATGATGATGATTCCTTGATGATTGTTTGATCTTCTCCTTTCCTTCCTTACTGCGATCTCCCCTTCGACGGAGCCGGGGTGTTCCGATTCCGATCACAATCTCTAATCTCTCTTTTGTGTCTCTATGCTATGTCTTTTTGTCTCAAAACAGAAAATGAGAACCTTGTTATCTGCAACAACTTCCTCCTTCCCTTATATATGAGGGCCCACGTGATTAGAAGAAAGGAGGAGGAAAATGTGTCTCTTAATGAGACACTCATTCATTAAGACATAACATATAAACTATACTTTAATACATATACATTCATATAAGTTAATCCATTATATAAATGTATATGAACCCTTAGATTAGATTCTTTATTGGGTGAAGTAAGAGGGTTGACATCAAACCCATTCCGGTATCTTTTCTTTGATTCGGTCCATCACCGTATCCCATTATATACCGGAAACCTTAAGCCTTACACTAAACTTAAACTATAATAGTTGGACCGTTAATACTTCGGCTACACTAACAGAAATAGTCTTACATTCTCCCACTTGGCCGTGTATTAACTTAATGGTTCAACTTCCTTTAATGCGCATCCTTTCATTAAGCTTAATTATTCTTTTAAGTACCATAAAATCAGAACTCATCGAATGAGGCGGTCCCCTATCTTTTACAGCGATAAGTTCCCTTCCATCATCACGAACAAATTCCAACTTTACTACTTCTTTAATATTTGAGAGGTTACCTAATTCTCAAAATCCATTATGTTGAGATATAACTTTATTCTCAACTCATATGTTATCCAAACACTACATGTACATATCCTAATGATAACATATTAGATTTGTAGAAAACACTTAAACTTTATTGAATTCAAATTACTTAAGTTAGCATCTTTACAATAGCATAATATCAATACAACAAGGTCTTATCAATTATTCCCATCCTCTCTACATGGCCAACGAATATACCAGGAGGGAGTCCTTTCGTTAACGGATCCGCAACCATCATATCCGTTCTTATATGCTCAATTGGTACTCTGCGTTTCTGCACTTCTTCCTTTACAGACAAGTATTTTATCTCCATATGCTTAGCACCTTTTGAATACTTGTCATTCTTTGAGAAGAAGACTACTGCGGAATTATCACAATACATTCTCAGCGGCTTGGAAATACTGTCAATAAGTCCAAGTCCTGAGACAAAGTTCCGCAGCCACAATGCTTGAATTGTGTCCTCATAGCATGCCACAAATTCCGCTTCCATGGTGGAAGTAGCAATGACGGACTGCTTTCCACTCTTCCATGATACTGTTCCCCCGCTAATAGGAACATATAGCCAAACGTCGATTTTCGAGTATCGACGCACCCGGCATAGTCTGAATCAGAGTATCCGATTACTTCAAGATTATCGGATCTCCTGTACGTAAGCATAAACTCTTTGGTGCCTTGCAAGTACCTGAGAACTTTCTTTGCAGCTTTCCAGTGGTCCATTCCAGGATTACTTTGATACCGACCCAAGACACCAACCGCGAAACTGATGTCTGGTCGAGTACATGTTTGAATGTAATTCAAACTTCTTACCACTGACAAGTAAGGTATCATCTCAATTTCTTTCCCTCTAGTTCATTCTTTGGACATTGAGCTTTATTAAATTTGTCCCCTTTCTGAACTGGAGCTTTGCTTAACTTGTACTTTTCCATCCCATATCTCTTCAAGACTTTATCTATGTATCCTTTCTGAGACAAACTTAACAATCCTTGTGATCTATCCCGGATTATTTCAATCCCTATCACATAGTTTGCCTCACCCATATCCTTCATTTCGAAGTTCTTGGAGAGATATTTCTTTACATCACTCAACATGCTCATATCATTTGTAGCCAACAATATGTCGTCAACATACAATACTAGAATGATAAACTTGCTCCCACTGACTTTCATATAAATACATCGATCAACGATGACCTCTCTGAAACCGTATGAAAATATGATATCATTGAACTTTAAATATCATTGTCGGGAGGCCTGTTTCAATCCGTATATTGACTTCCTCAGCTTATACACAAGATTTTCTTTTCCTACAGCCACATAACCTTCTGGTTGGTCCATGTAAACTTATTCCTCAAGCTCTCCGTTGAGAAAGGCGGTTTTAACATCCATTTGGTGAAGCTCCAAATCATAATGAGCTACCAATCCCATGACAATTCTTAAGGAATCCTTCTTAGAAACTGGAGAGAAGGTATCCGTATAGTCAATGCCCTCCTTTTGAGTGAACCATTTAGCAACAAGGCGAGCCTTGTACCTTTCTATGCTACCAATAGAGTTCCGTTTGGTCGTAAAGATCCATTTACACCCGACGGTTTGGAAACCATCAGGTAACTCTACTAGGTCCCACACTCGGTTCACATCCATAGAAGACATTTCTTCATCTGAAGCATTCGACCACTTTTCAGAATTTTCACTTTCCATGGCTTTTCTGAATGTTTTCGGTTCTTCATCAAGACTAAGGTCACATTCATTTTCAACATCATAAACCACATAGTCATCTGTAATGGCGGATCTTCTTTGCCTTCCAGATCGCCTTAATTGTTCTTGTGGTATAACGTTCTGTTCTTGAATGACGACTTGTTCATTTTCGGTTTCCTCCTGAACTAGTGGGTCCGTATGTTCTTCATTATGTTGTTCTATTTCGATAGTGGGCTGTACACCGATAATAGGAACAACAACTTGGGTTGGAACTATGGGTGAAGAATCTTCTACCCGAATTTCTTTAATGTTCACTCCCCTAAATTCTGAACTCCCACTAGATTCACCATTTTCAATGAACCTAGCATTTCCAGTCTCGACAATTCTCGTACTGTGGTTAGGACAGTAGAACACAAACCTCTTTGAATTTGCTGGATAACCAATGAAAAATCCACTGACCGTCCTAGAGTCCAATTTCTTTTCATGCGGATTATACGGCTTTACTTCAGCTGGACATCCCCAGACACGTAAGTGTCTTAAACTGGGTTTCCTTCCCGTGAATAGTTCAAATGGAGTCATTGGAACTACTTTACTAGGAACCCGGTTTAAAATATATGTCGCAGTCCTTAATGCGTATGTCCACATTGACATTGGTAGTTTGCAATTACTTAACATGCTCATAACCATTTCCATTAAAGTACGGTTACGCCTTTCAGCTACACCGTTCTGCTGAGGTGTTCATGGCATTGTGTATTGAGCACAAATGCCCTTACTTTCCAAAAATTTAGCAAATGGCCCTGGACATTGTCCCTTTTCGGTGAATCGACCATAATATTCACCACCTCTATCAGATCTCACAACTTTTACTTTCTTTTCAAGTTGCCTTTCTACTTCATTAATGAACACTTTCAGTACGTCCACCGATTGAGCCTTTTCATGCAACAAATAAGTATATCCATACCGTGAGTAATCATCAATAAAAGTGATGAAATACCTCTCACCACTCCATGACGGAGCATCTATAGGGCCACAAATATCTGTGTGAATTAACTCTAAGAGTTCATTACTTCTTGTGGCTTGTTTCTTTGTGATGTGTTTGGTTTGCTTTCCCTTAATGCATTCTATACACACATCTAAGTCACTAAAATCCAATGGAGGTAATAATTCTTTCTTTATTAACTTCATCATCCGTTCTTTGGATATGTGACCCAATCTTTTATGCCACAAAAATGCTGAGTTTTCACTAGTTGCACTACGTTTAATTCCTTGATACTCAATATTAAACAAAGATTCAGAGAAGGCTTTGTCAAGATTGAACTTATAAAGTGAATCACACAATGTACCATTACCATAAAAGTATCTGTTACGGTACAACGAAAACACACCATTACCAATCTCAAAGTTAAAACCTACATCATCCAACCTACTTACTGAAACAAGGTTTCTAACACACTCAGGTACAAAGAGACAATTTTCAAGATCTACAAAACATCCAGTGTTGAAGATCAATCTATACGTCCCAATGCCTTCTATTTGCGCCTTCATCTTGTTTCCCATGAACAAGTACCTTTCAGTTCCTTTTAAAGGCTGGATCGAACTGAATCCCTGTTCAATATGAGATACATGAGTAGAAGCTCCAGAATCAAGCCACCAAGTATTTCTAGGCACTTCTACAAGATTCATTTCAGAACAAACATATAAATGTTTGGTACCTTTCTTGTCGTACCATGCCTTCCTTTTAGGACAGTCTTTCTTTATGTGTCCCTCCTTCTTGCAGAAGAAACACTTGACAGCCTTACGGATTTTGCTTTCAGGAGTCTTGAAGACAGCCTTATCCTTCTTTTTGCCCTTGCTTGATTTCTTGGAGTTTCCCATGGCACTATCATGTCCAGCAAACAGTGCAATGTCGCCCTTCTGTTTCTTTAATCTCGCTTCCTCCTGAACGAGCATGGCCTTTAATTCCTGAAGGTTCCACTTATCCTTAATGGTGTTGTAATTCACCTGGAACTGACCATACTCCATAGGTAGAGAGTTCATAATAAACTGAACTAAGAAAGACTCAAGCACTTCCATCCCCATGGACGATAACCTTGATGCCAAGTTTGACATGTGAGTGACATGATCATGGATTGTCTGAGACCAATCGAATCTTTTCATAGTTAGCTCACTCATGAGACTACCTATAATCGATTTGTCAGCGACATCCGATTGGGATTGTTCTTTGATTTTCAAGATGAATTCCCTTGCTTTCTCTGTCTTTGGCATGGATGGCTTAACACTGTCCGCCATCGACATCCTAAGTAAATTCAGGCACAGCCGGTTAGAGTGCTCCCAAGTCTCATAACGAGACTTTTCCACTTCGGTGCTCTCAGCCGTAATGGTTGCTGGCTCCTCATCTGTGAGTATAGCCTGGTCAAGGGACATTACACCCAAAGAGAACCTTATCTGTTCAGACCATTCCTCATAGTTGAGCCCATTTAACTTCACGACAGAGTTTGCTGAAGCAAACGGAGCTGCAAAATATTTTATATATGCTTACCATTAGTTCTATGAGACTTTAATAGATTCATCGACAACAAATAATCTAAACACTTTCATTTGTATGTATTCAAGCAACCTTTGGGCAATACTTTAAACACATACACTTAAATTGATGCTTGTTTAGATTTTCTTTAATAATTAATCAATCCATAGTTGCAGTGGATAGCAATGCTACCTTTGGGTATACACACCATCAACCGCAACATGGGTGATTAATACTTTAGTTGTTACTCAATACACCCAATGATCCACCTTTGGGTGATCTCATAGGATATACTAAGTAAGCAATTGATCAATCAATAAACTTTTCATGTCATTTAGCATCCATTAATCATGATCAATTATGAATCTTTACTTTACCGTCACATTAAATATAACCAGACCACTTTGGTGATTAACAAGTTATACGTAATGTGAACTCTTTATTATAGACTTTATTAAAAGTTTTATATATATATATATTAACATTTCATAATAGATTAGCTTTTCACATTTCAAAAAACAGCGGAAACGGTTTCACGGTTTTAAAAATTTTTTTTTTTTTTTTTTTATTCGGGGTTTGGACCGCCCGGTCCGGTTTCCAGAGACCTTCATGCACCTCATGGACCGACCGGTCCAGAGCACGGACCGACCGGTCCGGTTTCCAGAGACCCCATTGCATCTCATGGACCGACCGGTCCAACACATGGACCGACCGATCCACTTTCTAGAGTTCCTTATGCATTTTATGGACCGACCGGTCCAACACATGGACCGACCGCTCTGGTCTCCAGGTCCCTTTACGCACCTTATGGACCGGCCGGTCCAACACATGGACCGACCGGTCCGGTCTCTAACGGTTACCTTCATCGCGATGAACAGTCGCAAATTTAAAATTTTCAAAACTTTAAAATCCTATAACTTTTGATTTACCTGATGGATTTTAATGAATTTTATACCGATGGATAGATAATTTCATCCTCTACACATTGATATAACTTTTATACCATTTTCAGATTCAATGCATTGATGAATTTCTTATAGAGAAAAACAAGTTTTTCGGTTTTATCCATCAATATGCTTTAAAGTGAAACAAATGATTCTAGGGTGGCTCTGATACCACATGTAAGTTTAACCTTATGATTACATACTTGTAATCCATCCCATAATCGCTACTAGAACAAATGAATCAACAATTTCATATTGATGGAGTTTTCGGTTATGAGAAGGAAGAATACCTAACCTTGATCCATTGCATTATTAGGCATGATGATGATTCCTTGATGATTTTTTGATCTTCTCCTTCCCTTACTTACTGCGATCTACCCTTCGACGGAGCCGGGGTGTTCCGATTCCGATCACAATCTCTAATCTCTCTTTTGTGTCTCTATGTTATGTCTCTTTGTCTCATAACAGAAAATGAGAACCTTGTTATCTGCAATAACTTCCTCCTTCCCTTATATATGAGGGCCCACGTGATTAGAAGAAAGGAGAAGGAAAATGTGTCTCTTAATGAGACACCCATTCATTAAGACATAACATATAAACTATACTTTAATACATATACATTCATATAAGTTAATCCATTATATAAATGTATATGAACCCTTAGATTAGATTCTTTATTGGGTGAAGTAAGAGGGTTGACATCAAACCCATTCCGGTATCTTTTCTTTGATTCGGTCCATCACCGTATCCCATTATATACCGGAAACCTTAAGCCTTACACTAAACTTAAACTATAATAGTTGGACCGTTAATACTTCGGCTACACTAACAGAAATAGTCTTACAATAATATCAATATATATTATTTCTCTTAATTCATTATAAAAGCAAAATCATTAATACGGACGTTGGCCAATATAATTCCCCGGAGGATCATAGCTACAAATCACCCAAATATACTCATCATTTTTACACCTCACCGAGCCACAACCTAGTTGGACCGAGTCACGCCACACGATCTGAGTGTAATGTCCACACACACCATCAACACCACCACACGTGTTAGCGGCATAATCGTAATTTTCCTTCTCCGTCAACCAATACTCGGTCGCGACCGGACCGCTCATCGTTCCCCAGCCCGCAGCTAGGTTTTCGCCAAATGGTCCCGAGGAATGCTCCATGGCGCAGTCTCTGGCTCGTTTGTTAGCGTAGCTTTGGGCATATGTCGCTAGAGTTTCGTTCCATACCATTGGACCGACTCCGACTAAGGCTCGGGCCTTGTTGTGAACCGCAAGTGTTTCTTGCGGTTTAACATCGGCGTTTGCGTTTATGGTTGGTGGTTGAGCGGGAGTGTGACGATAGGCTTGAGTTAAGATGGAGAATAATGCGAGTCCGATGATACTATAACCAAAAAACGACATCTTTTTTTGGTTGTTTTGTGTGTATTTTAAAACTTATAGTTTTGTGGTCTTGTGGGGAGAACAAATGTTTTTATAGGAGTTGTTTTGGGCTACGGAGAAAAGGTGGAAGATTTGTCTATTGAATTATCAAATATTAGTTCAAAGTATTCTAATGTAAAATATTTTTAACTTTGGAAATTCTTTAAAATGAGATACTCTATCTACTGTTATAATTTTGCATTTAGTTTTCAAACTTCTAGCTTTGTTACCTTTAGTAAAAGATATCATTGATCGCTATCAATTTGAGAATATTAAGAGTTTTAAATGGATTCCCATAATTTCATAGGTAGCAAAAAATAAGCAAGAATTTAAATGTATTCCCAAAAGTGTTTTAGGATTCTTAATTTAATTTTGATTTTTTTTTCTAATGTCCAATATTTGTATTGAAGTCTTTTTTTTTTTTTTGAAAATTTGTATTGGTCTTATATCAAAAGAAACAATGTATTAGCCACAAATTTATGAATCTATTTACACTACAAGAAATCAGGGCCATTTGCAACGGCCGTTTTTGTCGCAAAACCGTTGCAAATGGCGATTTGCGACGATTTTGCGACGATTTTATGTTTGTCGCAACTAGCTCGTTGCAAATCAAAAATTGTCGCAAAATCGCCGCAAATTCAAGTTTCGTTGCAAATCCGTTGCCAAAATCTCGACGGATTTGCAACGAGATTGCGGCGTAATTTTGCGGCTGTTTTGCGACAAAATATTTTGCGACAAAATTGCGGCTAAATGTTTTGCGACTTATTTGAGTCTAAATGGTTTGCGACGAATTGCGGCTGTTTTACGTCGAAACATTTTGCGACGGAATTGCGGCTAGAATTTTTGCGACGTATTTGCAGCTATATCTTTTGCGACGATTTTGCGGCTTTAAATTTTGCGACTAAATTGCGACTAAAATTTGCGACGGTTTTGCGACTCGTATTTTGCGATATATTTGCGACGTATATTGTTTTGCAACGCATTTGCGACGATCGTCGATTATTATTAAATAATATTACTTATTTATTATTCTTATTTATATTATTAATTAAAAAATAATAATTTATAATTTAAAAAAAATAAATTATTTTAAATTAAAAATTAAACCTAAAATAATGTATTTTAAAACCAAAAACAAATAAAGCTAAATTCGAAAAATACATAAATCTAAAACCGAAAACAAATCTAATGGAAACAAATATCATCGATCGGATCCCGGTCCTTGATGTGCCTCCAGCTTCGTCTTCGTCTTCGTCCCCGGTCCTATCCAGAATCTCGCGAAGGGTGGGGTTCGTCTTCGCTAACTCCGCGAACATGCTATCATAGGTGTTGGTCTTCCTCGCTAAGGTTTTCTTTGTCTTCCCTAACTCTTTTGTTGTTTTATGGAGCTTTTGTTTTGTTTCATGGAGCTCCTTGGCCATTTGCAGATCCGTCGCCAATCTCGAAACGGGACAAAATGGCACTCCCTGATCATCCGTCCGGATAGATCCGGTAAATGCCATCTTTCTCTTACGGTTTCGAGGAGCCAACTACAAAATAAAATTAAAAGTTTACAATTTTACATAAATGATAATAATATAATTTTATTTTTAAAATGTTAATAGTATTATTTAAAATTGTGAATAAATTAAAAAAAAAAATTAAGTTTTTACCTGTGATGCGACACGGTTGACCTCCATCGGTGTCACCTGAGTAGGTAGACCATCGGGAGTAAGCTGGGTTGATAGTTCGCCGACTCGCTCAATGACATCGTCGTGGAGCTTGTGGACACGATCATCAACCCATGTCCCGTCCGGCCTGCGGTGGGTCTTCTCCCAAACCTCTGGCATCGTTACGGGAACTCCTTTTTCCACCGTCTGACAATGAAAACATATTAGAAGTCCAAATTGTTGTGAGCATAAAAATTGAAAGTAAAAAATATAATAACTTACAATGTTAACAGCATGCTGAGCATAGGAAATCTGGCCCGAACAGTGTTTTGAAGGCTGGTCAGTATCGCCAACCTTCGTCAATCGAGCAGCCTTGCACCGGGCAGCAATCTCCTTCGATTTCTCCAACTGCCAGAAGGCGACAAGGCCATCCCAAATATTGGGATTGAAGAAAGATGGCATACATACCTTCAGATCCGGATTCAAAAGCCACTTCTCCTTCCACCGTCCTATTTGGTTGTTCAGACGGTTCTTCGCTTTCTCCTCAAATGCCTCACGAACTAAACCATCGATCGCGGGGTCCCAATAGTATTTTTGCTGCAAATTGTCAGAAATTAGAACATAAGTTATAAAATTACAAAATTGAATAAATTAATAAATAAATAAAAGTAAAAATAAATAAATAAAAAAAAATTACCGCAAATTGTTTGTACCACCGATCCTTGGTCTCCAGGTTAACAAACTTCCAGCTCGTGTGGCACATCTTGAAATCTCGCTCTATGATCTTCCTAACATCTTTTCCGACCGAATTTTTGCAAAACCTAAAAAATAATATAAAACCATATATTAATAATTATTAAACAAAGTAAAATTAAAACTATGTAAAAAAAATACTTACCACACAGCGTTAGGGTTGTCGGAAGTGGTAGGGTCAGGTACTAAATGGGGAAGAACCTGCCGTCCTGGAGTAACGAGAAGCTGCGCGTCCCATGAAGGAACTGCTCCAGGGTTTGGGCCAGGGGTTGGCTCGGGAGGTGGCGTCGGGTGTGACTCAGGAATCCCGGAACCAGAGTGGGAAGCAGAGGCCTGCGAGGGATGTCTACGCTGTCGCTGTCCTGGTCGTGAATGACCAGTACCACGACCAGCACCGGACTGTACGAACTCTAACCACTCGTTCTCTTCTGCCATCTAAATTTGATAATTTTTGAAATTAGTTATTGCATTTTAAAAAATATATAATTTAATATTGATATTAACAATTGTAATAATAACATTAAATTAATCTAATCAACATTACAGATCAAAATAATTTAACATAATTAGTAAATTAAAAATTCTAATTAGTTAATCCTAAAATCCCAAGTACAATTCCATTCCTAATTAATTATTCCTAACCATTCGCAAAATTTAAAATTCATAAAAGAAAAGAAAAATTTAGAGATTTACCTTATGAGGTCGGGATCGGGAATGATTAGGAAGGTCGATGACACTTTTTATTAGAGAGAGAAAAGTGATTTTGTTGAGAGATAAGTGATTTTGTGAGGAATGAGCGAGGGATTGGATTTCCTTATATAGGAAAAAAAAAACCTCGCAAGTTCGTCGCAAATCGGTTGCTAAATGGGCCAAAAATTTGACCCAATGCATGTTTGCCGCCCACGACTTTTCGTTTGCCGCGCACAAATCGTCGCAAATACCTCGCAAAAATTAAAAAATCATCGCAAAATCATCGCAAAGTGTGAATTTCTAGGTGAATGAACGATCAGTTAATATAGTTGACAGTGATTTTGGTCGCAAACGTGTAGCAATTTAGGTTTAGGGTATACTTAGGGGTTTGGATATTTTAGACCAAAAATATGATTCATAAAATGTAAATATACACTTTTTGGGGTCCTTAGTGTATTTATGAAGCAGAGTTAGTGTACTAATTGAAGTTTTCCGTAAAATCGGCAAAAATGATAGATTGATCGAATTCTTAGTATAAGTACATGTATATCATACTTCGTTATATATGTTTCTCGAAAATGTTTTGAAAAGTTATATTTCAATAATTACAGAGGGATTGTTATTTATTAGACTCATACATTTACATTCGAAGAAGAGCTAATTAAAAGGTTATACAAAACGTATTGGTTAGAGTTTAGGGTATAGGAATTTGCTACGAAGTTGCGACGACTTCCTCGCAAAACAGTAGCAAATGCCTATACCCTATACCTTTGTGTTAATTACCAATTCTTATTACTTGGACATTGATGCAAATAATTTTATTTATCAATTAGGGCCTCTATGATATGTTTATATTCCAAAAAGAGCCTCTATGATATGTTTATATTCCAAATAGAGCCAATTTAAACAATAAAAATAATGAATTGCTTAGTGTATAGGGTCAAGATATTTGCTACGTTTTTGCGACGATTTCGTCGCAAAATCGTTGCAAACGTTCATAATTGCGACGTAATTGCGACGAAATCGTCGCAAATGCGTCGCAAAAACCTATACCCTAAACCTTTGTTTAGATTGCAGTCGTTTAGTTGTTATTTCGAGTTACGTGGCAAATTCAAGGTTATATCAGATTATTTAGGGACTCGTTCAACGGTGGCATTTGTATGCAACATTGATCGAGCCCCTAAATAATCTGATCCATCCATGAATTTTGTTATGAAGGTAAACGTGGATTCCAAACCTCCGTTAAAACGCTTCGACAGAAACTTTGATTCCAAACAGTGGATTTAGCCTCATAATATACTCTGAATGCCATATCTGGCATTATAGTAAAGTATAGGGCTAAATCCACCTTTTGGAATCAACTTACTATCGACATATATGAAGAGAGATGTGAGGAATCAGCGAGGGATTGGAATTGGTTTTATAGGAAAACTTTTCCTCGCAATTCCCTGGCAATTTAGTGGCAAAAAGGGCCGTAATTTTAGTCGCAAAAACGTTGCAAATTTTCTTATACCAATCGCAAAAGCCTCGCAAAGTGCAAATCTGTAGGTGAATATACGATCAGTTAATACAGTTGACCGTCACTTGGGTCGCAAAAACGTAACAAATGTGCTACGGTTTTGCGACTAAACCGTAGCAAATACGTAGCAATTGTTTATTAGGGTTTGGGTTTTAGACCAAAAATACAATTGCAAAATGGTAAATATAAACCTTTGTGTTAATTACCAATTCTTATTACTTGGAGATTGATAGATCTATGTTATGTTTTTATATTCGAAGATCGAACATTCAATTGAAACGGTATAAATGATGTGCTCATTGCAAATGGTTATATATCTTGTTTAAAATTTTTTTTTTTTTACACCACACTCGAAAATACATACTTAAAATATACACAAAATTAATTTTAAATTTATTCATCTTCTTCATCATGATCAGAAACATAACGTTCTCTAAGTTGTACAACCAAATGTTCCATCACATCAAAAAAGGAAGGTGGAAATATCTTCTCTAAGTTGCAAATTGTGAGTGGAATGTCTGAATTCAACTTCGAGATTTCGTCCTTCATTAAGGTTCTGGCACATATGTCTATGAAAAATGCTCCAATACCTAAAACGCCAATACGGTCCGGAGTAAGTTACAAATTAAATACATGTATGTATATATTAATAACCATATATAAACATAACGTCACCTGCAATTGCCTCGTGTACTTCATGTGGTAAAAGCTCTTGAAAGGCAAAAGGGAGTAGTCGCTGCATGAACACATGACAATCGTGGCTCTTCATCCCAGAAAATTTCCCCCCTTGCTCAACACACCTTGAAAAAGTTGACACATAGCCATCTGTGAACTTCACCCACTCCTTAATCCAGTTAATCAAAGCATCCTTCGCAGCAGGTGATAGTCGGAAACTGGGAACAGGTGCCCTACCATCTCTTGTTAGATGCAACTCAGGCCTTATGCATAAAGCCGCGAGATCCAGACGAGATTTCCGATTGTCTTTTGTTTTTCCTGCAACATTCAACAATGTGTGTATAATATTCTCAAAGAAATTTTTCTCCACATGCATGACATCCAAGTTGTGCCTCAGCAGATGGTCCTTCCAGTAAGGCAATTCCCAAAATATACTTTTCTTATGCCAGTTATGGTATACCCCATACCCAACAGGCATATTTGCTGGATTACTTTGCCAATTACCTCCAACTTTTACAGCTTCCTGCGCACCATATCCATCCATTTGTTCTTCCAACTCCTCACCTGAAAGGTAAACCAAGGGGGAGGTTTTAACAGTTCGATTTCGGAACAACGTTCTACTCTTTCTATAAGGATGACCCCTTGGAAGAAAACGACGATGGCAATCAAACCAGCAAGCTTTCCCTCCCGCTGACAATTGAAACGATTCGGTCTTGTCTAAACAATAAGGACAAGATAACTTTCTGTGCGTTGTCCATCCAGATAGCATACCATACGCCGGAAAGTCGCTTATCGTCCACATGAGGACTGCCTTCATGTTGAAGTTCTGACGGCTCGACGAATCAAATGTGCATACACCAACATGCCACAACTGCTGTAGTTCCTGTATAAGAGGTTGTAGGAAGACATCAAGTGATCTTTTTGGATGCTTTGGCCCTGGAACCAAAATGCTGAGAAATAAAAATTCTCGATGCATACACATTTCCGGTGGGAGATTATAAGGCGTCACTATGACTGGCTACAACGAATATTGCCTACCAGACATCCCAAATGGACTAAATCCATCAGTGCAAAGGCCCAAATACACATTTCTATGTTCTACAGCAAAGTCTGGATATACCGTGTGAAAGTGTTTCCACGCCTTTGCATCTGATGGATGGGCGACAACTCCTTCCTCACAATCGTGTTCCGCGTGCCACATCATTGCCCCTGTTGTCTGCTTTGATTGATATAATCGCTTCAGCCTATCTGTTATTGGAAGGTACCACATACGCTTGAATGGGACTTTGGTGCGACCACTAGTATTCTTATATCTTGGATGAGAGCAAAAACGACATTCCTGCAGCTGAGCATCATCTTTCCAAAAAATCATACAATTATCAATGCAGACATCAATCATCTCAGACGGTAATCCAAGACTTCCTACCAATCTTTGTATCTCATAGTAACTCTCTGCAGAGTTATTACCCTCTGGCAAATACTCTTTAAACAATTCACCCCATTTATCCATGCAATTTTCACTAAGGTTATATTCGCTTTTAATTGTCATCATCCTAGATGCTAACAACAATTTTGAAAGCCCTTCTCTACATCCTTCGTAGATAGGTTGGTTAGCAGCCTCTAACATATCATAAAAAATTTTAGCACTCGGGTTTGGTTCTTCAAAAGTATTATCACTAAACGAAACAGTAGTTTCTTGAAATGCATCATTGACCATATCATTAAACCAATTCCCATCTGTATTTCGATATGCAGATTCACTAAAATTATCATGACCATACTGATAATTACTATCCTCATAATTAGTACCACCTTCTACATTCCCAGGATTATAACTTCTACTTGAACTACCCGGAACATTGACAACAAAATCCTCCCCATGCGAAAACCAAACATAGTAGTTAGGTAAAAACCCCCTCGTAAATAAATGTTTCCAAACAGTTCGCGTATCATGTGGAGCAAATTTTTTGCATTTCACACAAGGACAGAAAATTTTCACGTTACCGTCGTTGGTATATCCTGCGACCGCCCCTGGGTTGTTTGTCGCCTGCGCCAAAAACTGGTCAAGCCCTTCTCTAAATTCTCTAGACACTTCGCCAGTTTCTGGATCTTTGCGGTTGTACATCCATGCTCGAACCACGTAGACCTCATGATGCGAAGACATCTTCGAGTAAGTATCAAAATAATTTCTCTTTCAGAAATTTTTGGAAAAAAAAAAATTTCTCCTCGGATTGGTTTTTTTGATTATGATTGGAATGTTTGTTGTGAATTCGTTCATCACACATTCGAGGATTTTATAGAAAACTGGATTATTTTGCTACTAATTTGCGAATTTTTTGTGTCCATTTTGCGACACATTTGCGACAAAAATATTGCACCCATAGTTAGGTAAGCATCCTAAACACGTATTATAATAAATTCGTCGCAAAATCCTCGCAAAATTTGCGACGTTTTTGCGTCTAAAAGTTACATTCGACGCAAAATTGTCGCAAATGTTGTATTTATAATTTGGTAAGTTATTACGACGAAACTTTTGTATTTATAGTTTGGTAAGTTAAGATGTAATTTGTACTTTTTTGTTATTAGTATTAATGTGTTTGGGTGACAAGTAAAATTTTTGAAACTTATATTAATAATATAATATTCTGATATTTTAACATTATTTAATTTATTATTTTAACATTAATTACTAATTAACATCGATGTTTATAAACGTACGTACAATCGATATATATATATATAGTACCAATAAACTGCTAACATAAACACATATTTATTTTTATTTCCTTCAATTGATGACATGTATTACTCATCATCAATTTCTTCACCATCATCCGTCGTCGACCCTTCGTCATCTACTTGGGATAACCAATTGTTAGGATTTCGATTAACACGACTGCTACTACCTTCTTCTGTGAACGCTGTACCCATGTTTTCTTTAGATATAACCTGTCAAATGAAATAAATAACTTGATTTTGTGTAATGATACTACTTAGTACAATACCTTTAAAATATATATTGTAACTTACATTGCTTATGTTATTCAGAGTAATGTTAAGATATGGTGTCGCCTTATCAAACTTAACAACTACAACCTCCTTTAGAACCAATACCGAACCCTTCTTTATGTGCGGTCCATATTTGTTATCAGATATGGCGGACCTATGAATGCTCGCTTGTACAGTCCTGGTAGGATCCTTCAACGAAAAAAATAACATTTATCGATTACTAAATATTTTGTTAATATGTAATTAATGTACACATTTGTTAAAAACATCTTTTGTTATAACTTATATATAAATTTTACCTTTAGTATGATCATCGCGTCCCCCAATCCATTAGGTTCCATTTTATGAATCACTCCTACCACATATGGTACGTGACGCCATATGGTACGTGACGCCATTTTATGCAACTCTTTTACCAGTGTCCACCCACGGGTGTGTCTACCTGTATATATTCAACGTAGAATAAGTAAACTATATATAATTAAATTGTCAATTAAACAATATACAAACTTTGAAATATAATTATTTATGTTTCTTATATCAATAATAAAAACATTTTAGACATATAATTATTTTTGTTGTTTAATAATATATTAATAATAATAAAATTTCATTATACCTGTTAATTTGTTGACATTTGCAATTGTCGTCTTCCAAAGGACATCGGTAAACGATGGATCTTCTGCCTCGACAACACAGTTAACCATTTGTACATGTCTCTCATAAGAATTGCATGCTTCCAACATCGATTCTTCAAGTTTTTTCCTTGCCCGTTCTTCTGCTTGTCTCCCACCAGCCAGACCCGGAATCAAAGATCGATTGTTATCCATATTTGTTGAAGTATAGAATGCGAGGTAATTAATGTGGATATAAAATCGATTTTATAGAATGTTCATTTCAGTTTGCGACTAAATTGCTACTATTTTTCAAGACTTTTGCGACCAATTTGCGACTTAAATATGACACTTATAAACAAGTAAGAATCAATTAAAACGTGTTCAACCAACTTTCGTCGCAAATCCGTCGCAACCCTCAAGGCGTTGCAAATTCGACGTACATTTTGTGACCAGTTTGCGTCGAATTGTAATTTTGGACGCAAAAACGTCGCAAACTTGTATTCGACGCAAAATCGTCGCAAAATGTGCGACTATTTTGCGTCTAAACATTCCACCAGACGCAAACTCGTCACAATTTTGCGACGGTTTTGCCACTACAAGAAAACACGGATTTAGCGTCGGCATATTTCGACGCTAATTCGACGCTAAATCGCCTTAGCGTCGAATTAGCGTCGAAATGTGCTTCGACGCATAATCGTCGACGCTAATCCCCTTTCGACGCTATTTCGACGCTATTTTAGCGTCGAAATGGTTTTCGACGCTATATTCGACGCTAATTCGACACAATGTTTCGACGCTAATTCGACGCGACTTTAGCGTCGAATTAGCGTCGAAACGTTTCGATGGTAAATGGATGCTAAATCGATGCTAATTTAGCGTCGATTTAGCGTCGACACCTGATTCATTCGACGCTAATTCGACGCTAAATTAGCATCGCTTTAGCGTCGAATGATCAGGTGTCGACGCTAAATCGACGCTAATGTACCATCTAATTACCATCGATTTAGCGTCGAAATGTTTACTTTATTTAAAAAAAATTTTATTATAAAAATTATAAATTAAAAATTTATAAATAAAAACTATAAATTAAAAATTATTATAAAAAAAATATTATCCGATAGAAAATAAAATTATCCGTTACAATAAAAATAAAATGCTAATCCTACGGCTGTTGTTCGGTCCTTAGGTTCACGATATCTTCGAGGTCTTGCTGGAACTGCGATGCAACGGGAGTTGTAGAAGCCGCTGTAGAAGGCGCTGGAGGTTGATCCGGCATCCTTCTCAAGGCGGTGGCTAATGCTGGGTTGTCCACTACAATGATGTCAAAGAGACCGCTCAATGTTCTTACATAGGACGTCATCTCTACTTGATGCGTCCTTAGCGCCGCAATCACGGTTTCAGCAGCTTTCAGCTTAGCGGTCACATGCGTCTCAGACAAACCCGGCGTGAAAGAATATTGAGAAGACAAACAAGCTGCCGGGACATCTGGGATGGACCCAAAACCCATCGTTCGTCCTTTCTTCTTCGGTGCAACCTAAAAAGTATAAATGTAAGACAATAAAAAATTTTATAAAAATATGTTATAATTAAAAATTTATAATATAAAATAAAAACCTAATAAATTACCTCCTCGTAAATTTTATCGAAATCATCGACACCCATCGTCGACTTGACAGACTCATCTAGCTCTCCCAGTCGTGCATTGTACGCGTTGAACGTTTGTTCCGCTTGAGCGGTAACAAACGTCCCATCCTTCTTCCGATGTGTTTTCTCCATCACTTTAATGATCGGAGGAAGCTCACCGCCATTAGCCTTTTAAACAAAAAAAAACGTTGATAAAAATAAAATATATAATAAATAAATATTTAAAAGTAAATTAATCAAATTAACTAATTTAATGCAATTATTACCATGTCAAGGCGTATTGTGGCGTATGATGATTGACCCGCACAATGCTTTGAAGGTCCATCTCCTTCGGCCACCGGCGTGAGACGGGATGCATAACACTTCCCCGCTATAGCTTGATTTTTGGGATCCAGCCAATACTGCACTAGACCCGCCCAAACAGCGGGATCCATCGCGAGCGGCTTCGCCTCATCGCCTTTCTCCCCCCACTTTTTCTTCAAGTTCCCGACGTAACCGTTGAGACGCAATAGGGCCTTCTTCTCGAACGCCGCTCGCACTTGGAAAGTATGAGCTTCCTCCCAATGCCACCCTTGCTACAAACATACGAATAATGTTATGAATATATTTACTTAAAAAAATTAAATAATTTAATAAATAAAATTAAATTAAAATTAATGTTATGAAATAATTTAATAAATAAAATTAAATTAAAAAAATTAAATTAAAAAATTGACTTACCGCCCATGACTCGAACCAAATATCCCGAACATTTTGCGGCGTCTTGCTCCAATTAGGATGGACCATAGTGAAGTGGGCCTTGATTGCGTTGGTGACCGAACTCGCGACCTTGTTATCCGTAAACCTATTAAACAAAATGTTATAATATTAATAATTTAATTAAAACTTGTAATTAAAAATGTATTCAAGAAAACTAATTTGTTTACTAATATTGAAACAAAATAAAAACATACCATAATGTACCCCGAGGCCTCAACGGATGGATAATCCTAAGCCGTGTCTCACGTCCAGGGTGGCGGAGAAGCTCAGCAATCCGCATCATAAGAGGCGCGTTTGGCGGTGGAGGGACCTGATTGTGGTCACCGGGATGATCATCTTCGGCTTCTTCTGGGTCTGGCTGAAGAAACGGTGGCTGAGCTTGCAGCGGAGCTCGGGGCGGAGGTCGTGGCTTTCCCGATGCCGGTGATCGTGGACGATAGTTCGCCGCATGCGAACCCGACACCGATCCTGACCCGGATCTGTGACGACCATCAGGTCCGGGAATCGAACCATCGTCGCCAAATAACTGGCCGTATGAAGGAGGACGAAATCCATCAGCCTATAAAATAAAATAAATTTATTAAATTTAAAAATGTAAAATCAAAATTTGAAATGTAGGAAATAATTTAATATTTTTGATATAAATTTAACATTTATGTAATTATTTTAAATTATCGTAAAATAACTTCTAAATTCGTCTTGCATTTAAAAATTTTATTTTAACATCCAAAAAACTCCGTAATTAGTTTTATTTTAAATCTAAATGCAAATCTATAACTTACCACATATATATTCAATTCCAAAACCTATCAATTATAAAATGAAGTTTATTTCATAAAATTGAATTCATAAAATTATCAAATCTATACTTAGTTCATAAAATTGATTTCATACTTTTTTTCCTAAAATCTATTTCATACCAATTTTCCCAAATTCTATTTACTACATATTTCATAAATCCATTTTCCAAAATCAATTTCATTTGAATTTCAATATCTAATTTAACTAATTCCATATCTAATTTAACTAATTCGAAATAGCTATTAAAAATTTCGACAAAAAAAAAAAATTAATTTTTACCATTGAACGGTCGGGCGGAGGAGACGGTGGAGGATCCGGCGACTGTGGGAGAGAGAGAGATGCGGGAGAGAGATCCGGCGACTGTGGGAGAGGGAGAGATGCGGGAGAGAGATCCGGCGGCGGAGGATCCGGCGGCGGGAGAGAGAGCGACCGGCGGCGGGAGAGAGAGAGACACGCGGGAGAGAGAGAGATGCTGGAGAGAGAGGAGTTTCACCGGGAGAGAGAGAGATTCGCCGGAGATGGAGAGACAGCGTCGCCGGAGAGAGTGATTCGCCGGAGAGAGAGTTTCGCCGGAGAGAGAGTGATTTGTGGGCAAACGGAGAAGAAGACTTGTTCACTGTTTTTAATTAGTGATTCGACGCTAATTCGTTGCTATTAAGCGTCGATTTAGCGTCGAATGCCAATAAAATATATTATCCTCTTCCCCACGCAGACGTCATTAATTAGATCCTAATTAATTTGTATTTTAGCGTCGATTTTGCGTCGAATTGACCAACAATTCGACGCAAAATCGACGCTAAATTCAAATAAATTCGGTTTACCGCCGTTGGTGTGAACCAAAAAATTTGAATTTATTCGGTTAACCGCCATTGGTTAAATCAAATTAATTCAATATAGCGTCGAATTAGCGTCGAATGAAAATAATATTATATTTTTCAAACCATAAACCCTAAACCCTAAATGTAAAATTAATTTATATAGCGTCGAATTAGGGTTTGGGTCCATCCCAGATGTCCCGGCAGCTTGTTCGTCTTCTCAATATTCTTTCAGGCCGGGTTTGTCTGAGTCGCTTCCTTAACCTAATTTTACGTTTGGAGTTTACGGTTTAGGGTTTTCGAATTTTTGTGCATCTAGATTGGGTTCCTCAGCAACATCAGGAGTAGACATAACTCCAGGAATTGCATCGGTTACCATTTCTTCGAACCTATTATGCTCTAACCCGACATGAGCATCATCATTTTCTATAACAAATTGATGCCCATCATATTGTTCATTAGAATAACCCTGACCCTGATCCATAGGTTGATAACTAGTACTACCCGAAGTTTCATCTTCATATCCCTCTCCATGATAAAACCAAACATAATATTCAGGTGTAAACCCTCTATTAAATAAATGCGTACCGACTGTATCAATTTTCTGTGGCGTCGAATTTTTGCACTTCCGACACGGGCACACCATAAATCCGGTCCGTTGAATTGTAGGCACACTACTCGCTTGAGCCATGAAAATTTGAAGGCCGTTGAGGAACTCTTCTGAAAGGCCTCCATTGGCATCTTTACGTCGATACATCCAGCGTCTTAGTTCGTATATATCGCCCATTTGGGAAAAAAATTTTGGAGAAAAGATTTAAGATGTTATTCGGAACGCTAATTTTTGGTAGATTTTGAAATTTTTGCGATGGTGGGTGGCTATGTATAGGAGAATTTAGCATCGATTTTGCATCGAATATTAGCATCGCTTTAGCATCGAATTTCTTTGCGTCGATTTTGCATCGAATTAGCGTAGTTTTTGTGTCGTTTCTGAACGACGCTAAAGAAGTAGGTGAACCCGTGTTAAATGTGGCATCTACCTACCAAATTCGATGCAATATTCGACGCTATATCGATGTAAATTTAGCGTCGATTTAGCGTCCAACATAGACTTCCGATGCTTAATCGATGGTAATTCGACGCTATATTAAGTTTCTCCGGTGTTAACATCGAATTTGGGTTACAATGTTTCCGAACGGTCAACGGGTTAGTTAAAAAGTCTTTTGCTTTCGATTTCGTTAACTAACCTGTTGACCGTTCGGAAACATTGTAACCCAAATTCAATGTTAACACCGGAGAATCCCTCTCTCTTTATGTGCTTTCAAGCTTTCTCTTCTCTGGTCTGAATGTGGGTTTTCATTTTAAAGGTCTTCTTTTATTATAAATATACTAAAAATTAAAATCTTAATTATCTGATACAAATGAAATTAAAACGCTAATTCGTAGGCGGTTTTTGGGTCCTTAGGTTGATGATATCTTCTCAAATCATATCTTTGGATTCTTGTTCGAACTGCGTTTGACCGGGAGGTGTAGGAGGCGGTGGAGGACGATGTATGCCTTGCAAGGCATTGGCTAATGTCGGGTTATCCAATGCAAGGATGTCAAAGAGACTTGCCACCTTCGCTTGTTCCGTCTTTAGCTGCTCAATCTTTGCAGTAGCAGCTTCCAACTGAGCTGTCAAATGCGGCTGAAACGACGAACAAGCTGCCGGGACATCGTTGATGGATCCAACACCCATCGTTCGTTGTTTCTTCTCCGGTGCAACCTATAAAATAAAAGTGTTATAAAATGCTTTGAAGTGTTATACAATAAAGTTATAATAAAAAATGAATTATAATATAATATAAGAACCTAATAAATTACCTCCTTGTGGCGGAGCTCGTGGAGGTAAGCTATCAGAAATTGCGAACCCGACCCTGATCCGGACCCGCGCCGACCACCGGATCCGGGAGTCGTATCATCCTCGGCAAATAACTTTCCGTATGAACGAGGAGGTCGATCCCCCTATAAAATAAAACAAATGTATTAAAGTAAACAATTGTAAAATATAAATTCATAAATAAATTAAAAACTTGTAAAATAAGTTGCTTAAACAATTAATCGATTCTTAAATTATATATATAATATATGAATACAAACACATAAATCCATAAATTTAACATTTAGGGAATAATTTTATATTTTCGAAAAATAACTTGTAAATTCATTTATAATTTGAAAGAAAACTTATAAAGTTCTTTAATTGACATAAATAAAATTCATTAAATCTAAATTGAAATCTATAACTATCAAATCTAAATTAAAATCTATACCTTAGCAAATCTAAATTCAATTCCATAACTTATCAAATCTAAGTTCAATTCCATTTCCGAAAATATGTTTAACATCAAATTCCATTACTAATATATATAACAAATTTATAACAAATTACTAATTTAGGAAATTTAAATTAAAATCTATACCTTACCAAATCTAAATTCAATTCCATAACATATCAAATCTAAATTCAATTCTATCTCCTAAAATATTTCCTACATTTTTCCGAAAATCTATTTCACATCAAATTCCATTACTAATATATATAACAAATTTAAAACAAATTAATAATTAAGGAAATATAAATTAAACTCTAATTTATAACAAATTACTACTATTTCTAAAATTACTAATCTATATCCTAATCTAATTACCACATATTTTTAAAATCAATTTCATAACTAATTTATTACAAATTACAAATATATATAAACAATTTAAAAAAAAAAAAATATGTACCATATCGTCGGAAGGAGAACCGGAGGAACCGTTGAGCCGGCGGCGGCGGAAGGAGAAGATCCGGCGGCGGCGGGGACGGACAGGAGACGTGAGGAGAGAGGGAGGAGAGGGAGAGGAGAGGGAGAGGGAGAGGAGAGGGAGAGGGAGAGGGAGAAGGAGAGGAGAGGAGGGGAGAGGGAGAGGGAGAGGGGAGGGAGAGAGAGAGGCGGCGTGAGGGAGAGGAGAGGGAGAGAGAGAGGGGAGGGAGAGAGAGAGGCGGTGAGAGAGGTGAAGTGTTGTAACATAGCGTCGAATTAGCGTCGAATTTTGTGATTCGATGCTAATTCGACGCTAAATCAATGTTTTAAATGTTTAGGATTTAGGTTAAATAAATCGTACCATATACAAAAACATTTGATACCGTTTAAAGATTTTAAATCCGCTACATATATCGATAGCGTTTAAACATTTTTTTTTTTATTTAGGTTTTATGAATCCTAAATCCTAGACATTACAATATAATATATGAAATTTACCTTTTACCCTACTAATTAATGGTTATAAATGTTTGGTTTCGACATAAACTTTGATACCAAAGAGCTGATTTAGCCTCATAATATACTCTGAATGCCAAATAAGGTAAGGAGTAGATTATGGGGCTAAATCCACCCTTTGGAATCAATTCACTTTCGAGAATTTATTATATTGTAAAGATTAGAACTTTATTGTTAAAATTATTTTAGGTTTGTATATTTGATTTGAGAATTGAGTATATATAAAAAAATTTAACTTGGGATATGAATTCTAAGGCTGGTGGTATAAGTAGGTGGACCGTGTTAAATGTGTCATCTACTAACCAAATTCGACGCTATATTCGACGCTAAAATCGACGCTATGCGTTCGACGCTATATTCGACGCTAAAATCGACGCTATGCGTTCGACGCTAAATCGACGCAAATTTTGCATCGATTTAGCCTCGAATTTGGACTTTCGTAGGTAAATCGTTGGTAAATCGACGCGATTTAGCAACGATTTAGCCTCGAAGTGTTTCGTCCCTAATTAGCGTCGATTTAGCGTCGAATTTTGTTGTGGACACTATTACGACGCAAAATTGACGCTATTTTAGCGTCGGATTAGATTCGACGCTAAAATTCAACGCTAAATCCGTGTTTTCTTGTCAATTAGCGACGATTTTGCGTCAATTTAACAAATGTCGTCGCTGATTGCTCGCAAAATCGTCGCAAATTTGCGAGGCTTTATTTCCGTTGCAAATGGCCCTGTTTTCTTGTAGTGTTACGTCGACATGACTAGTAGTCCGGTTAAACTATAATCACCTGATAAGAAGTTATAAACTTATAAACATATCGGATTTGTATGAAGAGTCCAAACCCAAATTAATTAGGATTTAACATATAATATAATATAAAAAAATCTTTAAATTGAAGGTAATCATACGATTTGTTGAAAATGTTAACCCATTCCTTCGGATTTTTAAAATTCAAGCAATAACCAAAAAAGTGAGAATCGATGACATAAAAATTCCGTTAATCAGACCGAAAGTCGAGTTTTGACCGTATCGGAAGAAAATATTCAATATATATAACCAAATTGTTATAAAGTTCTGTGTATCAAAAAGTCTTGTGGTATCATGATTTATGTGAATTTTATTCAACACCCGTGATTTGTTCTCAGCTTCATTTTCGGACAGTAATTGTTGACGTTTTTACCTTTTTAGTATAAGATGTTGAAAAATTGGCTGATTTCTTAGTTTAATGTGTCCCTTGCTTATATAAAAAAACATACTTACATATGTATTTTGTGAATCCAAAGAAGCCGAGAACTCTATGGCTTTGGACCCAAAAAAACAAACGTGTGTATCGTGCGTTAAATTAGTTACATGAACCCAAATCCTCACAGTCCTTAATTATATTGAGTTTAAATTAGAACAAACAATGCCATCGACATGGGCACATGAGACTGAGACATAATAACTATTTTTTCTATGACGCCTAAAACCATCATGGTTTGTGACTCCTTCAAGCTTAACTCTTCTCATGTTCTTTTTCTTTATATCGAAATAGAAAACTTTGAAATCATCAGAAAACGACTTTGGCGCAAAAACGAGTTCCCCAGCATTAGTAATTCCTGAAAATGATAGTTGTGATTCTTGTGAACAAGGAGGGAGGACAAACGTTACTGTTTTCGACCAAATTTGCTTCTTCACATCGTCGAGAATCCACAAACTAAAGCTAGTATAACGGTGGAAACTAAGGCCAGCTAGTTTCCCTTTGAAGTTAACATTTCTTCTGGTGTTTTAATTTGACCTAAACGCTCAGAAACAAAATCAAAACTGACCACTATTATAGAGCTATATGGCTCTATCTTAGCTTCATAATATGCAACTCCATTAATGTATACACCATGATGACTAGGTATATAATTAGAGATACCGCTTTCGATGCGTCTCCACGGAAAATAAGAAGATTTTTGACATCCCAATGTATATACACTATGCTCATACACCATATTGATCGATAGTTTTGTGGTCATACGCAATACTTTGTACTGATCATTGCTTGGATCGTATCCAAAATGTATGTAACACTTCATTTTATAAGGATCAAACCCATGATCTTCGGGTAAGTTTATGACTTGTCTTGAAGTTGGATTACATACCATGAATTGACCGTGAAGAAATAATATAGAGCCACAAGAAGAAGTATTAATTATTATGGATTGTGTCATCACCAAATGGAATTTTTTTGGATATGGTCATCTCGTACGTGTTTGGCCACTAATGATTATGAATCCTTTGATTCTTGAGGCGCGGAGAAGAAGAGCAATTGATTTTCGTAGTTGTGGTTGAGACTGAAGGTGGGAAGGAGACGAGGTCGAGACAAATACATTGACATGTAAGATTTTATGAATGGGTTTGCTACGGATTATGGAACACCATGTCTTAGAGACTTAGATACACATATGAATTTGAAAATGGCTTTTGAAGGTAGTCTTATGAGTATCTTGATCGTTAGATCAAGAGGGATAATGTTTAAGCTATTTTTAACGGTGGTGATCACTCCTTCTTCATTACTGTTGTCTTCTATTTCCTTTGATTTCATGGTGATAAGACAAACACAAACCCAAATATACAACTTTAACTGATTCCAGAAATTACGACATATATATTGAAGGGTTATTTAGGTGAATAATAGGTTGGAAACCTTTAATTAGGTGTATGACATGACCTAATTGGAAATTGGGTGTCTAACATTTACCTTATTAAAAAGACTAAAATACCCTTAATGACATATCTAATGAAAATTAATGAAAATCCTTAATGAATCAAAATTACTATGGCGGCGCAGTGATATGATGAACGATGGTTTTGAAAGCTTGAAAGGAGGAATATATTTTGATTGATCTTAGTTTGATATCAATTTATCATGAATATGTTGATTGATATTGGATTGATTGTGGGTGAATCAAAATTGATCTAGAATATATTCTCTTTGGTGTATATAATGGACAATACATGCTACGTTTGTCAATCAGATTCGATTGTGATAGAAGAAGTAAAACACGATTTGGAGAATATCAATGGTGAAGAAGATGGAGAACAAGTCTGTCGATGCAACTCGTAAGATCGGAGAGGTACACATAGTTGACTATTATGTTTGCCTACGTAGAGTAATAGTCGACTATGTGTGTGGATTCAGCTACAAGTTCATGGTGATATAGTCTAACGTGAAAGTGTGTTTTTGGAGGTGTTTGTAGGTGTTGATGGAGCACTATTTGATCTAGACTATGAAGGGGATGCAGTGTTTGTAGGTCTTGATGGAGCACTATTTTATCTAGAACATAGCATAGTTAACTACAATATTTTGCTAACTATAAGAGAACCTAAGCATAGTTAACTACAAGAGAACATGGGCATAGTTAGCTGCACCAGAAACATAAGCATAGTTAACTACAATATTTTGCCATTACTTTTGATAGTCACCTATACAAATTGCCATATTGTTAACTATGATAGTTCACTATGCCTCTGGTACAAATATATATAAAGTTGACTACAGTACTTCACTATACCTACAAGCGGTGATTTTTATAGTCATCTTACCTTTGCTTTGAACGGATTTGTGGAATCTCCAGTGTTGTTAGCTACTTATCTTTGTCTTTAATAGGGAAGCAGTGATCATTGACTTTGTTGCCTTGGTAGGGCTCGCGGCCACGAAGAAACAAATGCTTAGGCAGATTATGATCTTTTATTTCAAAGTGAATAAGAAGAATGAATTAGAGAAATAAAGAAGAAATTGGAATAGCTATGGATGGAAAAGGCACAACCAACTATGAGATTAGGTGAGATAATCTGATAAGAAAACTGAAATCATAAGGATTTAGTGAAGAAGAATAGAAATCATAGAATATTGAGACTGGGAAGAAGCCGTGTGTTCATAAAATATGTGTTTGGCGGTAAATAGAAGAGAAGTTTAGGGTTAAAAAGATTTATTATATTTTGTTATTAATTTTTGTAGGTTAAATCAAAGGTAATTGTGTAGGGGTAATTTCAGAATTTTGAACATTCATTGTGTTAGTCACCTAATTTTGGTTTAGTGAATGTTAGACACCTAATTATGGTGCAAAGGAGTATTATACAATGCAATTACCCTATACATAAATATGACACTTCTTCGATTAAACTTAAACATGGCTTACGTCGGTAGACTCGGTACCCAAAAGAAGTAGTAGAACATTTAAATTTAATTATTTACATAATCATATTTTGAAAACATTTAACAGAATTCATAATCTCGAGAATTGATGATATCTACATTTCATTTAGAAATCATAAAGTGTGCATAGTTTATACGCTAGAAAAACATTCTTCATCTCACGGCTTTAATTTGGGGGTTATAGAACCAGTTTGTTTCTTGTTTATTTTGTAAGGCCTAAAGAAGGAACAATGTATCCATTTTTTATCTTACGAAAACCATTACCAATAAATAAAATGAAAATAATGATGTGCATATCATTCAGCTAGATATAAGTGACACAATCATCCAACAAAATGATATAATCCCCACAATAACTAAAAATATTCATTCATCAAACGGTGGCAGCTAGGGCATACTCAAATTTATATGTCCTGGGGACTTTTAGCACCGGGCCAAACCACTCGACCTTCCCCCAAATCTCTTCGTTGTTGCGTCTTTCAAGGACAATCTCCGCGCACCAAATCTTCTTCTTCTCATATCCTATGGAAGGCATATACTTGTCCCATAAAAGCGCCATCTTTCCACCATAATCAACCAATTTAACAATGGCATATCGGGCAAACTTAGGTATTTTTGCCAAACCGTTCAAAATTTTCCACGATCTTACCTTAGTGTCAAACCATTTGAACTCTCTACTAATACTATGATAAGAGTATTGTGGGGGTCGAAACCAACACAATTAGATTTGTAAGAGTTTTGAGGAGATAGAGACTTCTAGGTTAGCTAGGGATCACAAGAGATTGAAAAAGAGTTTTTGTTATTGCTGTGTAAAAGTTTGGTACAGAGTTTGTGTATGAAATTGCGGATCCCCTTAGGGTTTATACAAAAGAGGTATATATACTACATCTAAGGCGGTTCTGCTCCCTAAGTCTTCACGGAATCATATTGCTTCAGTCGGTCATGTTGGAGTGGGCTTCAGGCTTCATTCATGTTGATGGATCAGAGAATGCATTGGGCTGAAGATAGGATAGACGACCGAACCGACCCTGTGGTCGGGCCACAGAGGCCGAACCTGTGGTCGTTCCACAGTGCCGACCCTGTGGTCGGTCCACAGTGCCGACCCTGTGGTCGGTCCGCAGTGCCGACCCTGTGGTCGGTCCGCAGTGCCGACCCTGTGGTCGGTCCACAGTGCCGACCCTGTGGTCGGTTTACTCCTGCTTCGCCTCACTCCATGATCACTTGCTTCGCTTTTCTTCGCAGTAAGACTTAGGGGCTTACTCTACCTTTCTCCTTAAAAGGTCAGAGGGTTATTTCTTCGTATGCTTGAATTTGAACGTAAATGTTGAAAGGGTGAAAACCGACCCCAACAGTTAGCCCCCCCAGCTTGGTAGTGTTAGAGCTAATAGTGCCGAGGTAAAAGATGTGTCTATATCAGCATTAACGTCTAAAGACAAGGTGTTCGTCTATCCTTTCTCACAGTAGTAGAGAGTGACTTTATGCAAGAGGTTTTAAGACTCTGTAAACGTTATGAAGATTTTAAGACTTCGTGCTTCCTTTGTCGAAGCTGCTGCGTTTTCTGCAGAAAACACTTTTTCTTTCTCTCTCGAAGATTTTAAGACTCCGTACTTCCTATGGAGATTTTAAGACGCCGTGTTGCAATTGCTAACGTTAATGACGTTTTTCGGGTATTAGCCAGGCGATGGAGGGAAAAGTGTTGTGTTGTTTCTTGAATGGAGCCGGGACCCGTTTGGTGAGAGAAAGAGAAGATAAGGTGCTGACTTGGTCCACTCTTTCTCCTTCCTTTCTCTTTCTTCTTCCTTTTCCCTAGACCTAAAAAAAAATTTCTTCTTCTCCTCCTTGCAGCCGACCACGAGCCCATTGCCACCGCCGACCGTGAGCTCGCTTGTTGCCGACCGTGAGCTCGCCACTTCTCTTCTTCCTTAGTGAGTTCCTTCATTGATTCCCTTTGCACAAGTCTTTCTAAATCCCATATCTTCTTTGAAAATTCAAGCTTATAGATCTAGATTTCTTTCATGGAAAATCAAACTTTGTTATGTTGGATTGTTGATTGCTTAGGAGAATCCTTGAACCTTTGGTTGTTATTGATTTCTAAGCTTCGATTGTTGATGGAATCGGTATTGAACTTGCATAGACTTTTGGAGATTCCCCATTGAAACTTGTTTAGGGATAGAGCTTGCTCTTGAGGTGTGCTCTTGGTAAAGGATGAAAATTGTTGACCTTTGATTTAATTTGTTGACTTGTTGTAGGGGAACTTGTTGTTATGGAAAAAACCACACTTGGTTTGGTTGATAGTAGCAAACCGGCAGTGCCGTTGCGTCAAAATGAAAACGTTACCGCGCCTCCGACCCGGACCGACCCTGTGGTCGCGGTACCGAGCGAGTCCGAACTCGCGATCGCGTCTTCGAACGGGACCGACCCCGTGCTTACGCCCTTGGGTGGAACCAATCGTACAGTCGCGATGTTGAGAGGAACCAACCCCGTGCTCACGCCTTTGGGTCGGGCCGACCCCATGGTCGTGGCGTCGAGTAGAGCCGAACCTACGCTCGCACCTTTGAGCGAGAACCCGCGGCCGAATCCTTAAGCGGGACCGAGCCCGTGCTCGCACTCTCGAGTGGAACTGAACCCGCGGTCGCGCCTTTGGGAGGATCCGACCCCGTGGTCGTGTTTGGAGTTGATAGCGCTGTCATGGCGTCTTATGAGAGTGCCGGAATCAGAGTTTGTCTCCGCAGTAAACTGACCGTTCTGCGGCGTCGTCTCGATGAGTTTGATGAGGGCGATGATAGTGTTTTCGATGACTTAGCTGATGTTGAGGAAGAGAGGAGGCCTAGCGGTGATGAGGATTTGATGGCCCACGGCAAAGGAATTGGACTCTCCTTTTCCCTTAATGATGAGGACCCGGGGCTCCCCGATGGTGCAACCGACGCCGCCCTGTCAAATCTTTCTTCTTCTTTTAGGTCACTTCCTTCTGATGCTAAGGATGGTGATGAGGTTGACCGACCTATAGCGGTTAAGAAGAAGAAGGCGCGCCCGGACCCTCCGGGATCCACTGCTTCTAACGAGGAGTCGCTACAGCTTCTCCGAGAGAGATGCGAGATTTCGGATGAGATCAGGCTGGTTGTTCCTGATCGTACGCAGCGAGCTGATGCTCCGCCTCCAGGATACTTCACCGTGTATGAGAACTTCATCGAGCATTGCTTGTTGTGGTTTCTGGTATCTGGTTTTCTTCTTCGTTTCTTAGATGCGAATGGTATCTCCCTTGCTCAGATCAACCCCAGGGGGTTAAGGCACGTCATTGGTATCTACGTGCTTAGTAGGGAGTGTAACGCATAGATTAGTACCGAGCAACTGTCCAGCCTTCTGGACTTCAGGCCTAAGGGCCGCGCAGATGAGCTTAAGTATCTAGTTTCTCCGGTTCCAGGTCGTGTGCTCATTGATGGGTTCCCGAGCAAGGACAATCACTTTGAAGATCGATTCTTCTTTGTCAAGATCTCGGAGAAGACCATTGAGGCGGATTGCATCTCCCTTGTCAGGATGAGTTGGGAGAAGAGAGGTAATTCTATACTTAGAAATATTTTCTTTTGTATCATATTTATGTTTTGTGTACTGATTTCTGTATTGCTTTGTTTTTGCAGTGAGACCAGCATCTCAGGCAGTTAGCCAGAGTGACGCAGTGGCAATCCACAGCGCTCTCGCCTCTGGGGATGGTGACAGGGTGAAGTCGTTTACCCGTCAGAGGATCCAGAAGGCGCTTTCCACCAGGATCTTCCCAGGGAAGGTTCTTGGACGGGGTGCTCCCAGAGTTTCGGCTTATCAGCGAGCAGAGAAGGCAAAGGCGGTGTTGACGAGACGAAGGAGGGAACTGAATACGGGTACGGGTACCCCACTCCCCCCCCCCCCTTCGAGACGAAGGAGGGAACTGAAATCGTCTAGAGAGATTGAGCTTATCCGGAGACAAGGCTTAGAAACACTCACTCCCCCCCCCCCCCCCTAAGGCGGAGGAGATCAGTGGAGCTCGTCCGGAGACAAGGCTTAAGTAGAACACTTACTCCCCCCCCCCCCCCCATGAGGTGGAGGAGATCAGTGGAGCTCGTTCGGAGACAAGGCTTATAGAGCGCGGACTCCCCCCCCGGTGTGACGGAGGGGGCAACTGAACCTATCAGAGGATAGTCTGCCTACGTACCCTTTGCAGGGATCAAGTCGCCGCGTAGTTCATTGCAAGAGCTTCGAAAAGGGTGTTGGCGTCGCAGTCTGGGTGGGAGTTTCGTTTGTTTGCTTGCTTAGCCTTCGTTGTTGATAGTAGTTTTAGCCTTTGTGCTACAGCGGAGTCGGCGAGGTTGATTCGTAAATCGCGATAATTGATTTGTCTTGTTGAGCTTTGCTCGTCATAGTGTTGTAAAATCAGCGAAGTATGAGGAGCTGACGTCGTTGATGTGTTGTTGCAGCGAGTTCGTCTTATTGATTTGAAACGCAGACTATTTCGTAGGTCTGATTGCGAGTTGCGGAGCTTGAAGCATTGACATCCAGGTGGATTTGAGGCGAAAGGAGCTTGCGGCATTGACTCAGAGGAGGTGGACGAACCGAGATTCGAACAGCAAAGCGACAGAGTGGGATGAGGAGTTGAACGAGTAGAGCTCATAATTTTGAATGTGCGAGGTCCGTATTGCGTCATCCCGATCTTGCAAAATGGTTGCTAAACCATGAGACTTGATCCGGTGGGAAATTGAGCTCGTGGTCTTGGTCTTGCGATGTGGAATCGAGATCCTGCGAGCTTCTGCAAGGTGAACTCATTGATTCCCAGAGAGGACCGAATCAATAAGTACGGTTTGTGGTGTAATTATATTAGGGGTCGCGTATATGGCAAATCGAGACGAGGTGGAGAAGAAATGAGCCGCCTTGCTGCGAGGTGACTCTAAGCTCCCACGAACTTACGAGGTGTGACAAGATAACCCCAACTTATTGATTCGGTCCGATTGCAAAGTAGAGGCTGATTTTGGAGGAGAAAACTTGCAACTGGTGATTTACGAGCCCGTTTAGACTGTAGACATGTTAACATCGACCCGACTACCCCAGAAAACTTTGTAATGATAAAGGTTGAAGCCAAGATGATAGCGATGAGCCCGATACTGGTGCTCTTCGACTCCTGCAAGCTGATCGCGTACGGTTTGTGGTGAGCTGATTTGAAGATGTTTTTTGGAGCAAGCTGGTTCGAAGATGTTTAACAGTGAGATGATTTGATGACGTTGTGGCAAAGTGATATGTCTTCTCCTTGAATCGAAATGCTGAGGAGACATGGTTGTAAGGTTGAGGTGAAACTTGAGGCGAAGCGAACGAGCTGACTTCTTGCGAGCTTGCATCACCTAGTTGATTCGATCTTGGGAAGGTCTTGCGAGGCAAGTCTGAGCTCGCACCGTTGCTCCGTGGTTACTATGAACTCGCAGGGCGGACATGCTGTGTCCCAAACTGCGAATCGCGAGCTTATAAGGTGGGATGAGCTCCGTCATATTGTTGTGTCGTAGAAGCGAGCTTGCCCTGTTGACTCCCACGACGCTTGATTTTCTAGGTCTGATTAAGAATTGCGAATCTTGCAGTATCGAAAACGAGGCCGATTTGAAGCAAGTTGACTAAGTGAGCCCACGAGTTGACTCAGTGAGCTCGCGAGTTGGCTCAGTGAGCTGGTCGATTTGGTTTCAAAGTCGTGAAATTGGCGAGGTCGAGCTCGGCGAGGAGGAGCTCGGCAAGGAGGAGCTCGGAGAGGAGGAGCTCGGCGAAGAGGAGCTCGGAGTGGAGGAGCTCGGCGAACTTGCTTTGGACCGAGCCCGAGGAGAAGCTCGGCGAGGAGGAGCTTGGAGAGGAGGAGCTCGGAGAGGAAGAGCTCGGCGATAATGCTTTGGACCAAGCCCGAGGAGAAGCTCGGCGAGGTGGAGCTTGGCGAGAAGGAGATCCTGAGCTCAGCGAGCTTGCTTCAGACCAAGCCTGAGGAGGAGCTCGGCGAGCCTGCTTCGGACCAAGCCCGAGGAGGAGCTCGGCAAGGTAATAAGACGTTGATCTGGCGAGGAGGAGCTCGGTGAGCCTGCTTCGAACCAAACCCGAGGAGGAGCTCGGCGAGGTAAGAGGACGTTGGTCCAGCGAGGTAGATCGAGGTGGGCTGAATTGATGGAGCGAGGTGCTTTGCGAGGTGAGAATGAGTTAATTGAACTTGGGTCTAAAACTTTGTTTCTTCAAGCCCATCAACGAGTTGTTACGAATCTCCAACCCCTTTGTCCGTTTCCTATCACCTTGCGGGTTGAATCGTGGTTTGTATTAGCAATTTACGAGCTCGCAACCCCTCCATTCACCTCACTTCCCTTGCGGGTCTACGATGTGTGAGGTTGACAAGCCTGGTAACGACGAGACCAGTTTGAGCTGTGGTTAGGTGACGACGAGAAGCTTTCAAGTGAATATTTTTATCCAAGATTAGAGATTTTAGCCCTCACGATGTTCTCAACAAAATGTATGTTCCGTGCTTTCTCCAGTACGAAAGCGACCCCGGGAGCCTTCCCTGTGCTCCGGTACATCTGTAGCTTGGTAGTCCTCAGGTCAGAGACGACCTGGTCTAACTGGGCTTTCAGCGCAGTGACCTCTTTGTCTCGGGAGCCTTGCGGAGCCCTGCGCTCCTGCTCCCTCATGTAAAGCTCCGCTATGATTGGAGCTCCTTCTCCATCAGCCATAGTGTTGTCAGCAGCGTCCGTTCGGACACGTTTCCGAGGAGGAGGTCGATCTCCATGAGCCCTAGCGTCGTCAACAGCTGTATAGGTTCGGGCTCGTCCTCAAGGTGGTTGATCTTTGTCCGACTCTTCCACCACACGCTCGGGAGTTGCATCAGATTCCCAATGAGGCGGTGGTGGAGGCAAGTCCTCTGGGACTGTGCGATCGGTCCGAGGCGGCAGCTTCTCGTGCCGATTCCTTTGATAGGTTCAAGGCGTGTTGAAGCTGAGACGTGTTGGACAGATACGGGACCTCTTGTGTGTCTTTCTCTTGAGCGCTCGCAGCTTGCTCATCGTAGCTTTGTGGCGCTTCTCTTGATCCCGTGCTCTCTTTTCTAGCGTTTCGAGCATATGTTTGATCTCCGTGATATCTGCCGGATTGTTCGTGGCGCGAGGTGCGGTGTCTTCCATAGAGTTTTTCTTTTCCTCCTCGTTCCTGTGAAACGAGGATCCTTCGCTGTCCGCGCTATTGCTGCCGGACATCTTGATGGTGGTGCGAGACCTAGCTTTCTTGTGTCAGAAATCTCTGGATCCCCTTAGTCGGCGCCAAATTGTGGGGGTCGAAACCAACACAATTAGATTTGTAAGGGTTTTGAGGAGATAGAGACTTCTAGGTTAGCTAGGGATCACAAGAGATTGAGAAAGAGTTTTTGTTATTGTTGTGTAAAAGTTTGGTACAGAGTTTGTGTATGAAATTGCGGATCCCCTTAGGGTTTATACAAAAGAGGTATATATACTACATCTAAGGCGGTTCTGCTCCCTAAGTCTTCGCGGAATCATATTGCTTCAGTCGGTCATGTTGGAGTGGGCTTCAGGCTTCATTCATGTTGATGGATCAGAGAATGCATTGGGCTGAAGATAGGATAGACGACCGAACCGACCCTGTGGTCGGGCCACAGAGGCCGAACCTGTGGTCGTTCCACAGTACCGACCCTGTGGTCGGTCCACAGTGCCGACCCTGTGGTCGGTCCGCAATGCCGACCCTGTGGTCGGTCCACAGTGCCGACCTTGTGGTCGGTTTACTCCTGCTTCGCCTCACTCCATGATCACTTGCTTCGCTTTTCTTCGCAGTAAGACTTAGGGGCTTACTCTACCTTGCTCGTTGAAAGTTCAGAGGGTTATTTCTTCGTATGCTTGACTTTGAACGTAAATGTTGAAAGGGTGAAAACCGACCCCAACAAGTACAAAACATTGTTTATCACGCAAGAAAAACGCCACCAATACCAGTGCATCTCCGGACCCACCATTTCCCATTTACCTTTCTTCGGTTCATAAGCCAAACGCTTCATAATTCCCGACATGTAGACCTTTCCTTCAATCCCAACGCTAGCGAGGTCACTAGAGCCACAAGTTTCCATGCTAGGGGATAACACAAGCTCCCAAGTTTGAGTTTTCGGATCGAAAACCTCCATCCAGTTAGAGGAACTGCACTCTTTGCTTCCTCCTACTACATATATCTTTCCATCAACGACACTTACTGGTGAGCCATTCCGCCTAAGCCACATGCTTGGAGCCTCGTGCCACGTGTGAGACCGGTAGTCGAGGATTGAGACGCTAGACGAGATCGATTTGTACATTGATCCGCCAATACAGTAGATATTAGAACCAATTCCGACAATCCCTGACCAGTGCGCATTAGGAGATTCGGGACTCGGGAATTTACGGAAAACATACCCCCTTGACTTCTTCTTTGTCATATTCTTCCTAGTGTCATTGGTTAAGGTTTTATTACGCCTTGGACATAAATGAAACTTAAGAAAATGTTTCATTTAACAAAATAGCTACAACTGACCCAAAAAAAATTAAATAGCTACAATTTTTTTTTTATTCTACTGGTTACTTTAAAATATACATGACTGTGTATAAAAATGTTCAGTTTTGCTAAATTTTAAAGTTCAAGACAAAAATTACGACATATATATTTGAATATGACACTTAAATGGTTTAAGCAAATATTAAGCAAAAATTTCGGTTTGGTCAAAAGAAAACCATCCACCAAAATGATATAATCCACACAATAACTAAAAAGATTCAAGTCTTTCTCATATGTCATTCATCAAACGGTAGTACATAGGGCATACTCAAATTGATATGGTAGTGTCGGATTCTGCTGGGATACCGGCGATGACTTCTTCCTCTTCTTGATCAATGGCTCTTCGCCGGAAGACGACATAAGGTAGAAAAATTTGACGGTAAGAATTCGCCGTTGATCAAATCTCCATTGTCTTGGAAGGGGAAGGTTAATGATGGGATATTTAGGGTTTAAGAATTCTCACGTGAGATTATCCAATGGGCCACAATTTATTAATACATGCTATTAGAAATTGACACAACTAAGAAAATAGAGTAGAACTTGTTCAAACAAATCCTAAAAGCTAGGCAGACTAAAGGCTTTGCACGTAATTTAAATATAAATCCATAAATCATGCATGTGAAACAACTAAAAATTTAGAAAACAAATGTCTATTAATTAGTTTGAATCTTGTCTTTGTTTTTTTTTGAATGAGTGGTGTTCATAATATAATGTGAATTTACCACTTTAATATTGTAATTTAGCACTCAAATTTGAGTTGTAATTTTGTAAATTTAGCCCACATCTTTAAATTTTGTAGTTAATTAAATAATCCAAGTGTTAAATAACAAAAAAAAAATGCTAAATGGCTGAAAATCAAACTTTTTATGAAACAATTAAAAAATCATTAAAATTGTAACAGAATATGAAATTTGGCCAAAAAAAGAAAGAGGAAATGAGAACTAAAGGAAAAATGAAGTCTCTAATTTAATTTCTATATTGCAAATAAGTAGTTATGAACAACATACAGATTAACTCATGATACAACTCTCATTTGTCATGTGATAAGCTTTTGTGGCTGTGTTACAGTTGTTACTAAGGCTACAAAATCCTTGTAAGATTATAAACCAAAGTAGGAAGCTTTGCACAAACCCATACATTTCTTTCTTTCTTCATGGCTCTTTCTTTCTTCATGGCTCTTGAGCAGCAACGGTTTCACGGGCTCTCGTCAATCTCATCCGGAACATGCAATTTCTCCATTGCAGCCTGTTTCAGAGCATAATAACCAGTTTAAGCTTATGAATCATTTCAGTAAATTCTGAAAAATAAATAAAAAATTTCATTTTGTTGTGACGCTAAAAGACTCGAACCTTTATTGCAGCAACATCAGTTGCAGGAGGTTTCATATCCAAAGCTAGACCGAAATGAAGCATGGCTTTATCGTGCATGTTTCGCCTCTTATAGATCCTGCCCATTAACGCGTATATACTGCTCTCTGAAGGCGCATACTCTCTGAGCTCTTCTAAAACTTCTAGAGCTTCATCTAATCTTTCTAAGCAGACAAGTATGTTAGCTTTCTGGTACATCGGAAGCGGGTTTTTTCTGTCTGCTAATATAGCTTGGTCCATTATCTCTATCGCTTCCTCGCTTCTCTGTTAACACACAACAAAACAAAGCATTTAGTCATTACTCACAAGATTGGTTTGCTTGTAAGGTTAAGAAAAATTCAATAAAATGAGAGTAATGATATAACCTTTAAGGTGTGTAAAGCTGTCCCTAAATATGACATTATAACAGAGGAACTCGGGTTTATTAAGAAAGCCATTCTGAAGTGATGCTCTGAGAACTCTAACTTCTCTTGGCGTAGATAGATCATTCCAAGGCCATACCATGCGTTATAGTGTCTTGTATCTACACGAAGTGCGTTTTGGTAACTTTTCATTCCGTTCTCAAAGTCTTCTAGAGTCGTGTATCTACAGAGGCAGTAACCATAGAGAGTGTCCTTAGACCAACAACCAGAGCATTTAAACCAGATTATTGTATACATATAAAGAAGCTTTCTTACTCGTGGCCACATAGGGTATGCGCATATGCAAATCTTGGATTCAGTTGAACAGCTCGTAAGAAATTCTTTAGTGCGGTCTCATGGTCTTTTTGCAAGCTATAACAATTTCCCATAGCACACCTAAATAATTGCTTATTTCTGTTAGTAACCAATAACAAATGAAAGCGTTAATCAGAAAGAGACATTTGAGAAAAGTTACCAGGATTGAGGAGCTAGGCGATCAGTTGATATTAGCTCCTGAGCCAGGTAACTTAACTTCATATCTTCCTTCAAATGCTGCAAAAATATTTACATGAGATTTCTAAAAATTTACCAATCTTCCCTGAGCCTAAAAGCAAAATGTTCATCAGACTTAGAGGAGGTTCTATGTTTAGAAACCAGGAGAAAACACACTTACATAGAGGACCGTAGAGTATATATCCATTCCTTCTAAGCTATAAGGAGAAGCCTGGCGGGCAAGACGGAATGCTTTTTCAGCTTCTAAGTAGTCTATCAATTCAAAGCGTGCTTTCCCGACCTGCATTTAATAGCGCCACGGTATATATAAAACCCATCAAAGTGCCTTCTACAATGAATATCACAGATTCACAGGCCAACAGGCTAACAATTCATGCAGGTGTTCTCTTTGGAATCTTTCGCTAAAATTAGACACTTTACAAGTCTATACTCAAACCATCAAACCGAACAAAATAGTTCCTAGAATGGCCGTCCAAATAAAACATGTCCAAGCTATATTCAAACATGACAGCCTAAAAGAGAAAAGAGTCACTTATTACCTGGGAAAGAACCCATCCTGTGTTATAATGCTTATGTGGAAGTTTCATATACGTATCCAATGCCTCCTGAACCACCAAAAATCACAAGGGAGACAATGAAATAAGCTTGTATAAGTTCACCTGGGCTTTGTTTCATCTAACAGAGGAACAATATGCTTACCTGACACCTGTACATGTACGAAAGTCTACACCCTTCCCCGAGTATCCTTAGGAGGCATAAAATTTCTGAAACACCAATTGTGATTCTTTGTACACTCAATACTGTGCCACCAACCGACATTGTTTCGTCATCTTGATCACAGGATTTAGCGTCAGTGGAAGACATAGAACCAGTTGTTGAGGCAGTATTAGGCCTTGAATCATCAAAAGGTTCCCCACGAACTCCTAAAACCAATCAGGATGACAATGCGTTAAGTATTACATACACCAACAATGAAAAAGAAGGCATGATTCCAAATTCAAGCAAACCAGTGAATGATATAGGCATGAAATTTACCAACCTTCATCAATGTTTTCATTTGCCCAAGAATGTCCCTTCCGAAGTGTTACAGAACGAAGTGCCAAAGAACTCAATTTGGAAGCTCCCAAATACTTGGAAGTGTTGTTTCCATTTCCGCTTACTGTTGCAACACTTGCATTAGTGTTTGCCCCTGAATCAGCAGACAGTCTCGAACTCCGTCGTGGACCAGAATCAGAGAACAGCCTGCCAGAAATCTGCAGACAAAAGAAACATGCAGTCACAGTAAGACAGAATTCGACACAAGTAAGAATCAAATATTACAGAGAAAAGTAAAGACCAATCCACAAATTAGACTAGTACCGATATGTGAATACTACCTTACGTAGCTTTCCTTCATCCACAAATTTTCTTCTGGGTGCTTGCATAGTAGAGTTTACTGTGGACTTTGGGGAACTGTCAGTAATAAGGGAGTTTTGGTTTGGAACAGCCGCCTGAAAATTCCGGAAGAGTGGTGGTGGAGCCATACCGGATAGCTACAATTTGACAGATATAAAAATCATTTAAAATCTTTTCACAGAAGCTGTTTAAAGCACGTATACAGTATACAATTACCAAAACATTGCTTGAAGATATAAATAAACGATGCAAGCACTGTAAAACTAATAGCCATGAGGGAGACATAGTTGTTCATATTCAAAAAAAGTGTTACATCATTACCTGTGCAGCCACAGGTGAAGGAGTATTATAGAATGTCATGTTTGAAACACCTCCGTTAAGACCATGAGAATGGAAATTTCCAGAGATATCTTTAAGACCATGGCCATGTGTGTGTTTGGACTGCCTTGGACTATAATCTTCAGAACTCGTGGTTTTAGTAGAAGTCACACTTCGTTCTTCATTGTATGCGCTTAAACCGAGGGAATTCGACAGTTGTTGCATGTACTGCTTTTGGATGGAGAGAGCAGCTGTTTCACCAAAAACTGCAGTTGCTTCTTCAGCAGCGCCTGATAAAGTAGGACGGAAAGAAAAATGTAAGAGAACCATAACAAGCGGACAAAGTACGCAGAAAAAGTATTATGTTTACCTAGTATACATAATTCCTCATAAGCAGCCCAAAGTAGAGGATCTATTGTCAAAGACTGCTTAAATTGCTGAGCTGCGTTCTTCCTTCTATCAGTATACCTAAAAGATCACTATCATATATGAGAAACCATCTCCTCGGAAACATTCAGAATCAAGACAAAAATGCATAGAGGGATCAAGAAACGAACTTGTAAATAAGTCCAAGAAGGTAATGTCCTGCTGCACCATTTGGGATCTGCACAACAACCAAAAATCTATGTTATTACCTTCTTAAGTGAGCTAAATCAACACAAAATTTCAGTGAGCAAATAAATGCAATCTACAAGAGGTCATTAAATACCTCCGCACCAGGTTCACTAACAGGGCAGAGTGCAGATTCAGCTTCATTGAGAAGATCCATTTGAAAACATGATAATGCGAACAAGTACCGGGACTGAGCCATTTGAGTTCCTTTACATAATACCAAAACATATACAATGAGCAAAACAACCTAACAAAAAGAAGCCACAAGATTCACACTATAGACAAATTTTGGTAAAAGGCTAACAAGGTAAGGAACCATGCCACACACCCTTTAGTAGATGATATGCACTGTAAGCTTGATTGTTCTGCAGGTAGCTCGTAGCTAATAGCTGCAAATTAACCTATACAAGAGGACAAAAAAACTGTAAACTAGAATGCTTCAAAGGCTAGTCTTGTATTGACTGAAGCTACTAATGTTGGATTTTGAAGTATGCCCAGAGATAAACAAAAAAAAAGTCAAAATTTTGGGGGAAATGTAAAGAAAGAAGCAAAATTTGCCAAAGATAGAAGCAGACCCAGTAACTGAGCAAATGATACTGTAGAAAAAGAAAAGAGAGTTTCTTTCATACCCTAATTAACCCATAAAACCAACAATTTAGATCGCAACAAGGTAAGAAACCCAAAATCAATCTCGAAGAAGTCAAGTATGCTAATTAAATTCCAAAATCCGAAAGAAGTAACAAGATTCATAGAACCCAGAAACAATAAACCCAGAATCTCTCGATTTACAGAAATTCATAAGAAAAAAAAGAAACATGTACCTCGGAAGGAAACTCAGCACAAAGACGCTCACACATGAAAATTGCATTTTTGTAAACAAAATGACGAAGACTGTTCTGTACACAGTCCACAAGCATAGCTTCCATGGTTGTCTTCCTCGATAGAGAGAGAAAGAAGAAGAAGAGGGTTTTCTGTTTTTCTCGATTTTTTTTTTTACCCTTTGGGTTTTTTTTTTCAACAAGTCGTAATTTCAAATTTTGAGTCCGCACGTGCGAGTTGCTCTGTTTTTCAAACTATTCCACACGTGGTAGATCAAAAAACTTGTGGGCTTAACTCGCCTATTGGGCTTTATAATCGGCCCATTTAATTTCTTTATTTATATTTCGAAAACACAAAAAGTATCCTGCGTCTGTAGTTTTAAGGTTTATCGGAGATGGAGACGGAGATGGTAGAGTTGAGATTGTACAATACGATGACTCAGCAAAAGGAAGCTTTGAATCCAATCAATCCGGGAAAGATCGGGATGTATGTCTGTGGTATTACAGCTTATGATTTCAGCCATCTCGGACACGCTCGTGCCTCTGTCTCCTTTGATGTTCTTTACAGGTTTGTTCTTTTCTTCAGTGAATGTAATTTCTTTATGTAGCTTTTGGTAACCAATTTGGTGGGTTTTGTCTAAAAATACAAAATTTGTAAAATTTTGTGAGAATTCGATCAGTGGATTTTTTCTTGAAGTTGGCTATTTATCTCTCTAGTGATGTATTGGTTATTATGCAGATACTTAAAGCACTTGGATTATGAAGTTACGTATGTCCGAAATTTTACAGATGTTGATGACAAGGTATGTCATTTTTTTATATTCTCTGTTCCTCTTTGTTTGTTTATGAATTAGTGTCACAACATTCTAAAATCTGAATATTGGACTTGTGCAGATAATAAAAAGGGCTAATGAGTGTGGAGAGGATCCGTTGGATTTGAGTAAACGCTTTTGCGAGAAGTATCTTGAAGATATGGGTGATCTTCAGTGCCTCCTTCCCACCCACCAGCCTCGTGTTAGTGACCACATGGACCACATCGTAAATATGATAGAAACGGTATGTTTTCTTCTTTGTTCTTGTTTGGTTTTTGATTCACCGTTGTATGTGATGAAAGCTATAGCTTTTATTAAGGTCATATGCTTCCTTGTTACAGATCATTGAGAAAGATTGTGGTTATCAAGTGGATGGTGATGTGTTTTTCTCTGTCGAGAAGTCACCCAACTACGGTCAACTATCTGGACAGCTTCTGGACTATACTCGAGCTGGTGAGCGTGTTGTGGTTAATCGGAGGAAACACAATCCTGCTGACTTTGCACTATGGAAGGTCTGACCATTACAATCTTTTCTTTTTTTTTTGTCTCTAAATTAGAGCATTTGGAGTTTACTGTGAAATTTATGTATGCAGGCTGCGAAACCCGGTGAACCAAGTTGGGAGAGTAGTTGGGGTCCAGGAAGACCAGGATGGCATATCGAGTGCAGTGCTATGAGCGCTCATTACCTGTCTCCGAGATTCGATATTCATGGTGGTGGTGCAGATTTGAAATTCCCGCACCATGAAAATGAGATTGCTCAGACGTGTGCTGCTTGCGAAGATAGCGGTGTGAATTACTGGTTGCATAACGGGCATGTCACTAACAACAACATGAAGATGGGGAAATCGTTGAATAACTTTTTCACAATCAGAGAAGTTTGTTTCGTTTATTATCATGTTCCTTTAATCATGAATTTAGTCTTCCTTCTAATGCGTATTTGTTGAATCTGTGTAGATCACGACCACGTATCATCCGTTGGCTCTGAGACACTTCTTGATGAGTGCACAGTACCGGTCTCCTCTGAACTATTCAGTGTCGCAGCTAGATAGTTCATCGGATGCTTTATATTATATTTATCAGGTGCAGCATTTTATTATTCCTCTTCATGGTTTCAATGTTTTCTAATTTTAATAACTCTTGTAATCATCTTTTGTGTATTTTAGACATTACAAGATCTTGTTGATGCTCTGTCTCCATATCAAGAGGAATTAGAACACGACAATGGAATAACTGAAGCGACTTCAGAAGCTAGAGACATGATCTTGAAAGTGAAAAGCGAGTTTGAAGCGAAAATGTCAGATGATTTGAACACATGTGGTATACTCACGGGCACGTTCCAAGACGCAATGAAATTCATCAACGTTTCAATCACCAAGCTCAAGAGAATCCAGAGGAATCAGCGAGTTCGGCTGCTTGTATCACTTGTGGAGGTGGAGAAAGCAGTAAGAGAAGTTCTTGATGTGCTTGGTTTGCTTTTCTCCTCTAAGCTATGCCAAGTTTTTGAAAGAGATGAAACAAAAGGCGTTAGCTAGGGCAGGGTTAGATGAAGAAGAGATTTCGCACAAGATTGAAGAACGAAGAATCGCAAGAAAGAATAAAGAGTTTAATAAGAGCGATGAAATTAGAAAAACTTTAGCAATTAAAGGAATCTCACTCATGGATATTCCTGGGAAAGACACTGTTGTGTGGAGACCATGCATCCCTGAGTATCAGACTCAGACAAGTCAAAGCAACACAAGACCTCAGACAAGTCAAAGCAACACAAGACTATGTCTTTCTCTTGTTTTCTCTGTCGCTTTTGATTCTCTTCATTTCTATTGCTTTAGTCTAAAAAGTTTATGTGTTTAAGAGAAGGCTCAATCAAAGTTGAGTTTTTCTTAGGATATTTAAATGGGAATTTTGTATAATTCCTAATTCCTTGGCACATAAACAATCAAATTTTAGGGTTTTTGGGTTTTTAGTAGTATTTGATTTCTTGCACACAGTCGATCAAAAGGAAATAATTTTTCATGTACTTCTAAGCTTCTTATTGTAAAATAGGAAAAAGGGAAATTAATTATTATCCTTATAAAACTAGTCTTGAAGAATTTGTTTAGGGTTTGTGGTGTTACTTGTTTAGAAAGCCACCATGAAAACACTGCAGCAACAGAGAGATGAAAACAGCGTTAAAGGAGCGTTCTCAACCATTGGAAACAAGACAGAAACGATTCCTCTAGATCTAGCGTTCGAGATACTGAAACGATTAGCCACGTTTGCTTCTCGGTTACAACATTTATCTCACAGTACTAATGAGAGTCAATTGCTCTTTCTCTCTTCACCTCTTTATCCTCAAGAAGCATACCAATTATCAATCTTATCCAAACACATGTTGTACTCAAGAATCTCTCCTAGTACTTACATGGGCTTCGGCAATTCTGTATGTGGCATCATATGTATTTCTCTCTCGGATCTCGTACGTTTCTTGATATGTAATCCAACAACAGGACAAGTACTAAAGATACCTAATGACCTGTCCGGGTTTGATCCTTATAAGTACTATTCTATGTGTTTGATGTGCTTGAGGATACGATAAAATCAAATATGAGTACAAGATATTGCGTAGGATAATGAGCCCACACGATGGTTCTGTTATACATAGTGTATGTACGTTGGAAAGAGGTCAAACATAAAGTTGCTAATGTTAAGCTTGAATAAAGAGTTCTTCTTTTATTAATGTTTAGAAAATCCCTCAAAACTAAACACAAGCTTTTCTTCCTTTAGTTTTTATGATCATACACAACTTGATGATCTTACATATATAGGTTATAGATTTCCTTTTCTAAACCTACTCTATTTCCTTTTAGATTAGAACTAGACAATTTCCTTTTCCTATTAAGATTTCTAATTCCTTTAAGGATATTTTCTTCTAGAATCTTCTTGGAGCTTATCCAACATTCACCCCCTTAAGCTTCAAGTATGTCTTCGCGAGGTCTTGAAGTCCGATTAGATCTCTCATCTTCTTAAACTTGATTCTTACTAAGGCTTTTGTTAGAATATCTGCACACTGCTCTTCTCCAGGTACATGCTCCACTTCTATTTGCTCTCCTTCAACACATTCACGTATAAAATGGTACCTTTTATGAATGTGCTTGTTGCGTTGATGAAACACCGGATTCTTTGTCAATGCAATGGCTGATTTGTTGTCGATTCGAATGACTATCCTTTCACCATTCTTTCCCGGGATCTCACTTAACAAGTCTTGTAACCAAATCACTTGTTTTGCTGCTTCCGTTGCAGCCATGAATTCGGCCTTACATGATGATAATGCGACCGTTTCTTGCTTCTGTGAACACCAAGTTATTGGCGTTTCATCAAAGTAGAAGATATGTCCGGTTGTATTTCTACCATCGTCTTCGTCCACATTGTGACTACTATCACTATAACCAAAAAGCTTCCTTGGTCCTCTTGCTTGAACTTCAATCCATAACCCAACGTTCCTTGCAAATATCTTAAGACTTGCTTCAACGCGGTTCCATGTGATTCTCGCGGAGACTGCATGTATCTGCTTAAGATTCCAACAGAGAAGGCTAGATCAGGCCGTGTGTGTAATAAATACCTGAAACAACCAATCCTTCTTCGATACAATGTTGCATCAATCTCGGGTTCTTCTTCTGCCTTTGATAACTTTAAGCCAAACTCCATTGGTATGTGTGTTGGGTTGCAAGTATCCATCCTTGCTTCCTTTAAGATTCGACGAGCATAAGCTTCTTGTTTTATCTCGATTCCTTCTTTGCTTTGCTTTACTTCGATTCCAAGATAGTAAGTAAGCTTCCCTAGATCAGACATCTCAAACTTTGTTGACATTTCTTCTTTGAATTCCTTGATGATCCGAGTTGAATTTCCAGTTACAAACAAGTCATCCACATATGTTGCAACGATGAGAAGATGTCCTTTTTCTTCCTTCCAATAGACCGAACTCTCCTTTGAACACTTTGTAAACCTTAGACTCTTCAAGATTTGATCAAGCTTTGTGTTCCATGCTCTTGGGGCTTGTCTAAGTCCGTATAATGCCTTAGAGAGTTTGAAAACCTTGTGTTCTTTTCCCTTCTTTTCAAACCATTCAGGCTGAGATACGTACACATCCTCATTCAATTCTCTATGTAAGAATGCGGTTTTTACATCCAAGTGATGTATTTCCCAACTATTCGCAGCAGCTAGACCAATTAAAAGTTGCACGGTTTCGATCCTTGCAGCCGGTGCAAACACTTCATCAAAATCAACTCCTTGTTGTTGCACGTAACCTTTTGCAACAAGTCTAGCCTTATGCTTGTTTATTGATTCATCTGCATTCCTTTTGATCTTGAAAACCCACTTAAGACCAATGACTCTGACTCCTTCTGGTCTTTCTACTAGCGTCCAAGTCTTGTTCTTGTTGATTGAATCAATCTCTTCGGAACACGCATTAGTCCATTCGATTGTATCCTTAGCTTCTCGATAATCAAACGGCTCGTCGTTGAGTGAAAGGAGTAGCATCTCACATTCTACATTAGCTAGAAGCACGTAATCATCCAGGTAGCTTGGGCGAGATGTTTGTCGATTCGATCTTCGAGGTCCTTCTTGAAGAACGTCTTGCGTCTCATATGCATCATGGGGATCGACCAGTCTGGGGGATGGACCGGTCGGTCCTAATTCCAGGACCTCCATTCTGTTTCCAGAGGCTTGAGGATCGACCGGTCTTAGAGGTGAACCGGTCGGTCCGGATTCCAGAGCCTCCGCTCTGTTTCCGGAGTTTGAAGGATCAACCGGTCTTGGAGGGGGACCGGTCGGTCCTGATTCTGATTCTCCTACATTCTCTTCCAATTGATTTCCAGCTTTGAATAGTCCATAGCCATCATCAATCTCCTCACCCCATGTTAACTGAAACATACCTGGTTCTCTGGAATCTCTTTGTGCTCCCTTCCAATTCCAACCTTATTTCTCATTGAAGACAACATCTCTACTAACAATAACCTTCCTTGTTGTTGGATTGTAGAGTCGATAAGCCTTGGATCCGGGTTCAATTCCAAGGTGAACAAGAGCTTGTGAACGGTCATCTAGCTTCTTCAGATGATCGCTTTGTATTTTGGCATAGGCAAGACAACCAAAGACCCTGAGATGTTCAACATTCGGTTTCTTACTTCTCAAACTTACGTATGGGGTCTGATTTTGGAGAGCTCTTGTAGCAACACGATTGAGTAGATAAGTAGAATGACGTATTGCTTCTCCCCATAAGAAGTTTGGTACTCTCATCGCCTTGAGAATACTTCGAGTCATCTCTATTAGAGTACGATTCCTGCGCTCTACTACGCCGTTCTGTTGAGGAGTATACGGTGCAGTTAGATGCCGTCTAATGCCGTATTTCTCACAGTACTCCTGAAATTCCTTTGAGGTGAACTCCCCACCTCTATCTGTACGTAGAGTCATAATCTTCTTGTCGAGATCCTTTTCGACTAGTTCCTTGAAAGTTCTAAACTTCTCGAATGCTTCTCCTTTTTCTCTTAACAAGATAGTCCACATATACCTTGTGTGGTCATCAATGATTACAAAGATGAATCTGTTTCTTGAAAGAGTAGCCGGAGTTATGGGTCCACAAAGATCTGCGTGTAGCAGTTCTAACTCCCGAGATGCTCTGAATTGCGTCGCTTAAGGGAAAGCTTGACGTGTTTGCTTTCCAACAAGACATGACTCGCAAATCTCCTTTTCGCACTCTATATTAGGTATGCCGTGAACCATCTCTTGTAGCGACATTGAATTCATTGTTTTGAAGCTAATGTGTCCAAGTCTTACGTGCCATCTCCAAGTTTCTTCCTCAATCCTTGAAAGTAAACAAACCGGTTTCCCAATTTCGAGTTTTATCTTATATAATCGATTTGGAGAGCGTGTTACCTTGGCTAAGAGTTGACCGAATGGGTCTCTTAGAGTTAGATAATCTGATTTCATTCTGATATCGCAGCCGCATTCCGTTGCTTGTCCAAGACTGAGTATGTTGCTCTTTAGCTCTGGAATGAAATAGATATCTTGTACTATCCTTTGTTCACCGGTTTTCCCTGAAAGAGAATTGATCCCTTTCCTCCGATTTTAACACATGATCCATCACCAAACCGAACCTTTCCTTTGATTCTCTTATTCAACTCTGAAAAATAACTCTTCTCTCCTGTCATATGGTTGTTTGCTCCGTTATCTAAGTACCATACTTCATCTTCCTTGCTGGATGTCTCGTACTTCTTAGGAATTACTTTCTCTTCGTTTAAAAACACAACCTTATGCATATATAATGCAATATCGGCTTCTTCTGTTTTGGCTTTGTGGAGATTATCTTCCTTCTGATCTCTCGTTGGACAAACAGAGGCAAAGTGCCCTGGTTTATCACACTTGAAACAGATAATTTGTGTTCTATCTTTCCTTTCTCTGCTTCTATCTTGCGAGTTGTATCTTCCACGACCCCTTCCTCCATAACCTCTCCCACGTCCTCTAAAGCCTCTTCCTCGTCCTCTTGAGTTATCGAACCGATTCTGAGAATCCGAATGTGTGAACAACAGATTCCCTTGAGTTTCTTGTGAATCTTCCTCTTGTATATGTTCCTCATAGGCTTTTAGCCTCTCAACAATATCTTCAAATCCGGTTTTATTTAGATCGAGTACTTGTTCAAGAGATGCTATGATTTGAATATACTTGGCTCGTGGTAGGCTGTTTAGAAACTTCTTTACCAGTCTCGGTTCTTCTAGGCTTTGACCTAAGGACGCAGATTTTGAAGCTAGCTCTGATATCTTTCCTGCGAAGATATCGATGGTGTATGATTCCTTCATCCTTAATCGTTCGAATTCAGACATTAGGGTTTGTAGACGGGCTTCTTTCACTCGCTCGGCGCTAAGGTGTCTTGATTTGATTGCTTCCCATATCTCCTTATGTGAGTCTTGATCGCCAACTTGCAATATAAGATGCTCCGGGATAGACTGGAACAAAAGAACGGTCGCTAGGTCATTCTTATCGACATCTTTTGATCCAGGTTCAATCGCCTCCCACACCTTGTGAACACGAAGCAGAACTTCATCCTCATCGACCATACGGTGTAATTCGATGAGCTTAGTATCGGACATTGTACCGAGGAGGGCACAGTCTCTCTTGATTTTACCGGCGGTTTAGTATCACCCATAGCTTGGGTATACTAAGGTCGTCAAGAACTTCTAACCGCTCTGATACCAAATAAAGTTGCTAAGAACAATGTTAAGCTTGAATAAAGAGTCCTTCCTTTATTAATGTTTAGAAAATCCCTCAAAACTAAACACAAGTTTTTCTTCCTTTAGTTCTTATGATCATACACAACTTGATGATCTTACATATATAGGTTATAGATTTCCTTTTCTAAACCTACTCTATTTCCTTTTAGATTAGAACTAGACAATTTCCTTTTCCTATTAAGATTCCTAATTCCTTTAAGGATATCTTCTTCTAGAATCTTCTTGGAGCTTATCCAACAAAACACAATCTTCTTTTTCATCATGGAGGTCCTTCGAAAGCGATATCTTCTACTCCCTCTGTTTCACGAAGATAAATTTTTTGAGTTTTTTAGTTTGTTTCATGAAAATAGATTTACATAAAAGATTGTAGTTTTAAAGAAAAATTTTCAAATACTATTGGTTGAGATGTCTTGAAAACTGTTTATTGTAAAAATCAAAGCACTTTTTAAGGATAATAATTGTTTTTCTTAATATGTGTGAAAAACTCAAAAAATTTATCTTCGTGAAACGGAGGGAGTATATTATTATCGTAACACTAATGTGTTATGCATTAATGGAGTTGTGTATTATGGTGCTGGGACGGAACCAATGAAGAGCTTTGTGGTAGTAAGTTTTGATGTTGGGTCTGAACGGTTACTGCTCATTGAACCACCAAAAGCAGAAGATAAGTTAGGTCCTCTAATAAACTACCTAGGGAAATTAGGCTGCTTTTTTTTCAATGATGGTAAAAGTTATCCTTTGTGGGTTCTTGATGATGTTAAGAACCAGATGTGGTCGACCAAGACTCGTGTTCTTTCACGTTAAAATCAAATCTGCTATTGATTAGCTTAGATTAGTTTCATACATATTCAATTTATAATCCAAATTAATTTGTTTTAATCAAAGAAATATAATTTTAGATTCAACTTTGAAAACAATCCACATTCGATACTCGGTTTTGAAAAGGTACAATTTATTTTCAAGCAAATGTTTGGTTTATATCAGTTTGGATTACCATAAATTGAGCACATACAAAGGCCCTAAGTTTTTTAAAAAAATTTAATTTTGTATACACATACAAAGGCCATAATATTCCCTGCAAATTACCGGTAATATCCTAAACGAAGTAAGACTTAATATCATTTGTTACAAATTTGTTTAGTAGATTTATTAGGTATGTGACAAACTTAATATTATTTGGTGCACATTTGTTTGGTAGATTTATTATGTGCGTTGCAAACTTATATCATTTGAGGGATGCAAATTTGTTAAGTAGATTTATTATATGTGTTGTACACTTAATATTATTTACTGCAGATTTGTTTGAAAGATTTTTGGTTGATCAATTTATTTTGTGAGTTGCAAACTTAGTATTATTTGGTGCAGATTTGTTTGAATTGTTTCGTAGATTTTTGCAATACATATAATAAATCTACTAAACAAATCTCCACCAAATGATATTAAGTCTGCAATACATATAATAAATCTACTAAACAAAAAATCTACCAAATAAATCTGCACCAAAAGAGATTAAGTCTGCAACACACATAATAAATCTACAAAACAAATCTGCACTAAATGATATTAAGTATGGAACACACATAATAAATCTACCAAACAAAAATCTTTCAAACAAATCTACACCAAATGATATTAAGGGGGTGTATTGAATCTTACATTTAAAGAGATTTGAGTTTTAATGAGATTTTAGGTTATTTTAATGATTTTGTATGATTCTATGAGATTTATAATTAAATTCTCTGCAATCCCACCTAAAACCATGAGATTTGAATTTTTGTATTTTTAACAAAGAAATCCCCTGGAATTTCTTTTAAAATATCCTGGAATCATTAAAATAAATCATTAGTATAATTTCAATAACAGTGGATTTTAAAGTATTCTTTAAAATCACTAGTTCAATAACAGTGGATTTTAATAGGTTTTTTAAAATCCAAGGTTCAATAACATAGGATTTGACAAATTAAAACGAATCACTTGAAATGTTAGATTGAATACACCCCCTTAAGTCTCCAACACACAAAATAAATCTACTAAACAAAAATCTTCCAAACAAATCTGCACCAAATGATATTAAGTCTGAAACACACAAAATAAATCTACTAAACAAAAATCTATCAAACAAATCTGCAATTCAACACACATAATAAAGTTACTAAACAAAAACCTTCCAAAGAAATCTGCACCAAATGATATTAATTCTGCAACACAAGTAATAAATCTACTAAATAAAAATCTACCAAACAAATCTTCATCAAATGATATTAAGTTAGTAACACACAAAATAAATCTATTAAACAAAAATCTACCAAACAAATCTTCACCAAATGATATTAAGTCTGCAACACACAAAATAAATCTAATAAACAAAAATCTCTCTCTCCTCCTAGTTACAAAATTGGCCTCTTTAATTCGGTCCGTGGCATTATCTTGATTCGTCTCAAGCATCGTTACTTTGTGATATGTAATCCAACAACAAGACAAGTACTAAAGATACCTAATGATCTGTTCTCCGGGTCTGATTCTAATTATAATACATGTTCTATGTACTTGGGTTACAACCCAAGCAATGATCAGTACAAGGTATTGCGCAAGATGATGAACTAAGACGGAATTGTTGAACATAGTGTATGTACCTTGCTAAGGGGTCAACAATCTTCTTTTTCATTGTGGAGATACGTCGAAAATAATATCTTCTATTATTGTCGTGGTGGTAATGTGGTATGCATCAATGGAGTTATGTATTACGGAGCTGGTACAAAATCATCAAAACGCTTTATGGTAATGAGTTTCGATGTTTGGTCTGAAAGGTTACTTCTCGTCAAAGGACTAAACGAAGGGGAGTATAGCCTTATAATAAACTATCAAGGAAAACTAGCGTGTTTTGGTTTCAACCGTAACAATATATAATTGTATTATTTTGTGGGTTCTTGATGATGTTAAGAAGCAAAGTTGGTCAACACTATTGATTTTTCTCCTTCTTTTAATGATTTATACTTAAATCTCGGGCTAACTATTTGCGGTACCAATGCTGGAGAGATTGTTTTTGTGTCGGCGTTAATCGATGATGCTTTTGAGATTTTCTATTACGATTTAAAGAAGAAGAATGTGAGTAGAAGAGTTAGAGTTGGAGGAATTACACACAAGGAAGAGTTTAGGGACATTTCACGGCGTATCTCTATTTCATGTGACCATGTGGACAATATTGTCTTTTTTTAAAAAAAAAAATTAAAGACTACTTGATTGATATACTAAATATGTACATTATTACTTCATTTGAGCATATTGAGTTTACAAAGAAAAACAAAACAAAACCCCAAAATTTAGAAATTTTGTGAAAAAAGCCCTAGCTAATTGTCAATCACCGTTGACGAAAACCTATCCCGCTATACCGTTCGGTTTTTTTTTAAAAGGCTAGAGAATGTCTTAGGTCGCGAAAGACGAGCTTCATGCAAAACCGATAAGCTATTCAAAATACTGTACTTTTACCATCCAACACAACAACTTTGGATTCCGGTTCTACGTTTTTCCCTTCGATTATTTGATTTTACAACATTATTGAAGTATTTCTACCGACTCATTACTCGTCCTAAGTTAGGAGTTTGGTTATGTATAAGAATTTAGATCAATTTTTTTTATGTTTCCTTCCGTCATTTTTTTTTGGGTTTTGCCTTTCTCTATTTCTTTTCACATCTCTTTTGCATGCTCCTTGTTTGCAGGCCGGTCCTGAGATTTATAAGGTCCGACACTAACTAAATAATTAGGCCCTATTATTAAAAATGTAAAACATAATGTTCGATAAAAAACCACAAATTTTATAATAATAAAAAAATTCATGTTATTCTGAAAAAGAAAATTCAAAAATCCTAAAAACCATTAAAATATATTTATTAAGTTAATATATAACTTTTATTTATTTGGTTACATATTAATAATATAGGTCCCATTACAATTAATTTTCTTTCCTATTATGTTATTTTTTACGATAAAACTAGAAAACATATATAAAGTGAATAAAAAAAAGAAAAAAATTTAACCTTAAAAATCTGAATTTTTTTTAGGCCCAACACGTAGGTATTTTTGGTGTTACAGGACCGGGCCTGCTTGTTTGAAAAAAGTGTCATCCATATTTTTTTTTTTTTTTTATGTACACAACGAAACTTGGAATCATTCGTTTATTAAATTTTGAAATAATTGTTAATGCATTTAAACTGTTGTAAATAAATATGTGACTTTATAAGTTTTTTCCTTTTGGAGATAGAGAAAGGAAAAATTTTTAAAAATGGTATTTTTATTTTAAAATTGGTGATAATTTTGGAAACAAAATTTTAAAAAGTGGTAATTTTGAGAATTGTCCTAAAATGTTTACTTTAAATTCCTATTTATTTTGCTATAGAAGGTCGGTAAATTCAACAAATAATATTACGGGCAGGACAGAGAAAACATTGTTCATTATATATAGTCGGGAATTACGTAAGAATGTAGAGTTGTTTGGGAATCTAAAGGCGCCCAGTTTAGTATATAGCCCATTAGAGAGGCATTAATTGTCAAAGATGAAAGAAACCCTAAAAACTAATTGTCTAGACTCTGATAGATTGCAGGAAAGAAGATTAAAGATCTAAATTCGAGAATGGCGATGGTGCCTAAGAAGACGGCGGTGTGGTGGGACGTAGACAGCTGTCCGATTCCCCATGGTTATGATCCGCGCTGTATCCGTCCGAGTATAGAATCAGCTTTGAAGAAATCTTCTGGTTCTGATGATGAAGTCACCATCTTTGCCTTGGGCAACCTAATGCGTATAACTCGAGACGACCTCCTAGCCCTCTCTTCCTCTGGAATACTTATGAGACACACCGACTTCGGTTAATCTTCTTCTCTTATCTCTTTTTTTTTTCTTTTGTAGAATAATTAGAGGTTGTTAATTAATCTTTCGTATTTTCCAGGCAATAGACTTTTTTGTAATCAGTTGTTTGAATGGCAAAGGGGAAATCCACCTCCGGCTTCTGTCATGCTCATATCCAACGACCCCCATGCTGATACGCTTTTTCATACTTTTCTCAAGAGTGGGTTTGTTGCAAGAGTTTACTACAATGTTATTCCCGCATATCAACGTCCTGATGGTAGCAATCCGTGGACCCGGGATACCATACTGAAAGAGAGTCTTGTTCTCAGCCCTAGCCACTTTTCCCTCAATGACAATTGCCCTGGCTGGACTTGCCTGAATTGTGATTTTGGTTGCAAGGAATATCAAACATTCGCCCACCATCTCTATGGTGCCATGCATGACAACTGGCTGTATAATAATACTCACTTTCCTCCCAAGAATCGCCAAGTTGAAATCTACCAAGAATTTCTCAAACACAAAGCCCTAGCCCGAGTGCCCCTGCGACAAGTGAAGAATAGGTTTCTTCCGGAAGGTAAGTCCCCAAGATATGGCTAAAGTAGAAGAGAGAAGAAAAACAAGTATGCATGTTTGCTGTCAATAATAATGCTATTTGCTATGATGCTATGTATTGTCTACCTTGACTTTTCGAATTCATTTTCAATATGTTATTTTCCGGATGTTGTTTAAAGTCATCTCAGTAATCGTTATCTCCTCCCACCAATCTTCATTTTCTCTTGCTCTCTTAGTTATAGATTAGATCAATTCTTGATTATTGCATTGGACTGAGGAGCTTACCTGATTGTATTTCTGGATGACTTCATTGGCCGATTCATTCTTATCCTTCTCATCGGTTTCCACGGCCTGGTCCATTTCATCTCTTTATTCCTTATACCATCGTCAACATTATTTCTCCATGTGAAACTCAGAGATTAGCTCATCTTCAAAACATGGCAGTTTCTTGATTTCTGAATTGTATACATACAGTTAGGATGTTAAAACGTATTCCACGAGTTCCTTGCTACTTTAGTAACAAGTAGGAGAGAGGAAGCGGTCCATTATCGTTAGCCAACTATCTGCAGCAATGCTACTGTTAAACCGAGTCTTATGTTTAACCAAAATAAATAAATCCCTAAAGAACGGTCCTCACAAGGAATTAGATTATGTTACCAGGATTGAAATCTTGCATTCAAAAACATTTTGAAAAGCTTTTGTTCCAACATTTCTGGTGAAAATTCCAGTGGCTTTTTACCAGTGTATATTTTACTAGGCGGAGAAGAGCTCACCTACGGTGCACTTGGCTTCAAGTGTTCGAATAACTAAAACAGAAAAAATCTACGGTTCATAAGTCAGATCTCTGCATTGACTTTCAGATACAATAGATAGAACACTACCTTGGGATTTGTAAATATGAAATACATATCACCATCAAAATCACCACCGGCAATCTCGTCGCCCAAAGATCTTCCAAGTACTTGGAATTTCCGACATACTCTTCCAAGGACTTAACATATGTAGTCTTCAGTACATGTATGTCTCCAACATGTAATCCCGGATTTCGATAAACCAACACATTCCCTGAAATTTGACCAGTCTCGCTACATTCCCTGATATCGTTTTTGAAGGTTTATGTTTCCTTCCGTCTTTTTTCGGGTTTTGGCTTTTCTTTTCACATCTCTTTTGCATGCCCCTTGTTTGAAAAAGGTGTCACCTATATTTTGGGTTTTTCATTGACACAAAGAAAATTGTAATCATTCGATTATTAAATTTTGAAATAATTGTTAATGCACTAAAATTGTTGTAAATAAATATGTAACTTTATAAGTTTTACCTTTTTGAGATAGGGAAAGGAAAATGCATACCCTTATAAATTAAATACCTATTTAAGTTAAAAGAATTTTCTAGGGTTTATATTGTTACTTGTTCGAGGAGCTACCATGGAAACACAGACAGCAGAGAGATGACGACAACGATGGAGCAGCGATCTCAACTGTTGGAAACAAGACAGAACCCATTCCTTTAGATCTAACATTGGAGATTCTCACAAGATTGCCCACAAAATCTCTTTTCAAATTCAGATGCGTATCGAAGCAATGGTGTTCCATTACACGTAGCCGATCATTCATCGACTCTTTCATGTCTATGTCTCTGTCTAGACCACGTTTTTCCCTCGGGTATCATATTCGTGATGGTAATACTAATAAGAATCGATTTATCTTTCTCTCTTGGCCTCTTCTTCCTAAATAATCAAACCCTTCATCAATGTTATCGAAAGACAGCCTAAATGACTCAATATTCTCTCGTACAGTCGTACTGGCATGGACTTCTGCAATTCTTCCCGTGGCATCATCTGTATATCTCTCCGCGGGTATTGTAGTTTCGCGATATGTAATCCAACAACAAGACAAGTACTGACGATACCTCGTGATGACCAGTGCAAGTTTTATCCTGAGAATCATATATGTGTTTGATGTGCTTAGGATACGACCCAAAGAAATATCAATACAAGATCTTGCGGATGGGACCACAAGACGGTTATGTGGAACATAGTGTGTGTACGTTGGAATTAGGTGAAACACAATCTTCTTTTTCATCGTGGAGATCCGTTGAAAGTAATATCTTCTATTATCATGGTTACACTAATGTGGTATGCATTGATGGAGTTGTGCATTATGGAGCTGGGATCATAAAACCATCGAACAGCTTTGTGGTAGTGAGTTTTGATGTTGGGTCTGAACGAATAAGTCTCATCGAAGTACCAAAAAAAACAGGATATGTAGATATGTTAGGTCCTCTACAACTAATAAACTACCAAGGTAAATTAGCCCGCTTTTTCATCAACAAGGATTATAGTTATTCTTTGTGGGTTCTTGAGGATGTTGAGAAGCATATTTGGTCGACAAAGACAAGTGTTCTTTCTCCTTCTTTTTATGATGCATACTGGAATCTCACATTAAGAGCCATTGATACCACTGGTGCTGGAGAAACTGTTTTCGTACCAAGCTCTAGTTTGATTCCTTTGCAGCTTTTCATTTACGATTTGAAGAAGAATAATTTGAGGAGAAGAGTTAGAGTTGGAGGAATCACAGATGCTGAGATTTGGTGTCCTAGTAATGTTGTTAGGCATATATCTATTTCATGTGACCATTTAGAAAATATTATCTCTTTATAACTTAATTGAAAGACTATTTAATTTTATACTGCCATGAATTACCGTATTTGAACATCTTCTTGTGAGTTTGCATAGAAACAGAAACGGATATGTGAAATCGAAACAAAGAAACAAATTTTTTTGGACAATGTTTTCATGCAACCTAGTATGAATAAATACACACTTTACACAATCAGTACTTTGATTTGTGGAGAAAATATACTAAAGCCATGACATGTTGAAAGCCTTTAATTTGACCAAGAAAAAAATCAAGAAACAAAACTACAAAACTAAAAAATAAAACGAATTAAAGCAAATACCCCTTTTACTAGGATTTTTATTAATTGTGTGACTGTGAATGAATGATTACGTACAACCTTTATGCCACACATATATAAACCCTATGCCACACATGTAAGCAAATTTGAAAAATAATTGAAATACATAAACCGATAACAAATTGAAAGGAATGGCCGTATTTTAACATTATCTTCCTCTATTTGAAGTAGTTTTTTGTGTGTGTGGTTATATAGTTCTTGATTCGAAGATTATGGCCGGTTACAATTTCATAAATTATTTCAGCCAAACACCATTTGGTCGTTTGGACAAAACATGTATTTATTTGATCATGATCTCCAGAAAAGGAGTGTGAAGCATGTCGTAAGTCGATTCTAATAGTTTATTTGTATGCTTGTTTTTTTTTTCTGTCTTGGACTTTTGTAAACAACCAAATAAACAAAAAATGAGACAGCCATGTCATTGAGTTGTTAACTGACAATCAAATAATTATTTATACGAATATAAATATATCATATAGTTGACAACATGTAACAAAACCACCTACATGCTTAGATCAGTACCAAATGAAGAAATCTTTCTATACTTTCTTTTACAAGTAATTTTTCAAAACAAACAAAAACCCCATACCAAATCTATAATCCCTTATAACCGAAGCAATAAACCACATTTCAAACTATAGGTCATTCTCAAGTTAGCTTCCTCGGCAAATTATACGTCTTCTTCAGAAACTTAGCCGCAGATTCTTCGTAACGATAACACAATACTCTTAAAAGTGTGTTTGGCTCTGTCGGATTCCACGGACCAGAAGTCGGCGGCAACGGAAGCTTTCCTCTGTCAGAACCGTGATTCTCGAGGCACACCGCTTTAAACCGTTCGATCAAAGACTCAGTATCTGTACGTAGCAGCGGAAGTATACTCTTGACCGTTGTCGAAACCTTCTCGATCAGATCCAAAGGCAATCCGTCTCCCTTCGACCAGAAAAGATCGCACAAAAGCTTGAAATCCTCTTCTACCGCAGCGGAATCTTGAACCGTGAATCCTCGGGAAGGTCCACCCGCGAGGAGAACTAACAAGAACCCGTCGAAAGAAGCTCTCATGATGTCTGAAATGACTCTGGTTCGGACTCTATCATGAACAGACGATGAAATAATCTCAAGACACCGTTCGAGCTCTTGAAGAAAGAATTCGATCCTCGAGGAAGAAACTTCTCCGACGTACAAACCATCCCATAGAACGTAGCTTAGATCGTGGAAGACGATCTTGTAAGCAGTTGCTTCAGACAATTGTTGTATTCCTTTCGAACAATATCCGATAGACTGTTCAAAGATTTTCCCTTTATCATCCAAAGCCGCAACTTCGGACTCAGGGAGATGGTTCAATGTTTTTCTCCCGGATGATTCAATCTCCGTCCTGATGTACTGGAGAGTGTTGATTCTGCAACAGAACTGAAGTATTTCCGCGGAGTCATTACTCGTCCCAAGCTGCGACGATTTTCTCCTGTGAGAAGCTACCATTGGCTTCTCCTTTTTCTTGAAGACACCGTGTAGTCTTGACCCAACTGTGCATCTCGTTAAAGCAGGCAAAGCCGGTAGAAACGTATTCCGCGAACCTAATAACCAGAAATTTCATTAAGTAAAATCAACAAAGCATGAGCATCGTCCTTTCCAAAACCAAGAGAATCGACAAGAATCTGCATACCGCAAGAAGATTTCGCCTTTGATACATAATGCTGCAAACACTTGTCGAGACCTGACGTTAGCTCAGGAAGTAAAACTGTATGTAGAAGTATCGGCAACAAGAAAAACGCTTCCAATGTCTCATCTACCATCCTCAGTACATCAACAGACGAAGGAGCAATACCGAGTTTATTCGCTCTCGGATTCCATACCTACAGATAAAGACCAATCAATAACTCTTTAAGAACAAAACAGAGGAAATTTCTTGTTACCTCTTGTTGGAGATTTCGATCGATCCACTCCTTTAATCTATCGACACGGGTCTTGATCCACGATTTCACAAGGTTGCCAATAACGACTTCCGCTTCAAAAGGAGGCATCTCTCTTATAACGGATTTTCCGCCATCATCACTATCTACTGCATCTTGAACCGCAATCTGCACCAGATCCTTCTCAAGCTTATCTCCAGCGGTGAGTACTCTTATAGCATCCGGTGTCAATTCGGTGATACCCGAAACAAATTTCTTCAATTCGGTTCCGTAGCACGAATGAAGCGTAGCTGCAGCCACACCAGCTGCAAGAGGATGCCAATTCTTTAAGATTGGACTAAATATCGCCTTCTCGTTAAAAGCTAAATGACCGATATCTTCTGCAAGAATCGCAAGAACCGGAAGATTGCTCGTGCTCTGACGGGATTTTGACCGCTTCCTATGTTCCACCATCTTCTTTGTCTGTTACAACAAACAAAGGTAAATAAATCGATACAGATAAGTAATTAGATCAATTCAAGAAAACGAAAAAATGAACGAACCTGTGAAAAGGCCATACGCAACGAAGATCTGATATAGGTATCGACACGATCAATCCCTGAATCGACATGCTTCTTTTTTCTTCTGTACTCGCTAGAAATATCTTCGACTAGTATTTTAGCTACCGAAATCCCCAAAGAAACCGTTGTTTCAAGCGACTCAACGTTATCGATATTGAAAGTATCGTGGTAAGCAAGAAGTCTCCTCTCAGTCCAACCCATAATCAAACCCAAAACAGAACTCGAGATCTTCAAATACTCAGGATCTTTACTCTCCTTTGCATCGATCTCGACTTCGAGTATCAAGTAATGAGCTGCTACAAGCAAGTCATTCTCCACTTGACCCGTACTAACATACCGATTAAACAACACCCAGAGAAAGCAAACGTTATGAATCATCTGATTCATACCTAAGACAGGCCATGTTTTCTTTATAAGCTCTAACACTTCATCTACTTCTTCAACAACCGATAACTCGTCGTTAACATTGAAACAAGACTCTAAAAGCATTTGATAGATTCTAAGATTCAACGGAAACCCATCAGCCCAATGACAAGTCTCTGAACCAATACCGTCACGACTCGCGAGTAACATTACTAGACTCCTAAGATTCTGCGACTCTCCCGTGATTTTCCCGGTATCTAACGGCTTCTCGAGACCCGATCGGATAATTAACTTGAGCTGTTGAACAGATTTATCGGATTTCGATAACGGTACGTAAGGATGTAAGATCAAACCAGCTTCAAGAAGCTTCAAATTTCTTCTCTGCCATGATTCATACTCTTCCTGATCTGGAAAATCTGTTGCTTTGAGCTGTTGAAGAAGCTCAAGTGGTAGCACCATAGTCTCTACACGCCTCCCAAGCTACATCACAAAATTCAAACCTCAATTTACTAAAATTAACGATCATGAAGCTCAGATTCATATAGATCTTCTTCAGATAACCCAAATTCCTGCAAATTCTGGGTTTTTTTCCGATTTTCTCGGGAAAATTTTACGATTTGAAGAAACGTACCTGACCAGAAGCGATTCTGAGAAGGGCTCTACGAATCCTTGAATCGATCTGCTCAGAAATTCGCATCTGTACACGAACTAACTCACCCACCGTGACGGATTTCTTGTTCCGATCATTTTGACCGGAAGATTCTCCTCCTCCGCCACCATCGCCGCCGATTCGTTTCTTCATCCCTAAAGCTTTCTTCACTTGACTCGCCGCCGTTGAAGTCAGAGATCTATGAAGTGACGGTGACGGCGATAACGCCGTCACGCCGTTGCTCCGATTCGGCGATTGTGGGATGTAAGTCAGTGGACGACTTCCGGTGCTCCGGCAAGCAGCGACTAAGATCTCGTAAGCGATTTCTCGGAGCTCCGAATCGGATAAATTTGGAGCCGGTTCACCAAATGGAGAAGGTAAAGACTCCATTTTCAACTTCGAATTAAGCAAATCCAAAAAACCCTTGTTCGGATTTAACACAGTACCAAAAATGATCTCTTTATATTCAAGATTAGATGAAAATCGATTTTTTTTTTTTTTTTAAGGAAAGGATCAGATCAAAGATGATGATACAATCATTGATTGATCCATCACTAAATGTACAGAGAAACAAACAAAACTGGAGAAATGGAGTTGAAAGTTTTGGTTTTTGATAAATTATTAAAACGATGAAGAATTTGGGTTTTTCGCAGATTATGATTCTTGCTTGAGGTTAAAGAATGAATGATTTAAGAAAAACAAAAATAAAAAGTAAAATCAGACGACACCGAACAAATTAAAGAGAAGAATTTTGAGACAGGTGTTTTCTTTGGTACCAAACGCTTACAAGATTTTGAATGTATGTATAGACATAATGAAAATCATGAAATTGTGAGTGTAGAGGGCTAAGTACATAATTAATATTTACTTTATTTGATTTTCTAATTTTAAATCAGAAAATTAATCAAAAGAAATTAGGGACTGGTTCGTTTACAATAAAAAAATGTTATGGACTAATATTGATATATGAATGTTGTAATGGAAAATAAAATTAAATCAAATCCATTTTACATTTTGCAAATTGATGTTTGACCTATAAATATGGGTTCAGTAGCAATTTATATTACAAAGTCAATAATGTTTTCAAAAATATTTAATTTTGTTCCCTTCCGACTTCCAAGGGTCGGAGAGATTCAACCAGTATGTGTTCTAGACTTTTGGATTTACGGAAATATTCAATCAAATTTTCACACGGCATTTTCTTGTTTTGGACAACATTTCACACGGAATTAACAAATACCGATTCAACAAAAATAAATTGTAGTATATCCTCTTTGAGAAATGATATTTCTTTGACGAAAAACAAAAAGAAATAATGTGACAGAAAAATATCATTTCTCTTCATTATATTTGTAGGTACATATAAGAAAGTATAATTAGTTACATAGTGTGAAATTTGATGATGGAGACAAAAATAAAAGCTACATAGTGTGAAATTTGATTAGTAGCTAGCTCGTAAGAAGAAGAAAAAATTCATTCGATACAACTTGCCTCCAATTTTCAAAGTGTTGTTGGAATTGATTTTCAGAACGTGAAACTTTTTTGGGATTTTACATTGATAATGAAGATTTATCATGGGTAATCTGATAGATAAACAAATTTTTCTTTAATGAAGTCTATATGTTCAAAAAGACTAAAATTAAACTATGAACTAATCTACGAGTAGATCAATTGTTCGTCACAAAGAATCGAACGTAAAACTTTTAACGAATTTACACTATGATCTTATGTCATCATCATTCATCAATATATGTTCTACCATAAACAAGTATATATATATAAGTTTGGACAATATTTCTTTTCTAATCATCTAATCATGAATGCTATGAACGAGTATTTGAAGATTAGTGTACAAACTATAGAAGAAAAAATCTATACAAATTTATAATGTTGATAGAGAAAAATGTTAGAGAAAAGTGTTTGAACTTTTAATATATGTTTTTGTCAACTTAAGAGATATACTTTAATATAGCCATGTAGTGCGACGGTTGTTGACCATTGTTTATTTATCTTTCTAATCATATACTAGTTCCTTCATTTTCAAATAATGATAATTAAAGTATGAAAGAATATTAGTACAATATTATAAGAGAGATAACGGATATTTGTCAGAAATAACGGATATTTGTCAGAAACGGAGTAATATAGTTTGAGGGAGCCAAGGACAAGCAAAGAGACCAAAAGTGATTGATACCTACCGCGAGGAAGAAACTACCGTCCATAGGGCAAAAGCATTCTCTCCCAATGGCAAAAACGTTCTTCTTCATATCAAGAGTTTCTATCTCATTAGTTTTTTTTTTGAAAAGAGTTTCTATTTCATACCATCTCCATACATAAGAAAAAGATGGTTTGGTGTTTGTATCTCCGCTGACCAATTGTGTATTTGTTGTATTCATTTCGAGGATTATCGTAGGTTTCTTCGTATATATGTAGTAGCATTTGCATGGGTATCATATATGTTGTAGCTTTTTTAGGAAAAATTTCATTAAAATATCTCAACTAAATTATGTGTTGAAACAAGGTTTCCAAGTGTTGGATGTTTAGTACGCTTGCCCTTTGTTCCATTTAGAGTTGGAGTTGGTGATTTGGGTTTTTCTGAATCGGTATAGTAAAAACGCAAGCTTTTCTAAATATGGTTTGGTCTTTCGGTTGTAAAGTTATTGTGGCTTAGTACTTTTGTATTTCAACTCGATACAAATTAACTTCGATAAACTATTTAATATTTGGTCTAGAATAATACACCCACTATTTTGTTTGTCCATTTTCAATTTCGAGTTCTAATTTTCGAGTTTGTTAAATGGATACAATTTTAAAAATTATGAGTATCAAAATAGGCAAAAAATAATGGATATATTTTTGAAAACAAAAAAATGGAATATGAAATAGCATATCGAAATTTAATTGGAGTATTCTTCTTAAATAAATCTCTTTCTCTGTTTTGCATATGGGAATTGTGATAGTGATATACTACAACTATGAGCTAAATGGGTTGCGTAATTGTGTGGGCTTTAAAAACAAATGGGCTTTATTTCGACCCTTTAATTTTTAACCTTTCACAAATTTGACCCCATAGTTTCAATCCACCCCTGTGGATCAGTCTTTCTCTCTAAAACCTTCACCTTTCTCCGACCTCCGTTTCACCGGCAACAAAGTCGTTGAAGCTCAACACTCCATTTCCAATTTTCGCGCCATCTCTATTCCCAAATCCAAACCACCCAAGAGGACCCAGCGAGATCCGATTCTCTAGATGGGGAAACGCAAACGCCGAGAATTTCGAACAGCGTCGCCGGAGCCAAGAAGAGCTCGAGTCGGAGATCCGTCGCGACCGTCGTTACGACGCCGTCACTCAAATCGTCCACACACACGATTCAACCGCTGCAGCTTCCGAGCCTAAAACGTCTCCGTTTAGGTCAAGAGGCACTCCTTCACTCCCATCAGCTCGATCGATTCCGGGTGGAAGATCCAAATACTCCAAACCCGATTCAGGACCCAATAAGCCGAAGAACAAACCGAAAGTACCCGATTCGCCGCCGCAATTGGATTCTAAGGCGGAGGTTAAGCTAAGCGACGACGGGTTAACTTACGTCATCAACGGAGCTCCGTTTGAATTCAAGTACAGCTACACGGAGACACCTAAGGTTAAGCCGTTGAGGCTACGTGAGCCTGCGTACGCGCCGTTTGGTCCCACGACTATGGGAAGGCCATGGACCGGTCGTGCTCCGCTTCCTCAGTCGCAGAAAACGCCGAGGGAATTCGATTCTTTCCGATTACCTCCACCGGATAAGAAAGGAGTGAAACCGGTTCAGAAACCGGGTCCTTTTCGACCCGGGGTTGGTCCGAGGTATGTTTACACGAAAGAGGAGATTTTGGGAGAGCCATTGACAAAGGAAGAGATTAGAGAACTTGTTACTTCTTGCTTAAAGACTACAAGGCAATTGAATATGGGTAAAAAGCTCAATACTTTTCTTGAAATTTGCTTCATTCATGATCACAATTCTTGGAAATGGTATGGTGGAAGCTTAGATGTTGTTGTTTATGTACAAATGAAGTGGTGATTCTGATTTTAGAAGAGAGGTTTTAGTGTAAGCTTATGAATAGATAGATCTAAAGTTTGTGTCTCTTCTCAGGTAGGGATGGCTTGACGCATAATATGTTGAACAACATACATGATTTGTGGAAGCGGCGAAGAGTCTGTAAGATTAAATGCAAAGGAGTTTGTACAGTCGACATGGATAATATTTGCGAGCAATTAGAGGTTTCTTTCTCAGAACCGTGCGAATGGATGTTCTTTTTTGGATTTTGTTGTGTTTGTTTTTATGAAGTTGTGAATTGAAATGGCAGGAGAAGATTGGTGGGAAGGTGATATACAGAAGAGGAGGTGTGCTTTTTCTTTTCCGTGGAAGAAATTATAACCACAGGACAAGACCGCGTTTCCCTCTTATGTTGTGGAAGCCTGTTGCACCTGTTTACCCTAAGCTGATTCAACAAGTTCCTGAGGGTTTAACTCGTCAGGAAGCTACTGAGATGCGGAGGAAAGGACGAGAGCTTATGCCCATATGCAGGCTAGGTAAGCAAGCAACTTAGCTCGGGATAATAATAATCTTGAAATGTTTTTTTCCGAAGACTAACAATGTTAATTTTATATTTGTTGGGTTGGTTCATGTAGGGAAGAATGGTGTGTATTGTGACCTTGCAAAAAATGTGAAAGAAGCATTTGAAGTTTGTGAATTGGTTCGGATAGATTGTCAAGGACTTAGAGGAAGTGATTTTAGGAAAATCGGTGCAAAACTCAAGGTTTGATCTATATCCTTATTCACATACGTTAATTTCGTGTTTACAGCCTCTTTGTTGAATCTGTTGGTTGTTTTATTCCTCGCGCTTGCAGGATCTTGTTCCATGCGAGCTCATATCTTTTGAAAACGAGCAGATTCTTATGTGGAGAGGACGAGAATGGAAATCGTCTCTCACATTTCCAGATAAAAAGGATGATATCCTCGGAGATATCGAAGTTGATACTGCCTCGCCAGAAGATGATGAGGAAACATGGGTCTCACCTAACCAAACTCAAATATTGACCCAAAACTCTCCTTCGGATTCCATGAAACTGCATGACGATCTGTCGGCAATGGAGGGCACAGGCAGTTCTACAGAAGACGTAACTGAGCTAACTGCGGATAGTTCTATTGGAGACCATCAAGAACCTGAACAGGAGTCGGAAACATCGGAAGAGATCAACACACAAAGCGTAGAGAGAGTTGTAAATATGATGAAACAAGCTGTTGAAAGCGGGGCTGCGCTTGTGTTAGACAAGACTGATCTGGATGCAGACACAGTCTTTGCAAAAGCTGTTGCGTTTTCGACTTTAGCTACACCAGGACCAGTTTTCCAGCATGGCTTGAGGAAACAAACAACAGTTAAGAAGCAGGAAACCCGAGAATTCGGATATCAAAACGTGGAGGCAAAGACGAGTAATGTCGTGGTTTTTGGGAAAAAGGAAGTTGCAGTGAGAGAAGTAGAAAGAGATGAGAAGGAGGAGGGATTGAAGAAGACAGTGAATGAGATTGATGAAGATTACAGACAAGTGATGCCTCTTGGAACACTTAAGGTAGATGAACTAGCTAAACTACTTGCATAATGGAATTATATGTATTCTTATTTGTATTTGTTGATTAGTGTATAATGTAGTCTAAATGTCTAATTATCACTATCAAAGCCTCAAATGTGTAGTTTTGAGGAAAAAAAGGTGTAAAATTTTAAACTAAATGCAGTGTATACTAAGAAAGCTAAATTCTACATACAACTATGTCTATTTGGTAAAATCTAAAAAGTGAAAGTTTTGTCAACATTTACATTCTATTCAAAATTTTTGGTTGTTAGTTGTTACTGTAACTTAAGTTAAATACATGAACCACTTGCTATAGTTTTTTTTTTCAAAACTTTTTACTATGAGAAATAGGCAGATGTAAACATTAGCCTATGATTTTGAGAACTCATTAATAATATTTACAAAATGACCTATCCCAGTTTGTTAAAAAAAAAAAAAAAAATCTCAGTCATTTAATTGTGTTACTACTTAAATTTTCTAAAATAAATTCTCAGAGATTTAAAATTTTAAAATGTTGATTTTATAGAAATCAAAAGTAATACATGGTAATTCACATCAAAAAGGTTATTTTCTCCACAATTCAAAAATCAACAGATTTACTTCCACAAGCATCCATATACTCAATTCCACAATTTATTCACCTTCACTTTCATTCCAATTTCCAACAATTCCTTAATTAATCACAAGTCAAAACCTATGCTTACACTATTATAATCTAAACTTATTCCACACATTATTATATTCAATGTTTCACAAATTCAACCCTCAATGAGATACATAATGATGTCATGTTCACATTATACTACTCCCTTTACATCAAAACCAATTTCTCATCTCTCTTTCTCACCAAGCAATTCATGGACATTTTCACAATCAAAAACACACAAAAATTTCATTCTATTTTCCTCAAAACAATGAATCCATCACAAACAATCTCAATTTTCTTGTTCATAATCATTTTCTTAGATTATGTCTCTGCTCAATCTCCTCCTCCTTATTCTCCTTACACAACCAATGACCTCTTCAAACCAAGCTTAGCCATTATCACCGGAGTTTTCTCCATTGTCTTCACTCTAACTTTTGTTCTCCTTATCTACGCGAAATGCTTCAACAACGATCTCCGATCAGAAACCGACGATGACGGAGCACGACATGAGCGTCTATGGCAAGGGCTCTTTAACCGGTCTTCAAGATTCTCTGGTTTGAACAAAACCGCAATCGAATCACTTCCTTTTTTCAGATTCTCGGCTTTAAAAGGATTGAAACAAGGCCTCGAATGTTCGGTTTGTTTGTCTAAATTCGAAGATGTCGAAATTCTTAGGCTATTACCTAAATGTAGACATGCTTTTCACATTGAGTGTATTGATAAATGGCTTGAGGAACATGGTACTTGTCCTTTGTGTAGAAACAGGGTCAATATTGATGATGATCTCTCTGTTTTAGGTTATAGTAACAATAGTTTAAGACTCATGAGCCAAGGGACAAGAAGAGAAGAAGAAGAAGAAGAAGAAGAAGAAGAAGGAGGAGGATCGAGTTTGGAGATTTATATCGAACGCGAAGAAGGAATCAGTGATGGTTCTTCGCGGTTTAGTAGTTTCAGGAAGATTCTAAAGATTGGTAATAATAATAAGAAGGAGAAATCTTTGTCTCTTGATGAACAAGGAAATGAGAAAGTTATGCATAAGTTCAATCATAGGATTAATGTTGTTTCGGATGGAATGTTCAAGAACCGTTGGAGTAATGTGACTTCGTCGGATTTAACGTTTTTGACATCGGAAATGTTGAATTCGGTATCGAGCGAGAGGTTTTCGTCGATGGATCGAACGCGGTTAGGTGACTTGCGGGACAAGGAAGATACTGAAATGAAGAGAATGGTAAAGAACAAAGATTCATCGAGAAGAGCGGTGTCTGAAATCACGACTGTTCCTAGAGAAAACGCGACTGGAGGCGGTTTGGCCGCTTCCACGTCGCGGAATTCTGCGGTTGGTGGTGCGACGGAGGAGGAAAGAAGACGGCGGTTATGGTTACCGATTGCTAGAAGAACGACTCAATGGTTTGTTAACAGAGAGAAAGGGAATGAAGTAAACACAACAACACGCCAAAATCTAAATGTATAGTTTCTTTATGTTATAAACCCATTTACTGTGAATGTCCATATATGCTTATGGCCTTGTTCACCAAGTCCCTTCTTCTCCAAGTTATTACTCCTCCCCAAGTTATTGTAATATTATATATACCTATGTTCTTATTGGAACAAATCATCACTAATTCTCATTCTTTCTTCTTATATTATAACACGTTATCAGCACGACTCTAGCCGTCTGAGCAAACACGAAACCCTAGCCACTGAGCGAAATATAAAAACCCTAACCACTGAGAAAACCCTAGCCGCCATCATCTCCCATTTAGTTTCGTATTCAATATCTCAAAACCGACCATCACGTAGTGCTCGGCTCATGATTGACACTATCTCCGTTTTTCTGTTGACGGCATCTCCGATCACACCGATTCATGAGATAAGTGTTGTACACTCTTAATTAATAATTATCTCATCATGTTCATATGCTAATGAATACGATTGTTCATGGTTTAATAGTTAGTCAAAGTTCTTTTAAAATTAACGTAGTAGCCTTTTTAACATTATGTTTATGTTTATCCGATTATAATCAGTCCATCCATATTAATTGTTCCATAATTGTTTTATTGCTAGATTGGTAAAAAACAAGCTAGCCAATGATGAACTTGCTAGCTGATGATGTCTCTAACAACGACGTTTCCGTCCGATTTCCAATCTGGATTTTCATCGAGATAAGTATTACTTCATTCTATAACTGGTTCATGTTCTAATCTTAATGTGGCATGAATACATAATCGCTCCCAATTGATTCAGTTTGGTATCTAATACCTAGTGCTTTATAATTATATAATAATCGTTTTCATATGTAGTACTTGATATAGATTCGTTGGTTTAATTGTTTGGAGATCATCAATTAGTATTTACCATGTGAATCATAAAATAGTATAATAGTATAATTGAATACTCAAATATAAATTATATAAGCAGACGATGATGTTTTATATTATATGATCGATTATTACCTTATTATCGACCAGCTCATACGTTTTGTTTATCTTCTCTTCTATCATTTTGGATTATTAAATTGTGTCTTAGTATGCGATATATTTAGTTAATGTTTGTTCGTTTATCGATTTTGGTTGATTTTGGTCCATTCCTTGAAGTGAATATGACTTCTTCTATAAGAAAAGAAAAGATCACGCTAATTCTCAGTGAATTATGGTCCATCAGTGAATGTGACATTTTATATAGATTAATCACCTTAATCAGATTAAGCCAAGAAAGTGGCTATAAGACTCTTGAATGACAAGACCAATGTCAATGAATTTCTTTCAAGAAATTATCTACTCACCTGAAGTGAGAAAAGAAAAATCTTAAAATATAAGAGAGACTTGGTTCGATGAAAGAATCTAGTGTGAATACAATTTTCTACTAAGGCTCATCGATGTGTATATTCTCCTATGTCTCAAAAGATAAAAGGATATAAGATATAGTATATGATCCAAATCGAGTATATTGTTGATTTTGAAGTGAGAATCAATGTGAGCTGAACTTGAAGTTACACCATCTCGAGGAAGAAAATTAAGGAATCTCACATAAATAATAAGTGGTATATCCTGAAGATTATATTCACTACTTAATATGCATGTGTTTACTACAAGTGACATATCTTGAAGAATATGTTCACAGCTTGGACATAAAAGATCCAAGAGTTCTTTGGAACAATCTTAAAAGCAAGAGTTCATTATTGTTAAGTACTTGACCATAAAGATCCACAAGTTCTCTAAGGTAATTTAAAAAAAAATATGATGAGAACATGATAATTCTTAGAGCTCATTATGAGTCTACACATAAGATTATAAGACCTGAAGTCTTATTGGTTATAGTTCATTCCCTGAAGCGAATAAAGAAAAGAACTTGTTGCTCGTAGAAGTCAAAATAGATATGAATGTGGTCAAGATCGCGATCGAAGAGTTTCTATCAAGAACTCATATTTTCACCAGAAGTGAACAAATAGAAGAATAAAAGAAACTTGTGAGAGTACAATAAAGGTAGTATAAAGCATATATATGAATGCTCTAGAAGAGTATATAGATATTATTGTCTATGAGAAGATAATTGAAATATTTGATACATTTCATTATCTTAAGTCTCAAAAGTAAAATACATGATCCGAGTAGGATACGTAATTGATTCTGAAAATGAGATTCAGTTCGAGATTGATAAATCTACAGTGTTATCATCTCGAGGGGGAGAGTTAAAGGATCTCATATATTATAAGTGAAACATCCCGAAGATTATGTTTACACTAAAATGAGATTGATCAATCCTTCATAAAATAAATTCATGGGATTTTGGGATAAATCATATTGAGATGAGGAAAAATAAATTCGTGGGATTTTTGTACTAGATTGCACTACACAAAGATTCGTAAACCAGAAGTTTACTAAGAATAAAAAATAAACCAGAAGTTTACCGAGAATGAAAAGTAAACCAGAAGTTTACTGAGAATGAAAAGTAAATAAGAAGTTTACTGAGAATGAAAAATAAAACAGAAGTTTACTAAGAATTTAAATGTTTGGCTTAACTGGATTGGTCATCCTGGTTAAATAAATGATGCGAAAATTTATAAAAGTGTGTGGATATTTGGGTAAAGAACCAGAAGATTTTTTTTCTAATCATTTATCATATGTTGATTGCTCAGAAAGCAATATGATAATGTGGCATTCACCATTAAAAAAAAAAATTGGAATTTGTTTACTTTCAGAAGTACCAGGAGATATTTATGGGCTGATCACCCACTATGTGAATTTTAGATACTAAATTATATGTTGGATATGAAAAATTATCTAGAGCTATCCCAGAAGGATTTTTATTGCTCGAGTCTCATATTAACATTTTAATGAGTTAGTTTTTCCAACATCAGAGGGAGAAAATAAACAGCTGGAAAAAGATATAAGTTTCTATGAATTATCAATGATCCTCGGACTAGAGAATATACATTAGAAGTCCAAAAAGATAATTCATAAGCAAAACTTGGCGTATTAATTGCCAGACGATTTTGCTGATCCTAATAAAGTGATGAAATTACATATACCAGCTGTATATGCTCCAATTAAATGTAAGTCCTAGAAGGACTATATCAAACTGCTAGTGAGTCTAAAGATCGCATGAAGTGTGATAGACTTATTCTGTTCCATATATAAATCCTCGTAAAAGGAAAGGAGCAGATACTGAGAATGACTAAATCGAGGTAATAAAGATTTTGAATGATCTCCAGAAGAGACATCAACATGACAAATGAAAAAGTTCAAGTACTTGACAATGAAAAGAGCTAGGTAGCTATGTCATGTTTGGAATAAATAGAACCGAACAGCAAATCGACGTCGTAATATTTTGCATGCTATGAGCTGTTGATATTATGGAAAAGAGGATCATGAAAGAAAGTCTATTGAAATGTGTACACAAAGTAATGATTGGCCAAAGTGGAAAGAAAAATAGACTTGTACTTATAATCTCTCGAAGAGAAATTTTTGGACCAGGAGTCCATGCAGCTGAAGTGTAAAACCAGTGAAAGATATAAAGTTTGTGGAAAACGAGAGTGAAAATAGTGAAAGACAAAGATTGTTTTATGAAGAGATATATTTATATTCTCTTGTGGTGGTAGCAATAATTTTGAAATATCTTATAAGTCTGGCAATAAGATATAGAACACTGGATGAGGAAATTTATATGGATATAATCCCTGAAGGATTAAAGATATCAAAATTATGTTCTTGAGAACTCTACTCGATCAAATGAAAAGAGAAAATATGGTATAATTATGTATATGTGTACCCATGTAGATTTCTCTAAAGATATTGATCAAAGTGATTCTTAATTTGAAGATCATCAAAACTCAGTGTTATCTGAAATAGTATGATGACAATAATTTATGCTAAATGATCACTTGATAATGAGATTTGTATACAAATCCCGGAAGGATTTAAATGGCTAGAAGCAAAATGGTCCTTAAGTACCAAATTTAAACTGATGTTTAAGAAATTTATCGATCTCTTTCATGATTGAAAGATGTGATTTTGTATGATAAAAGGAAAATATGTTATGGACCAGAAGTCTAATGATTTGAGATATCATAAATCATACAAGTTTGTTTGTTAAGGCTATGCTTATGTTCATTCGAAAAGATAGCATATGATCAGAAGTCATCTCCTGAAGAAGATGCTTCTGAGAGGGAGAAAGATAATGATGAGCGTGGATGTACTCTTTTTCCTTTATCATAGTTTTTATCCCATAGGGTTTTTCTATGAAAGGTTTTTAACGAGACATCAAAGAACACGCAAATGATAGACACTTAAAGAGGAATGTTATCATTAGAGTGATATATGAAAATCTATCAATCTCTATAATGAATATATTACTTTAATGATATTAAGAGAAACATAGAGAATGATCAAGATGGATAATCTAAAAGATCCATAAGTTGCAGAAGAATGGTGATATACACGTTCTACATATTCGTTCAAGCGAAACTTTGGCGAACTTATTTCTCAAGACGCTTCCAACTGCTACTTTGAAGAAATAAGTTCATCATTTGGATGCGTTGTCTCAAAGACCTCAAGTCATCTAGTCATCAGGGGAAGTAAATACGCGCTGCACTCTTTTTCCCTTAACCATGGTTTTTCCCATTGGGTTTTCCTGGTAAGGTTTTTAATGAGGCAGCATCACTTGCGTATTAGGAGTAGTTTTAGATAATGGACATTCAAGGGGAAGTGTTATAAACTCATTTATTGTGAATGTCCATATATGCTTATGGCCTTGTTCACCAAGTCCTTTCCTCTCCAAGTTATTACTCCTCCCCAAGTTATTGTAATACTATATATACCTATGTTCTTATTAGAACAAATCATCACTAATTCTCATTCTTTCTTTTTATATTATAACACTTTACATTTTATTGTCTAAAAATTTGCAATTTTTGGTTCGTAGATGATTTTAAAACTGTGTTGAATAACTAAAATTAGGTGAAATGATGATTATGTCTTTTTTGTTTGTGTAGATGACATGATAGGTTGAGATTATGGATTAAGTTTTAAGCTAATGGAGTGGTATACATGTGTGGGGTTTTAATAATTGTATAAATTGTTTTACAGAAATGAAAAATGTGTGAAGACAATTGTAAAAAAACATGGAAGCCACTACATTTGCATACATAAATTTTTCTGATTAGCAGACGATTTGTAGAATCGAATCAAATCAAATAGAGGATTAGTATTGTTTCTTTTTTGTCAACGGATTAATATATCTTCTCTTTTGTTATAGACTACTAAATTATTGGACCGAAATTTAAAACCGAAGAGAAGAGTCCAAAATGTTAAGTACACAGGTGGAATCGAATTTTTTTAATTCAAATTTAGTGTCAGGATAACATAAATAAACTATTCAATCATTCAAAATTTGTCAATATTATCCATAATCATTCATAATTAATTACCTCCAATATTCGGAAAATAATCTTATTCATACTCTATCTACCGAGTGAAAGTTCGGATTCGGATAGTAACTTAAATACTTGATTTAACCATTACCCAAATTATCCAATCCATTTTTTTAACTTCTTTTATTGATTACATGTATTCCCCAACTTTGAAGTATATGGTTAACATATTTCACTGCATATTCCTTCAAATTTAAAATCATCATTTTGACTATGCAATAATGCAACCATAACAAACAGAGAACTTTTTTAAATCAGACGAGACAAAACTGGAGGTGATGGTGATGGATATTCTTCAGCAATTGTCTAACATATACACATATTTACACCACACAACCAAAATATCCTAAAACTTTCTCATGAATCAAGTTTTTAAAGATTCATAGGCTCTCTTGTTTTTTTTCAGCATTAATGACTGATTACATACCTGTAAAGCATGGAAATTTGAAATGAAGACAAGCGGGGAGGAAAAAAAAGCCGCGGTTTTTTTGTTTGAAATTTGTTTTACCATTCTTCAAGCCAGCTTTGAGCATCTTGATAATCTGTTGTGTCTAGAGATTGGAAAGTTTCTAGAGGAAGAACGGCATCATTCTCGAGATAATGTTGAATGCGAGAGATTATCTCTTGAGGTACTTGGAATTTACGGTTACTAATAGTTCCCCAGTCAAGTTCATCGAACCAGGGGTGTTTCTTGATTGATTCAGGACCTCCTTGGCTACCGAATCGTAGGTTTTCATCAACTTCAAGCAACTACACAGAGTTTTAAGACACGGGTAAGACAATGAAACCGGAGATTCTACTGATAAACTTATAATGGTTATGAAAGAAGATGAGACCTTTGTGATGATATCTTCTGCTTCTGAGCTTAGAGCTCGAGGGAAAGTTAGTTGGCCTTTTGCAATCTTCTGAAACGTGTCTAGCTCGCTTTCTCTCCATGACCCAAATGGCATATCGCCTTCTAGCATATAGTAGATCAACACTCCAAGTGCCCACCTTTTCAAATCAACCCGAAAAAAAGATTAAGAATCCGGGGTTCATATATTACACTGAATAAAAACAGAAGAGGAAACACAAATGCATAAAAGTAAAAAAAATCAATACCAGTCAGCTGCAAAACCATGGCCTTTGCCTTGAACGATCTCTGGGGCTAAATAATCTGCATTTCCACATATTGTAAATGTTCGCTCCCCAGAAAGCTCCTTGGCGAATCTGAAGTCTACGATCTACAATAAAAGAGATTAAAACTACGATCTGGTGGCAATAATGGATAAGATGAGACCGAATCTTGGAGATGTACCAAAAAAATACTGACCTGTAGATATCCGGATTGATCCAACATCAGTAAATCCGGGGACGAACCTCTGTAGAGAACTCCGTTCTAGGAATCCAAAAAGGAAAAAGTTTAGACCACGAGATGTTAGAAACTAAGGTATGATGCCAAAGACAATGTTTAAACCTTGTGTATATCTTCTAAGGCAGACACGAGGGAGGCGGCAATGAAACGGGCAGATGACTCATTAAGAGGAGAGTGCAGAAGTGAAGATAAAGGACAAGCAAGAAGTGTGTTCAGTAAGATGGCTGCATATGTTTGATCAGCACAAGTGCACAAGATTTCGGGAACAAAAGCTGAAGGCTTTATTACGTTCTTCATAAGATTCCGCTCTTTCAAGACTTGTGCCTCTTTACCTAGCTTCTTCACCTTTTGCTTTGAAAATCTTTTCAAGCTAAGCAAGTTTTCCTTATCTTGCAAATGCACGAGCCCGATCTCACTGCAGTCTGTGGAACTCACGCATGTTGTCCATTCCTAGATAAAAAAATAAAATGAAACTGCGTAAAACCGAGGAGGACCGATCTGTAATTGGTGTAGTGTAAAAGTGCTTACCAGGTCTGCAAGGGTGGCTTTAGCAAGAGCTGAAGTATCAGTAACTTTTGTAGATTCCTTTGAGATATCGAATGAAGAATGTCTCGACCTAAACCAAAAAAAACATTATACGGAATTATTCTTCCGATGAAACCGCTGAGCTGAATCCAAAAACAAGGGACATGAAGAAAATTGTAGTATCATTACTTGTGAGTGTCATCTGAGAGATTGGTCAGAGGTCCAACCGCTGATTCGAACTTTTCTTTTGTCAAAACCACACAGACCACTTCTCCCACTGCGACCGCACTTAAGGAATCCTTGAGTTCGCCAAGAAGAGCCCATTCACCAAAGTAGCTTCCTTCTTGCTTCTCTATAGAAACTTCCGTTCCAGTTTCAAAATTCTCGTATTCTTTACTGATCTCAGTTTTAACGCTTGAAACATTTTGACTCTCCAACAACTCCGTCCCGAAAGTAATTCTCACTAGTCCCTTCTGGATAACATACAAACCCTGAAGTTTTTCGTCCTACACATTCACCGAACGGTATGAGTTGGAGTAGAGTAAAAGTTAGTTATGTTTCAAATACACGAAACTAACTTCACCTTGTTAACTATTGTTTGTCCATCGGAGAAGGAAGCTTCGGAAAGAGACTCTGCAACATGGCTTAGTTGCAGTATCGTAAGACGGGAAAGAAGATCGACAGAACGAAGAAGCTTCAAGGATGCTAAATTTGAAAACTCCGACATCAAAATTCCTCGAAAATCTTCTCTTTTTAAGGCCCATAATGTTCCATGGTCCACAGCTCGTACAGAAGCCTGAAGCGGCTTGTTATGCCTGTCGTGAGAAAGTACATTAGACAGAGAATACTTCTTCCCTGGAAATTAATAATAGAAGTGCATAGAACTCACATCAAGGTGAGTTCACCGAATGATGATTGTTTCTCAGCTGAATACCGTTGCAAGATCCTAGGCACCTCACCATTCTTTTCATCCTAACATTCATCACCGGTTAAGAACAGTGTTAATAATGCTCAAAGCTACTCACAACTCAAATCAACTTATGTACTATAAAACAAACCTGAGTTGCCAAGACCTCGAATTCTCCACTACCCACAACGTAGAAGCAGTCTCCTTCACCACCCTGCAACAGAATAAACCAGAGAGATTGTGATATCAGATGCTTATTGACGAAACTCTATTGCAGAATCTGCAATCAAGGAGGAATATTCTTCGACCTGTTTCACAACAACATCCCCTGGATTTACTTCAAGCCTTTGCATGCAATCCAGCAAAACCTGACTCTGAGAATCAGTGAGTTTCCTGAAGAGGAAATGGTCACGCAACACCCGCTCAATGTGTGCCTGCAATGTAAATAATTCAGCTTTTAGCCTCAGATGTCAAGAATGACGTAAGGAATTCTCGATTGGAAGACAAATGAAAAGCATTTAAGCACTCACTTCTTCTTCCCAGGATTTCCTATGGGCTGGAGATGGAGGAACCCAAGCATGTCCATTCTCTAGTGAACTCTCAATGGCACGTATTCTAGCCCGAGATAGATCATGCCTCACACGTTGGTTTTTGGAGTTCCATCCAAAGGTGGAAGGCGATTCCGAACCTGTCAGCTCCACAACTTGTGGAATAGGAGGCTGCAACTGAGTCCCTGTACTCGTCAATTGCCTAGGAGCATCCTAAAAAAGGTTCAAACCCCAACCTCAGCATTCAACAAAGCCAAGAAAAGATGATCTACAGTCTACAAACAGAAGCATTCCTTACATCGCTTAGCCCATTAATGTGCACAACAATGATGGTTATATCATCTGTACGAGTTTCATATTGTAGCCATAGCCTATATGATTCAGCAACAATCGCAGCACAAGCATCTCGAGGATCCTTATGTTTTGCAACCTGAAAAACAAACCAAAAAAAAACATTTTAGACTACTTCCTCTACTTAGGGAACGATAATGACCAAGCAAGGCCGTGGAGGGAAGAATACCTTACCATGTCAACCACAGTTTGACTAGAAATGAACTCGAAGACACCATCACTAGCAATCACAAAGAAAGGATTATCCGGTGTAAGCTCAACAACAGCAATCTCAGGGTTAGCAACAACACCAATTGTCTCCGCAATAGAATCACCAATACTCCTTGTAAAAGCAGTTCCAGGATACATTCCATTCGGAACCCAAAGTCTCGGAGGATCTCCATCATCGTCATCCTCAGTACCCCAACACTCAACATCAGGATTCTTCAAACCTTCAATCTGATCAAGAGTAAGAACTCTAGCTCCACAAAGCTTAACTCTTTCAAGCTCATCACGTCTAAACGGAGTCTGATCAATAGACAAATCAACAGCTACAAGATCACCATCTCTCTTCTCAGCTAAAACCGCTCTCGAATCACCTGCATTCGCCACATATATCGTCCTGCCTCTAACCATAACCGTAATCGCAGTCGTCCCACTCATACTATCATCAACAACATCAGCATGTAACTGAGAATTCGTAGTCAAAAAGGCCGAATTACAAGCCTCTGCAGCATCAACACGAAACCTACCATCCCTAAGTATATTCTCACACAATCTCTGCTTCACAAACTGTGAACACTGAGCACCAAACTCACCATGACCATCAAACACACCAAAGAAATGATCATCAGAGTTACTCCCAAAAGGCGTATGAATAGCGAAACTATCCTGATTCGCTTTATCTAACGCATCTGGATAATATCCTCTTTGAGATAGAAACGAGTATCTCAATTCATAGTTACAAGAAGGGATTTTCACAATCCTTAACCCATCTGGTGGTAGAAACTGAGAAGAAACCCTAGAGAGTCTAGTGATTCCCCATTCCTGGTCTCTACTCAAGCTTAGTTGATGAATTTCGTCGTTATCTTCACCATCCGCCGCATCTGAAGAGAAATTGAACACCGGATTCTCCTCCTCCGTCGTCGCCGCCGCAGTCGAAGTCGTAACTTTAGTACCTCTCGCCGGAGCTTGTTGATGATGCGGTCGTCTGATGCAGTTTTCTTTAGTTGCGCAAATCTGACCGATGCAAGTTTTCGAATATGCACAACCCATTACTGAGAGAGAAACCCTAAGTTAAAGCTCATAAACAACAGGATCGGAAAATTTTGCAGAAAATCGCCATTAGAGAGTAACGGAAGTTCTTCAGATGCTTCGGGTCACTTTCCACAGGAAAAACAAATTTTCCCGAGAAAATTTCGAAAAAACAAGAGAATGTCGCTGGGGAAAATCTATTGAAGATACTGAAGAAAATTCATTTCTGAAAAAAGAAAATTGGAATCGGAAATTATAGATTCGGTGGAGTAAAGTGAATCATACCGAAAAAAAAATTAACGGAAAATTTGTCAGAATCCCGGAAAAATCTCCGGAGAAAATTTCGAAAAAAAATTGAAGAAAATTGCGGAAGGCAAGTTCTCGATCTACTTCAAGTGTAGGAACCGTTGCATAGAGACGAAGGATAAAAGAGAATATAAAATATTAAAATTTGCTAATGAAATTTCTATATTTTTTTGTAGTGTGTGTGTGTGTTACTACGAGTCTATAACCAATGGAATAGTTCTAGAGAAATTGGATAGAGGATTTTGAATGATGACAATTTTTTTATACACTTTTTAGTTGATAATTGGAGGAGATATGCCTTTTAATGGTTCAATTGTATATTATGAAACAAAATATAAATACAATGTCATGGGTTATGGGTTATAGACTTTCATGAGGTATTTTTTTCTGTTCAAACCGATAGTACTTAGATTAAAACTCTCACTTAAGAGTTAAGAGGAAAGGTTCAATGTACAATACCAAGCTTTCAGAGCATCAGCTATACCATTTGCCGAGCGAAAAATGTAAGTAAAAGAAATAGAAGTGAAAAAGATTTCATGAGGTATATAGGTATATATACTATGGTAAGTCTAAGAGTTGAAGATCGATTTCAAATTGATCATTTCTTTAAGTCTTTAAAATGGGTTTTCGGTTATTATCTTCGGTTTTAATCTTTGATTGTATTTTTTATGTATCAATTTTAAACATTTGAAAAGTAGACTTTTTGCCAAGTTGCGATTTTTTTTGCGTTGTAACCGCAAGTTAAGAGTAACATAAGTATGTCGTGAACAAAAAAACGTTATAATTTTATTATGCGTTAAAGTTTTTGTTAAATAATATTAAAATGCAATCTCTAAATTTATGAAAATTTACATATCCTAATTGAAAGGTAGTAAAACCAGAAATTGTTGGTTTTGAATATATCCTTATAAAGTTCCTCAAACTAGTATATTTTCTATCTTTTTGCTCTTGGAATTTATGATTTATTACGGTTATAAAATAATATATATATATATGTGTATATTAATCTGTAGATAAATACTATATAAACTGCATGCAAACTTTAAAGAAACAAATCTTACATTAAGGGTATGCTTTTAAACTATTCTTTTTCATGTCACATTTTAGACTTTTAGTGTGCTCTTTTGAAATAACTAATATGAAATATGTTCACTTGACAAGAAAATAAATGCAATATCTCAAATGGTGTAAAACTAGTTATTATCTAAAAGACAAAATGGAGCAAAAAAGGTTAAATAAATAGATAAACACCAAATTTCATGTAATTTATTTAACAAGTTGATTGTGAGGGCGGACTTTGTTGGGTGGTGGGTTTAGTTAGAGCATCTCCAACTCATTTCAATATTTTCTTCTAACCATGAATAAAATCTACTCCAATCCACTTCTATTTTTAGCCCCTAAACTAGACAAATGTTATTTATTTTTCTATATATAAAAGGAAAAAAAAAGAAAAATGCTACTCTTAGAGTACAAAATCGCATTCCTCTAAAAGAAAAGATACATTAGAGAATAAATAGATTAATGTTATATTTTACTCTATTATAAAATCTTTCGTTTTATTGTCACAAACGCACTTCTTCATCATTTAGCTAACTAAATACATAATTCTCTATTTTAGATTCAAAAGTAAGAAAATACATTAGATATGGTGTTACTTAGGAAGATATATCATTAACAATTTTGCATGCAATGTAAATTTTAACAACAAACAAAATGTATGTAATATAAACAGGGGATTGACTATACAATATATTTTCTAAGAATATAAAGATCCATATAATCAATAACAAAAGAATCTTAAAATTATAATATATCTACCAATAACCCTAACACACTTATATATACAATATACAAATGACACTTTATAAGTGAGAAAAAATGTGAAAAGGCCAGCCACGTTGGGGCATTTAATTTTAACAAACTTGATATTTGGTAAAGCCTTTTTAGGTTATGAATGCAAAATGGTCCCTCACCACCTAAATCTCATTCGAATTAGTTAGCATTGCGTCGTGTTTTTGATTGCTGCTCATTATTACATAATTTTTATTCACTATGATAATATTCCCCCTAACCAATTTCTCATAAATCAATACAGACTTTCATTGCTTTTGTACGGCCTATCATAATAAGTTTAGAATGAATAATAGTCAAACAAAGACGACAAGAAAAAGCCAAACATTAATATAGGTTATTTTATCTAAGTTTAAGTGATCTATTTATATTTTCTCAAACAATTGTGTTTGAAATCACATATTTCGTAAGCTTTGATCGTATATTTGAAAATCTATCTATTATCATAACATCACATGTTTATACATAATCCATCCGTTTACAAAGATATTTGTGATTATAATTATAGAGGCAGAAGTAAAATAGTCATATTACTATATTTCTTTCTACAAAATCTGATTATTTGACTGATTATTTTGTTGTTTGGTTCCTCGTGAGAATGTATAGATTAAAAAAATTGAAAATAATGGTGTATATAAAGTAATGGTGGAAAGTCCAAAATCGATAAAAAAAATTGTATTGTGTCAATCCACAATATAAGCCGACATAGAGAAAATATATGTTTGGAATATTTAGACGTACATGTACAGCTTTCGATAAGTTTTTTTTATTTATTAAAATTGGGTATCAAATCTATATAGACGTACATGTACAGCTTTCGATAAGTTTTTTTTATTTATTAAAATTGGGTATCAAATCTATATAGATGCTTTATAATCTATGTCATCTTCACATTTTCTTTTGGTAAAAAGAAATTTAGAAGATAAGAGAAGGTTTTTGAGTCACACATGTGAAGAAACGTACATGGCTTTTCATGTCTAATTGTGCTTTCTACGCTTGTGGGGTATATGATTTGATGTCCATCAGAAATCACAATACGTAGTTGTTTACTTGTTTACTTGCTTATTTGTACATCGACGACACTTATTTGTTACGCTAATGCAACTTATTAATGCGTATACCAACAACAAGAAATTAATGAGTGTGAGATTGTTCATGCAAAAAGTTTTGGATCGAAACTGTGGCTAAAATTTATTTGATAACTTTGAAAGTTAACTCAACAAAATGTCCAAAAATGTGTATATTATTAGATATTCTATGAATACAAAGAAAATGTGTACATTATTAGATAGTCGAATGAATACAAAGAAAACAATTACAATACAAATATTTTGCTATGCCTTTTTTTTTGTTCCTTTGTATGGGGATCATCATCTCTTCTTAGATATGTGAATCCTCTGCATATACTACTTTGGGAAATTAATTTCGACATAAAAACATTATCATAAATTAAACTTCGTTGATTTTTCTGTTTCGATTCTTTAGACCTTGAACTCATTTTGTGAGCTGGACAGTTCAAAAAGCGAATATAATAAATAAGTTCGAAATTTATTTGTTTCTTTTAATTTGTTCAAATTTTAGTTTTTTCGCTTATGTTTTTGAATATTTACTGTATATTGACTATCGTAAAGATGTTTAGTTAGTGGTTTGCTAATTTCTTACCGACAAGCGACGACGTCAAAGATGTTAGCATATAGAACAATTTATTTTTTGGTCACATATAGAACATCTTCTTTTTGGTCAATTATATAGAACCATATTAAAACACTAAAACCTTATAAGACCATCTCCAACCTATGACTCTATTTTTCACTCTAAATTAGAGTAACTATATTTTAGAATAAGGGTTTTCTCCAACCCATTATTCTATTTTTAACTCTAAAAAAATATTTTAAATATATTTTTTTTCAATTTAGTCCTTCACTTATTGAAATTATATAATTTACCCAATTATTTTATAATTAACATAATTCACTAATATCACAATAATATTTTAATTAAATTTTTATTATAAAAATAAAACAACATTACACACTAGAAGAAGAACCACTAGAATAATTGAAGAAGACAAGTGCACAAAGACAACACCATTCGGAAATTCAAGACAAGAATTACGTCTTGAAAGAACTCAAAGAAGAAAATAGAATTTTGCGCCAAGACTTGAGCTCTATACAAGATCCGAATATTCATATATCTTAATACTGAAAAATCACGAATTTTTCAAAAAAAGGTCGAGCAACAGCAACATCAATAAGCTCCATTTTCGTCTTTTCATTTGACAATATTTTAATAATTTAAATTATTCAGTCATGAATTTTATAATATTTATTTGTGTTATTTATCTTCATTTCATTATCTTTTATTTATAAATTTCATCGTATTTGATTTTTTTGTTGCATTTTAGTTGCATTGGTTAAATATTTTGTTAATATGTATTTTGATTATCATTTTATAATTTTGTTAAAGAACCATTAATTATTTAATTAAAAATTAAAGAACCAATAACAAAAATATTTTTTTAATAATATATTTAGGTATAAAAGTAGAATGAATAAAAAGTTAAATGATTTTTTTTATAAATAAAAAAGTTAAACTCTAGTTTAGAGTGAGATTTGAGTTTATTCTAAATGTAGAGTAAAAAAAGTAGTTGCTCTAATTTGGTGTAGAATTTAGAGTTGAGTTGGAGAGCATTTTACTCTAAACTTGTTTTTAAAGTATGATTTAGAGCGAAGTTGAAGATGCCTAGAAAGTACTTTATCCTGATTTTCACGTCAATCATTAAAGATCCACCTCATTAATATCTCAGCCACTCATCTATTTATATTTAATATCCATTTTATTTGATCTTTTGTACTCTATATACTCATCATTTATATAAAAAGTTCATCTCCAAGCACTAGATTTTCATTCCTGTTGAGTATTGACCAAGCTAAATAATATATATATTTGCCCATTCTGGTATTCGAGTGTTGATATTGTTATGCTGATAAGAAGAAGCACAAATCTTCACTTAGCTCGGGAAAGTTCTAGTCCGCAATCATTATCTTTATATTTGTAACTTTATACTCTAAATTAAATAAGATATATGGTGTCTAGTTAGTTATAGCTACACTCAAGGGCGGACCCACTCTTTAAAATTTATGGCACGTGCCACATGCATATTTTTCCCAAAAAAGAGTTTTATAAACAGGCAAATCCATTTTGTAGAGTAATTAATGTCCTAGTTCATAGTGAATTGGGCATCACCATTATTCGAGCCCAATTGTTAAAGACTTGAGCCTTTAAGAAAATTTAAAGGAAACCTATGTAATCACCAATTCATCGTCCTCCTCTTCCATAATCACCAATTTTGTCGTCTTCTTCTTTTCTTAGTTCGTGGAAGTATTTTCCAAATAGAAGCAAAACAAACTACGGTAAATGAATTATTCAATTAATTTATATTTTAATCGCAGTTGCACAATTTTGTTTACATGTTAAATTATTATTTTTTAAATATCACCATTTCCTATCGATTTATTTCTAATTTAAAAAAATCTAGTTTTTACTCAACTGATTTATATGAATAATCATCTGGTGATATTTTAGGTAACCAATTTACTTCTAATAAGATAGTGATGAAAAGATTCCAAAATATAGGAGAAGGTAGGATAAATATGTAAAAAACATTACTATCATAAGTTTTTTTGTTAATGTTGTTACTATTTATTTTAGTAATACTATTTTACAAAATTGTGCCACGGGTTAAAAATGTTTATGGATCCGCCACTGGCTACACTACAACTATAGATATATGAATTTGAAATTTATAAGAGTTATGGTTTTGGTGAGTGGCAATAGAAGATGCATGTACTTGGAGGGGACATATAGCCTTAGCCCATAACTTGTCGGAACAATAGCAATATGAGGGGTTCTTTGTCCAAATATCATTGTAATATAATTTTATATTTACTCGATTTGTGAAAACAAAAAGTATTTTGAATTTCTTCTCTCAACCCCACACACACCCAATCACATGTGAATGTGTTTGCTTGTTTAATTTGTGGGCAATAGCATTTGATGAGGTCGAAGCCACGTACGAAATGGAACGTAACCCTAAAACTTGTTCATTCTTATTTCTTTTTGGGTAAACAGAACACAACATGGTGTGTGCACACACAAAAAAAAAAAAAAACACACACACACACACAACATGTTACAATTAATTGCTCTCTTTCTTGCTTTGTGCAAGTTATCACTAAAGCTATAGGATACTTACCTCTTTAGGGAGAAATACTTAGATACACCTCCTAGGGTGTATCTATGGGTCCACCCCCCTCCCCATCACCAATCATTTATCCATCTATTATCTAAAAAAATTAGAGTTAAAAAATAAATAAATATATATATTAGGTTTGGGTTAACTAATCCCAAATTAGGGTATAGTTTTGGAGTTTAGGGTTTAGGGTTTGGGGTTTATAATTTATTTTGGGTTAACTAATCCCAAATTAGGGTATAGTTTTAGAGTTTAGGGTTTAGGGTTTGAGGTTTATAATTTATTTTGGGTTAACTAATCCCAAATTAGGATATAGTTTTGGAGTTTAGGGTTTAGAGTTTGGGGTTTATAATTTATTTTAGGTTAACTATTCTCAAATTAGGGTATAGTTTGGAGTTTGGGTTTGGGGTTTAAACCCCAAAATTCTAGCCTCAAATTAGGGTATAGTTTTGGAGTTTAAACCCTAAACCCCAAACTATATCCTAATTTGAGAATAGTTAACCAAAAATAAATTATAAACCCCAAACCCTAAACCCTAAACTCCTAAACTATACCCTAATTTGGGAATAGTTAACCTAAAATAAATTATAAATCCCAAACCTTAAACCCTAAACTCCAAAACTATATCCTAATTTGGGAATAGTTAACCAAAAATAAATTATAAACCCCAAACCCTAAACCTTAAACTCCCAAATTATACCCTAATTTGGGATTAGTTAACCCAAAATAAATTATAAACCCCAAACCCTAAACTCCAAAACTATACCCTAATTTTGGAATAGTTAACCCAAAATAAATTATAAACCCCAAATCCTAAACCCTAAATTCCAAAACTATACCCTAATTTGGGAATAGTTAACCCAAAATAATTATAAACCCCAAACCCTAAACCCTAAACTATACCCTAATTTGGGAATAGTTAACCCAAAATAAATTATAAACCTCAAACCCTAAACCCTAAACTCCAAAACTATACCCTAATTTGGGATTAGTTAACCCAAACCTAATATATATATATATATATATTTTAACTCTAGTTTTTTTAGCTAATATGTGGATAAATGATTGGTGATGGGGAGGGGGGTGGACCCAAAGATACACCATAGGGGGTGTACCTAAATATTTCTCCTCTTTAGGGAATATATAAGAACATATGTATAGAGGAGTATGCAAATTAGTTATGAGGCGTATATAATTTCCCCCCATGAAGATTAGTTTTAGATTTCTTATATAAATACAAACTACAATTAAGGTCAGTATATTTAGAGTTAGACTTAGATCAGTTTCTATCACTCGTTGAATTTTATTCGTATATCTTTTGAGTAAACAAAAGGTTGAAATCATTTCTTGTTCTTGTTTTCGATAGATATATTGAACTCTAATCAATTCAAATTTTTTTAGATTAAACAAATTTTTTCCACCCAAGAGTTAACATCAATCATGCTCAAAGAATCGATGATTTCATCTTAGCGCAAACCGACGACAATATTTACCCACAAAAGAGTAGAGATTATATTTTAAAAAACATCAAGATCGAGACGCATTAAGCATCGATTAATCTTATTCTGGTCTTTGATCCGAAGAGATTATGGATTTTGGCTTGAAAAAAATTAATAATGCAAGAGACACATCATCGGTTTTGGCAAATCTAAAGTCTATTTAGGCTTTTTACTTCTATACATTTTGAAGTTTATGGCCCAAATAAGATCCGACCCGTCTTGTAAATGACCCGAACCAGAAACACACAAGTAAACCTTTCCACTGAACCTCGACAAATCCAGAGCCTAAAACCTTTTGTTAGTCGCCGTCTTTCCTCCTTCTTCTCCGTTCATCATCGCCGCTTGTTACCGCCGGTGAGTTTCCTAGGTCGAAGCTCGAGAGGATCTAATCTCTTGATATATGATTCTTTTCTTAGCCTTGATTTTCCAATTTCTTCAAAGGAAATGTATCTGAATCTGGTTTTGATTTCCTTTTTCTCAGTCGCTCGAATTAGCCTTTGATAGTTACTGAGATTTCGAATTTTGCCTCTTTCGTGTTCATCATTTCGATTAGATTGCATTTTACGAGTAATCCGAGTCGTTTATTTTCGAATTGGATTTGGTTTTGTAGATGAGAAGCTAGGTTTGTTCTTCAATTTGAATCAGTGGTTATGGCTGCTTCATTATCAAGAAGGATTTTTCACAGTATTGGATCTTTAACAGCTCTTGGACGCACCGGTTCACCGAGTAAAATATCTCGATTTCTAAGCTTATATATATGGTTATGGAAATGTAATTTGTTGTTTTCTTGACCTGTGATCTCTCTTGAACAGATTTTTCTGTGAATGCATATGGAAATGGCTTATCTTCTCTTCTTTCTAGTGACGTGAAGGTTCGTGTTTATCGTCATTTGCATATAATCGAATTCGAGTTACTACTTCTGAGTTTGAGATTTGGATTTTCTCATATTCTTGTGTTATGCAGTATGGAATGTCTTTACTTTCCAACCGAAAGCTCTCCTCTTCTATTTTGACTCCTGACTCGAGCGATGATTCATTTCCCTCTGATTTACTTTTGAAAAGGACGGTGATTGCACCAGACCGAACCATAGGTATGTACATCCAGGCTAATTCCAATCTCGATATCATTCATGTTGCTTGCTGAGCTTTTTGTACCTATCTTGAGAATCTTTGAGTTTGTTTGGGTAGAGAGTGAGGAGTGGTGTTCGGGAAATTCAATTACTTTGTGTCTGGAAGAAGTAATCACTTTCTAGGCCTGGCTTTAGTTTATTATATGAAGGTTAACACAGATTTGATTAACTGTGATTGAGCTTGAGATGTGATCAAGAATGATGTTTTCCTTACTGCTACTCTCATTTTGAAATTCTGGACAAGTTTTCACTGGTTTTGGTATTATTACTTTTGGTAGGACAATATCAAGACTTGGTCATTCCGGTGACAAACTTTCAGATGGAAGACAAAGGTTTCATGGTTTTAGCGGGTGATGTGTTTGATGTTCCGATAAGGAAAGATATCATTCACAATGTCGTGAAATGGCAGCTTGCGAAACGCCAGCAGGTAACTAGTTGATTATCTCACAATGCCTTTAATTACTCCTAAGCAAACAATCAATAACTGTAATAAATTTGGTGGATGGATGTTTAGGGAACCCATTCGACCAAAACATTAAGTGAGGTTAGCGGAACTGGTAGAAAGCCATGGAATCAGAAGGGTACAGGTCGAGCTAGACATGGTACACTGCGTGGTCCGCAGGTAAATCAGTTTTGGAGTTTTAAGGTTTCTCGCCACCAAATAGTTGTCTGATTGAACTTTATTGAAACCGTTTAGTTCCGAGGTGGTTGTGTAATGCATGGACCCAAACCAAGAAGCCATGCGATTAAGATGAATAAGCAGGTTCGAAGGCTTGGACTGAAGATAGCACTGACAGCTCGAGCCGCAGAAGGAAAGGTCAGCTTCGTTATCTTCTCAATCATATCTTGATTTTTCCATAACATTGAGCTGAATGTTATTTGGGAGATTTATGCAGCTCTTTGTGTTCGACGATTTGGAATTGCCAACGCATAAAACAAAGAACATTGTGAATTATTACAATCAAATGGAGAACACAAAGAAAGTCCTTGTTGTAGAAGGTGGTTCTATCGATGAAAAGCTAAAGCGAGCTACCCAAAATCTCCACTATGTCAACATACTTCCATCAATAGTAAGTTTACATAAACCTTAATATCAAAGTTTTTTGCGGTTTCTCGATAAACCCGTTAGCGAATCTTGAATCTTGTTTATGTTAAAACGTTTTGCAGGGGCTTAACGTTTACAGCATTCTGCTCCACGACACGCTTGTGATGTCCCGTGATGCTGTGAATATGATTGTTGAGCGTATGCACACTCCTATTAACCGTTAAAAGGGACAACAATGTCTTTAAAATGGCATTCTCAATAAGAAACTAGAAAGACAGATCCAAGAAATTCTGCATGTACTGTCTGTACCGGTTTATAGGTGTTGGTATTCTCCTCCATGACTATCACACTGACCGGTTTATGGTTTGTTAGCTTTTCGGTCTGGTTTTGCAATCTGGAATGTTGGAAGGATTGAGTTTTTAGATATTAATGGTATACTATTTCTCTATCTTTGTAGACATTCTTCCGTTTTTTAACCGTTTACATATTAATTTCTGTGTTAGCATTTTTTACGTTACAAAACTCTGAAAATTTGAAGAATGATAAATAAAACTTTGAAAACGTAGGTTTGCACATTGATTAACAAAAAAAAAAACGAACATAAATTTATTTAGAAATTGCATGGTAAAGTTTTATTCATATATATATATACTTCTGTTGGGTGTTTTCAAACATTTTAATTATGCTTTGGATGAATTTTTAAAGCTGATATAAGTTTCTTTAATTACTGGATGATATCATCTCCATTCGAAATCCAAACTAATCCCCGAAACCCATAGAAATCAAGACATTTTTGCCATTAAGTCTTCTACGGTTGGCTAAAATAGAATACTCTGAGTTTGATCTTTGATTTATTGGTTGATAGATTCTTAAAGACTTTCAGAATTTTTAAAATCCAAAGATATGTGAAATTTGTAAAGAGTTTTGAGTATTATAAAAATTTAGTTATTAGAAAACCGTCCACACATTACAGCTAAAAGAGCTTGTTACCCGATTTTAAATAACAAGTCTTGGTGGAACTTTAAAACCGAGATTTTTCAAACAAGTTGAACAATTTTATGGTCAAATCTTTTGTTACGGAAAACTATAGGCAATTTATATATCTATATCTAGCATAGTATAGAAAATTTGACCAGATTATACAATCAATTTATAGCAAAAAATAAACTCATTGAACAAGCTTACAGTCAAAGTTTTTGGTATGAAAGATTTATTATATATATACACACAAAACCATACAATCAGTTTATAATAAGCAGCAAACTACATAAAAAAAGTAAAAGGTAAATCAGGTTAAAGAGCACAGAAATAAATATATGAAGCATTTTCCCAAATATTCTGATTTTTTTGTCGTTTTATGTAATTTTGTTTTTAATTCTTCTAATTAATTTTTAATTTTGTGTACTACAACCTATCCAGATAAAGAGTTACTACAACCTATTGAAACATATCTAATGGCAACTAGACAAATTTCATCTGTTTTACTATCTTTGTTGATGATCTTTACTTTTACCTGTATACCCATGATTTCAGGTAACATGTTTATTTTTTGTTTATTTTTTTGAAGGCTCATGTTTATGTGTTTAAGGATATGTTATGTTAAAAGAAAAAATAATTAATTAGACGCAAGATATTTTGTTCTATTTGAAATTTAATATTAATTAGTTATTTTCGTATCTAACTATTACTAATTTTTATGAACTAAACAGGAACGGAAGCGAAAGTATGTACACCAATAGGGCCATGTATCAGCGAAAAATCTTGCAAAGAACGTTGTGTATCTAAAGGTTACAAAGATGGGAGCAAATGTATCGGATCTGGAACACCATCTGTTTGTTGTTGCAAGTATACTGGACCTCATATATTTAGCTCTCTTGAAAACTAATTAATTCTTAATTCTATATGTATCGTCCATTATATGAAAAATATATATATATATATAATTTCAAATATTTCATATCTTGTGCCCACCAATTGAAAGTATACAAGTATACAAGGCAAGTCTAGTAACAGAATCCTCGGTACATGCTAATATTCTTCCACAAACAAAAGAATGATGGGTGTCACAATATCTAGAAGAAACTGCAATCTTACGAACACCTTCAAAATTTTGTGCATTACTCATGAAATTTCCTAGGGAGACCCATGGACCGGAGCCAACATCCAGATTTTTGAGCATACTCGCAGTAGAAAAGAACAAGATCCACTGTTTCCTCTTTTCCATATTAGATCAAAGTTTATAGCATTTTTATCTGTCAAAGGAATCCACTAGACCATTTTTTGCAGTATTTCATGGAAAATTTAAATCAAATCCATGAGGTGGAAGAGAGGACAATATCAATGCATCGGCGGCAGCAGTTGGTGGTTGCGGTAGCTCTTCGGCACTTTCTTCACCACGACTACCAGCCCGATGAAGAGGAAAAGGAGGACAAGACAGATAAACAAGCTTAAATCGAAACAAGCTAAAATTGACATATTACGGGTAAAAATACTCAAAGTTTTGTTTTTAAAATCGAAATAAGCTCTTTTAGCTTGTAATCTGTCGACAGTTTCGACGTAATCTTAATAAAATCCCAGATTTTGACCCAATTTTTTTTTTAAAAATAACAAGTCTCGATGTATAACCTTTAACTTCTAAGGTATTACATATTAGTCCACATTAATTGTTATCAAATGTATTAGAATCAAAACTATACTTATTTGAATGCATATATTTTTGGTAATTTTTTACATTAGTATTTATCCAATCTACATTTTTTCTTAAAAAACATCAAAATCTGATTTTCATACTAAACAATTTGTCTTAATATTCAAATACCTTAAAGAAGAGCGAAACATTTGGAAACCTAAGACGAGTTAGATACATGAACGTCATTCTTAAGGAAAAACGTATATGGAGAACTCCTATGATGCATAACATGGATAATTTTTCGTAGTATAATCTAACCTTACAGATAATTCCTATTCTTTAAACATTTTTCAACGGTAAAGGTCAAACAATCCTTAAGATGAAAAGAATTTTGATACCCCAAATCGAAAATATAATCAGCTGTTGTTGCTTCAATTTTATTTTCAGCATAGCAACAGAAAAAAACTTATAATCACAATGCGCGATTTTTTTTCAATTTATGAAGATCAAACCATTACAAATGATTATAGTGACAATCTCAATTCCAAATCTAACTCTTGATTTTCACTCGATCCCGAGTTTTGGTTTCCTGATCCCAACGATTTACTTCTCCTTGTTGAATTTGGATCCTATTCAACATTTTTCTTGTCAGAATCACGTATATACAAATCAACAACAACTTACAACACTTAAACAGATTAATTAACTAACATTTAACAATGAGTACAATAACTTCTTGAGCCATGGCTATGCTAAACTAAAAGAAAACGAAAATCCTAACGAAATTAATCTTATTTCCAAAAAAAAAAATCAATTGGATCATCTTTCGAAAGAGTAATAATAATGTGAATGAAAGTGTCTACTAAAATTTAAATCTCTTACTTATGATATGATCATGTGAAACTAATATGATTTTAAAAGTTATGCCATAATGGATATATGTGTGAGAGTATAGAGTAATGTTTTACCTCGTGTAAGAAATGTTTGGAGACGTTTGGTTCCAAAGAATGTTGGCTCTCTAAGATGCCGTAACTTGGGTTCCAACTGTTTTGAACCAAAAAAACAAAACAAATCCAACATTTTAAGACCAAAATAAAAATATAACATTAATTCACACACACACGTAAACGTAAAAGGACAGTAAAAGTTCGTTTTTATTATATGTACCTCATTGTTGCTCTTTCGTATTGATCACTATGTACACCCATCTGCCAAGAAGAAGAAAAAAAACCCATTAATTGTTGACATTTTCGTTTTAGTTTTTTATTATTTTTTTAAATGAGTCTTGTTATTGATGGAAATTGATCGACCAAATCTTGAAGAAGATCTCCCCTATAAGGGTGGGATATTTAAAAATAGAACTAAATGATATTAGATCAAGTGACATTAGGACTCCAAGTAATATTCTTCTTTATCAAACACACGGGACTCATGAATAGATCATTAAAGGAAAATATTTACCATCATGTTTGGATAGAAGCCATAAGGAGTCGATGATGGTGATGGTGATGTTGATGATGCATATGTAAATGATGGTGATGATGATGATGATGCATATGTAAAGGATGGTGTTGATGATGGTATGGATGAATATCCTCCTTGCATCCTCACATCCTCCTACATTCATATATATGCAGATCTAATTAATATAAAAATTATACTCATCAAAAGAATCGAATTATATAAGATTAGGTCTACAAATTTATGACAGTTTATTTCATATCATATAAATTTCTAATAACTGAATAGTGTATATGTATCTTAAGAAATGAGAGGTCGTGATGAACTCAAACAACATGGGCTATATTAATTTATATGAAATCTGTTGTACTCAATTCTTTTTTTTTTTATTATTAAGTATATTTTAGTTAAATCCAGAGGAAGAAACAAATAAACTTTATGATCAAAATTGAGATTAATTGTATGTATATAGTGACTATAGTCAATCTAGTAAATAGCTATATAAGTGACTGAATTTTTTTTTATTTTTTTTATTTGGTGATAATTAAGTGATTGAATGATTTGTGTAATCTCTATACACACGACAAGAAAAGAAAAGTTAAACCCTATATATTTCAGAAAATCAGCCATCAAATCATCTTTAGTTCACGTGACAATTTATTAAAAGTTGGTCAGGTTCTTATTAAGAGAGATCCGATGACTCGAAAAAAGCAAAACCTACGAACTCCAATAATACGTATGTATAGGTGTGTATGAATATAGATATTGTACGTATATATGTGTATGTAAAATGTTACCTGAGGATATAAAGAAGGATTATAACTGTTACAACTCATTTCGCCATGTAACCTAATTTTCTCCAATTGTGCTACTCCGAGACCTCTTTGTGGCTGCTTCGGCTTATCGGAACCATTCTTCTTCCCTCTTCTCGTCGCCGGAGAAGAAGATGATGAAGTCGGAGACGACGAAGACGGTGAAGATCCTCCCATTTTTGGTCTACCAAAGAAACTACTTCCCATGTTACTTTGATCCAATTTTAAGTATACTCTATTCCGATCTTGAAGTACACAAGAAATCAAGAACTAGAGAGAGAAAGTCTTCTCTGAGAGAGGGAAATGATCTTATTTTTGATTGGCTTTGAGCTAGGGAATCAAAGAGATCTCTTTCATTGTGAATGGGATGATCTCTTTTTTATAAGGTTTTCTTTGTTTGTTTTAAATTAAAATTTTGTTATAGTTTTGTATTTAAAACCGGAGTATAACTACTGCATCGCTGGATCAGATTGTGTCCATATTTCAATAGATACGCCACGCACGCAAATACATTACATTACATAGATTTTATGCCCTTATTTTGATTTTACAACTCTCTTTTTATTTTTGTTTTAATTAATTCATTTAAAACTCCATTAATTACAATGATTGTGCAATTTGATAATAATAATAATTAGCTTTTTAAAAAAAATTGTTTATCACTTTTGGATGACGTCCAACCCAAAAGACTTCGAAGTTGATTCGATCATCTAATTATTTAGCTCTCCTTGTCCTCGATCTAAACTCAAATAAACAATATAAACTGGACTTATTACAATATTGTTTTCATATTGACCCACGTAACGAACAGCTGAAATTTTGTGTATAATATATTATACTCTACGAGTTTCTTTTCCATGTTTTTGAAATTTGTGTTTTCCTTATCTCCGAATTCAACGGCAAATAGGAAAATAGAATTCAGAATATATTTTTAGTGTTTTCCTTTCACTAAAATATCAGTTTGAAATATTCAATAGATTTGGGTTCGGATTTTCATGCGATATCATAGTAGATCTTCTAGTATAAATCTATATTAACTGCAAACAAGATCACAGCATTTAAAAACATTTCTTAAAAAGACTTATTAAGATTTAGTAAGTAATTAAAGTATAAAATACTGTATAACGTAAAATATCTTAAATGTACTTATTTATTACGTAATATAAGGAGATTTCATTAGATTCTTATTTAATATGTATAGATTCAATAAATCTTTTTTAGAACTAACTGCAAAATCTTCATCGACCTTTTATTTTATTTTTAATTTTATTTTTTGTTAACTTTTTAACTACGGAGTTTCAATGAGATCCGGTGCATTAGTGCTCACATCCCATCAACTTTTTATCTTAGTTTTAACATCAATTAGGTAATAATTACGTATATTGGATACAATATTATTATTATTATTATTAAATATTTTTTTTTAAATAAAAAACGGTTGTATAAAGATTTGAGATTATGAGAGATATTATAAAAAGTGAATTATAAATGAAAAAACAAGATTTTGTTGATTTTGGTCGGAAAACAAATAAACAGATTAAATAAAAAAAATCAACTCTTAATCATATTAAACACATTTACACAGATTTTATTGTATATATAAATTTTGATACCGTCCAATGTTATAATTACATGTATCCAGTAAAAATATGAAATATATATATATATATATATATATATATATATATATATATATTAAGATGATTGACATAGTAAATAAAATTAAGAATCCCCCTCTTCTTCAGTCTCAACAAAAAGTTATATTCCAAGCACAAAACATACCAATCTTATGTGTTGTTTCTTAAACTTCATCCTTACACGTGGGAAACTTAATCAAATAATAAAATGAATCCATTTTTGCGATTCATTTTAAATCTTGATATATTGTAAGTGGTAAAAAGACCAACTGGATAAACCATTCTGAATTTATGATCATCATCAACTATTTACATAATTACATACATACAAAACGTTCAAAAACTTCTGTTATATTATATATATTCATTCAAAAACTTAACAAAAGAAATAAAGCACGTTTTGGTAAACTCATCAACTATATATATATATATATATTTATATATATATTTACAATTTGATTTATATGTTACCAAAACGTGCTTTATTTCTTTTGTTAAGTAACCAAAAAGTGAACTAAAAGCGATTTCTTTTATATGGTTGTCAAGACATAGCATCCCATCTATGTCGGTTTTCTTTTGATGTACAAAGCATATTGAAAATACATTATGCGCCATTTTCAGTTTAACCAACAAACACTACGATCATTTTTATAATTCATATTCATATTCGGATTTTTTTTTTTTTGATCAGAAAGTTGTGAATTTCATTAATATTGTCCCGAGCTTACATCCAAGTAGCTTAGAGCTTGCTTGGCGAGATTATCCGCTTTCGAGTTTAGAGTTCGGCTAATACAAACAAAAGAGTAAAACTCAAATGATTGGGCAAGTGCCTTAATGTCTTCGATAATACCATAAAGTCCTAGGAGTGTCTCTCCCGAGTTAATGGTGTTGATAAGTTGAGACGAGTCGGACTCGAATTTCATATACTTGTTTCCTCTTGCTAGTGCGTCCGATACCGCTTCTCGTAACGCTAGAGCTTCCGCCATGAGCGGAGAGGTAACCAAATTCATCACTTTACTTTGCTCCACTTCTCTGTCTCTCGGTATCAGAATGGTCCATCCCAATCCTGCCATTCTAGTTTCTTTTTTCCAAGCTGCATCCGATTGACATACCGTCACATTCACATCCGTTCGTTGCTTTTGGTGGTTTTGTCTTCGACTCTGGTTCTGCACCAGTTCCGGTTGCTGCGCATTAAACCATTCTTTGGCCGAGGTGATTGCTAAGGTGAGAGTTTCTGTTGGTTATGTTGATTTTCCGTTGAAGACGAGTTTGTTTCTGCTTGTCCATATAGCCCATAAGATCCATGGGGTTAAGGGGCCTGCGCTTAAGCCGGTTGGTGGTACACATCTCTTAGCTTTTATGATTGACCATGCTGCTTCGACATCCGACCAAGTTGCCGTTACCACGGCTTCCTCAAATGGAGCAGCTTGCCAGACCTGTTGAGCGAACCTGCATTGGAAGAGGAGGTGGGGAATGGATTCCACTTCTCCGCAGCGTTTACATGTCGGGTCAATGGGGATATGCCTGGCTGCTAGTCTCTCACAAACAGGGAGAATCCTTTGGAAAGTTTTCCATAAAAAGAGCTTCAATTTTTGACTTGTGTTTTGGTTCCACACATCCGAAACCCAATTGAATTTTGTACAAGTTTGTCGTTCTTCCTCTGTTTTCTGAAGTTCCATGGCTCGAAAATATCTTGTCTTTGTGGAATAGGTTCCAGTGCTTGTACGTAACCACACAAGTTTATCAGGCGCTCCCACTTTGCTTGGTCTGATACTCATGATATCATTCACAAACAGGGGCAGTGTTTTTTCGATCTTTTCCTTATCCCATTCAACGGTGTTGGGGACAATTAAATCGGAGACATAGAAGTCCCTTGTCTCATGGGTTGCAGGGCCAGCTGGCCGTATAAGAGGAGTCGTCGGCAGCCAAGGGTCACTCCATATGTTGATCGAAGTACCATTGCCCACTTCCCAACATAGTTGAGATCGTAGCAAGTCTCGTCCTATCAAGATGCTCCGCCACCCGTGCGATGCGGTCTTACAAGGATTGCAGTTCAAGAATGCTTTTATTGGGCAGTATTTCCCCAATAGGATTCGTGCTAGAAGTCCGGTTGGGTTCTCCAATAATCTCCAACTCAATTTGGCTAGCATAGCATCGTTAAAGCTTTGAATATCTCTAAATCCGAGCCCACCGTCTTTTTTTGACCACGAGAGCTTTTTCCACGCTATCCATGACATTTTTTTCTTATCATTCCGTGAGTCCCACCAAAATCGAGTTAGTGTCGATTGGATCCTTTTGCAAAGAGATTCGGGGAGTTTAAAGCAAGACATGGCATACGACGGAATAGCGGTTAATACACTCTTTAACATCACCATTTTCCCCGCTGTCGAAAGGAATTTTGTGGACCAACTTCTAGCTCGATTGTGGACCGAATTCATATTCGGATATATTTTACATCGTTTGATTAAAATCCTCATCGTTTGACCCCAAAAAATAAAAAAGTAGAATCCTCATATCAATCGTTTTCGTTTAACTCCAAAACCACATTTTCGTCAAAGTTCATGCGTAAATCGCCAACGAGAAACTAATTAAAATGAATGAATTAAATCTATTTATTTTAAATCTCTTACAAAAATTCCTAAGGCTTTTTGTTTACATGACAAATACGTACGATTGTCTGAACTCTAACCTCTAGGTTGTTTGATTGATCTATCAAAGCTACGTTCAACAACGGTCAAAAAGAATATTTTATATTGTGTAGTGATACATTTTCTTTTATTTAGGAGTATAAAATTTTGGGTCAAACAATGTATATAAACTTATGTCGTGATTCATGTGATTCTTCGAACATGTCTTGGCCTTAATTAGCACTGAAGGGGAAAAACAAATCATAGAACATGTAGCGACGATTTGAAAAGACCACTATCGTGAGACACCTATTAGTTTATATATGCTGACGATGCATATTCTTTTTGTGCATGACCTTAATATATAAGTATATCTTTTAAGTTTTTTTTTTTTTATCATCCGACTTATTTTTCATATTGAGTATCCGGACAAATATTATATTTAATGATTTTTTTTTTATAGATCTAAAACATATCATAGTCTTGACTCTTGACTGATCAAATAGAAATTATTAACTAATTATACATATAATAAATTTAGTCTTATACCTAAATTTACATGATCCAGAATTATCAATGTATAAGAATACGATATATATATATACGCACACACGTCTACATACATAACATGCTTATATATGTACAAGTATGCACAAAATTAAACTAATATGATCACAATGATTGAAATAACATAGAGACAGAGAAGTGTATCAAAACAGGGGATTATGTTGAGAATAAAAGTTATTTGATGAGTAATTAAGAGAGCATATCACCAAAAAGACAGGGCATAGTGGAGAGAGTATTTAAAATTAATTAAATGAAATAATATCTACTGTGTTGACAAAAAAATAATAATAATAATAATAATATCTACTGTAGATTGTGTGCACATGCATTTCCCCTACTACATTATCTCACACTCTGTCTATTTCTTCTCTATCTTTACTCGTAAATGATTCAATATCACTCAAATTATTGATCTGTTAAGGATTTTATATAAAATTATTTTCTCTCGAATCAAATCCCTTTGATCCTGCTACTAACCTCGACAGCCAATCAGACCTAAAATTCCCCTTCAGTTTATTATTTATTAATATTTTCAATTGTATTGTTTTTTCAATTTTTATGATCTCTCTGATCATTAGATATTCAGCTGTCTCAAACTATAATATATCATAATTTTAAAACCAATAAAACTAAAGCATATTTGTAAAAAAAAAAATTGTTAATCTTCATTTTTTAATTCATGTCATTCGAATCTTATGGATGTGGCTCTTAATATTGCGGATTACTGAATATGTTTTTTATATCTTAATTTGTAAAACTAATATTCCTTTGGATTGATGTTGTTATCTTTATTTTATTTTATTTTGTTTTGAACGTGAGTTATTGAACCCAAATATTTTTTCTGCAACAAATAAGAATTCGTGTAAATGAACCTGAAATTTTAGGATGCTGCAAAAGAAAAAGGTACTATAAAATAAGTATCTCATGCAAAAGGCTTTCTCTATAATTACTCAAATATATATTATCTCTTAAATATGCAAAAGGCTTTCTCTATTTCGGATTCCATAAGAAAAGTGATACCATGGATATTCACTACAAGAAAACAGGCAGATTTCCGACGGACATTTTTTTTCCGTCGGAATTCCGTCTGGTAACTCCTACGGAATCCCGACGGGTTCTCGAGAAAAACTAAATCCGTCTCTATTCTGTCGGGTTTTCCCGACGGACAAAAAAGCCGTCGGGAAAAACCGACGGAATAAAGACGGATTTGTTTTCTGTCGCAAAATGGCGACGCCACATCGACGGAAATCGGACGGAAGTAAAAATTTCCGATGTCGGCGACGTCTGAGTGATCGGACTTATTTTCGACGGCTTATATCTGTCGGAAACTAGGACGGTATTCCGACGGTTTACGATGTCGGCGAAGTTTGAGTGGTTGAGATATCGTCTACGGTGGCCGATGGGATGTGGCGGGGTCATATGTCGGACATATTGACGGAATTCCGACGGTGGCTTGACGGAAATCTATTATACATAAGTTTGCAGAACGGTTCATTCAATTCTATCAGAACAAAATTTCGACAAACAAAAAAAATATAAAGATGAGTTCATATTTTCGGGCATGGATGGACGAGCCAATGACGGAAGAGGGCTCGGACTTATTAAGGGACGAGTACGCTCAAGGATTATGGGAGTTCATGAATTTACCCAGTAATGTAGACGCAGCAAAAAAAGGTCAGGATATTAAATGTCCTTGTTCTAATTGCTGTAATAGAATTAGTGTTGCCGTTCATAATGTTTGGAATCACTTATATAGATATGGTTTTAGACCGGGATATAAGGTTTGGTATTTACATGGAGAAAGGAATTATGAATATGGTAGTACTAGTAGCAATCAACCTTATTTTCCTGATGTCGTAGGGGAACCTACAACAGAAGTAGATGTTGGGGTAAGTACGGTTGCGATGGTTAATGATGCGTATAGAGAGAATAATATGCAGTCGGGTGGGTATGAGGGTGATAGGGGTGAAGAGCCTAATTTAGAATCTCGAAGGTTTTTCGAGTTGTTAGACGCATCAAAGCAACCACTATACAGCGGTTGTAGGGATGGCCATTCACCGTTATCGTCTGCTACTAGGATGATGAACATAAAGACTGATTACAATTTGTCCGAAGAATGTGTGGATGCTGTCGCCGAGTTCGTGAAAGATATTTTGCCAGAAGATAATCTGGCCCCCGGATCATACTACGAGATACAAAAACTTGTTGCCGGTCTTGGTTTGCCCTACCAGGTTATAGATGTCTGCATCGACAACTGTATGATATACTGGAGAGAAGACGATAACCGAAATAAATGTAAATTTTGCCGCAAACCCCGTTTTCAGGATACAAGTGGCAGGGTGAAGAATCCATTCAAACGGATGTGGTATTTACCCTTAACGAAGAGGTTGAAGAGGCTGTACGAATCAAACCGCACAGCATCGGCTATGAGATGGCATGCAGAGCATAGTCAAGATGGAGATATCACGCATCCTTCTGACGCGGAAGCGTGGAAACACTTTCAATCAATGTATCCAGATTTTGCCGGTGAACGACGGAATGTATACATAGGCTTATCCACTGATGGTTTCAACCCGTTTGGCAAGCATGGAAGGAAATATTCATTGTGGCCGGTCATCGTGACACCTTACAATTTGCCTCCATCTTTGTGCATGCGGCGCGAGTTCCTGTTTCTCTCAATTCTAGTTCCCGGGCCAGAGCATCCAAGACGGTCGCTCGATATATTCCTCCAACCATTGATTTGTGAGTTGCAGATGTTATGGGAGCATGGTGTTCTGGCTTATGATGTTTCAGTGAAGCAGAATTTCACCATGCGTGCGGTTCTTATGTGGACCATAAGCGATTTTCCGGCATACGGTATGTTATCTGGATGGTCAACGCATGGACGATTGGCATGTCCTTATTGCCAAGACAATACTGCAGCTTTCCAATTGCAGCACGGCAGGAAGACTTCATGGTTTGATTGCCATAGGTGTTTTTTGCCGCCCAATCATCCATATCGTAAGTCTAAACGACATTTCAAGACGGATGTACGGGTGTTTCATGGTCCACCTCCTGAGATAGATGGTCATAGCATATTGGAACAATTACGAGATTTTGGTGCAGAGCGAACTCCTGAATGTGGGGGTAATGGTCATTACCCAGTCGACGGTTGTGGGGAATATCACAATTGGCACAAGAAGAGTATTTTTTGGGATTTACCGTACTGGAAAGACCATCTACTGCGGCATAATATAGATGTCATGCATGTGGAAAAGAATTTCTTTGACAACATCATGAACACCGTATTAAACGTCCCAGGAAAGACCAAAGACAATTGGAAGTCTAGAATCGACTTGCCATCGATTTGTACGAGGCCATCTCTTCATGTTTTGAACGGTAGATTGCCTATGCCTGCGTACCGGTTAGACGCTAGGAAGAAAGAAGTATTTTTTGAATGGTTCAAAAATTTTGTAAAATTTCCAGACGGCTATGCATCTAACCTAGGTAACTGCGTGGATTCGACGGAAGGGAAGTTTATAGGAATGAAGAGTCATGATTGTCATGTCGTGATGCAGCGTCTTCTTCCATTTGTATTTGCATATCTTCTTCCAGAACCTATCCACCAAGCAATAGGAGGTATATTTGTTACTCCCATTAGTCTATGTCTATCATTATATTACTATATATGTACTAACTTGTTTAATTTTATTTTGTAGGAGTTGGTGCATTCTTCCAAGATTTATGTTCACGAACGCTTACCGTCCACGGGATACGTAACTTGGAGGCCAATATCCCAGTACTCCTTTGTAATATTGAGAAGATATTTCCACCATCTTTTTTTGACGTTATGGAACATCTCCCAATTCACCTCTCACGAGAAGCAGCCTTAGGAGGCCCTGTTCAATACCTATGGATGTATCCGTTCGAGCGTTACATGTACCACCTCAAGAAAAAGGTCAAAAATTTGAGCAAAGTTGAGGGATCTATTATCGCACAAAGCCTAAACGAGGAAGTCTCACAATTTGCCGAATGTTATTTTCCACGGGAAGTTAGTACTAAGGCAAGACGCCCTGCCCGACATGATGATGGAGGTGAGAAAGCAGTCTATGACGTGGTTGTTCCTGAGTTGTTTGCCCAAGTTGGTCGAGCAAGTGGAAAACGAAAGAAACGCACACTATCTGCACAGGAGGTCACACATCTGCATACGTATATCCCAGAAACTGTGACGAAATGTTGGAGTACGAAAGGTATCTCAGTTATTAAACTAAATGTCTGGAATTATTTGCCTTCATCAACTAACGACTGTTATGTTACAGGATATACATGTCTCTCGCACGTGCTTACCATTATGGTAAGACAGATGCCGAACTTGCTGTATTGAAAGATGAAGAATTTGCGGACTGGTTGAAATGTTATGTAAGTTAATATAATTAATTACGCTTACTTTTGCATATATGTTTGCACGTTCATTTTTTACTTATTAGATATTACGAATATCATTTTTAGGTTTCCGATAGTAGATCAACTGATCAATCAGTCCCGACATGGTTAGTGGAGGTTTCTTATGGTTTACGCAGCACGGCGATTTCATATCCCAAGTTTTGCACTAGGGGATATTCGTTCAGGATCCATGAGGAAGGACGTCAAAGATCAACTTCGGACTATGGTATTTCGGCGCAATCCGGTGATACCATGTACTATGGGATTTTAAAAGAAATCTTGGAAATCCGCTATCCTGGAATGGTGAACTTGAGGTGCATTGTGTTTATGTGCGATTGGTATGATCCATCCAATGGTCGAGGGGTTCGAGTCGACCAGCTTGGTGTTATTTCGATAAATTCAAGCCGCAGATTGCAGTATTATGATCCATTTATCCTTGCGTCTCAAGCAGACCAGGTATCAATATTTACACTAATATGTTTACCTATGTACTCATACTTAAGGTTTCTTGTTCATGTATAATAACAATATCCACTAATTATTAATAGGTTTGCTACATTCCATATCCTCGAGTTGCCTACCGTACAGATCCGTGGGTCACAGTAACTCCAATAAACCCCAGAGGCAAAATCTATGGCGTTCCAGAACAAGATGCTCTACAACCATCGAGAAGTGTACAAATGTCACCTATTGAGGAGATGAATAACATTGACCATGTCGTTGATGTCACTTATGTCGGGGATGATCTAGTGCATTCGGACGAAGAGGAAACACGGGGAGAATTTAACGACGATTCAGACTCAATCCCCAGTGATGGTTCCACCGGAGATTCAGAATAAATATTAGTTGTGCTTATTCATGTTAGTCTCTCACATTTGTGCATGTGTTCCTTATAACATTTTACATTTCATAAACAAAACCGATTGTGGACGAAAATCTGAGTATTGCAACTCCAATAAAACATTACATTTAATGAAACATAAATTTTTAACACAATCTTAAACAAGTACATTAAGGATTTGCAAATTTTTAACACCTAACAATTATGGTACAAGTCCACAATAATCTCCCCAAAGGACTATCAGATGTCTGTTTCCACTCCGAACTTACCATTTGTTAAAACCATTTCATGATGTTCTTTCCCTTTTTTTTCTTTTTTGGAGAATCTACAAATCCGTCGCACAATTCGCTTTTTATTGCATCAACGTCTACATTTATGTTTGGCTTTTCTGGGCTTTGGGCGAATTGGAAGTCATAGTAATGATCCGTTGTTGGAGATTCTAAAAAACCGTCGCACAAATCTCTTTTGATTGCATCAACATCTAAATTTAAGTTTGGCTGTTCCGGGCTTTGCGCGAATTCAAAGTCATACGACTGATCCTTACCTACGTTTGAAGTACTTGCACCGTAAGTATCTGACTTTTCCACCAAGTCACATGGTGGTTCACCTTCGGTATCCCGCTCTTGATGAAGACATTGTGGCTGCCTATCGTAAATGTTGTGGATGTTTGGAGCGAACTGGCTGTCAGGCACTACTGTTGCTGTGGAATCTTCTTCATCGATTGGTGAGCACGTATCAAATTCCCATGAGTAAGTGGGAATTTGCTGAGTGAATTCGTCGCATAGGGATTCGGATTCCCACGAGTATTTTGGAACAATGAAAAAATTAGCCACGCCTTTTGTGTTTGAGTCTTCATTAGGAGAGTTGGAAGACATTTTTTTATAATTTGAAGCTGTACAACATAAAAAACTCGATAGGGAGTATTTATAGAAGACGTTATATGTCTAAACCGTCGATATTCCATCATATACAGTGGCCGTTACCGCCGGAATACTGACGGAATTCAGACAGCACGATGTCGGCAACGTATGATTGGTCAGTGGGTATGGACGGATTTCCGACGCATTAAATCTGTCGTAAGTAATGATGAATTTCCGATGGTATTTATACGGAATCAGATGTCGGCAAAGTATAATTGGTCAGTGGGTATGGACGGATTTCCGACGCATTAAATCTGTCGTAAGTAATGATGAATTTCCGACGGTATTTATACGGAATCAGATGTCGGCAAAGTATGATTGGTCAGTGGGTATGGACGGATTTCCGAAGCATTAAATCTGTCGTAAGTAATGACGAATTTCCGACGGTATTCATACGGAATCAGATGTCGGCAAAGTTTGATTGGTCTGTGGTTATGGACGGATTTCCGACGCACTACATCTGTCAGTAGTAATGAAGAATTTCCGACGGTATTCAAACGGAATCAGATGTCGGCAAAGTTTAAGTGGTTATCTAACCGGTCGCGCGCAGTGCCCGATGGGATGGGTGGGGTGATATGTCAGATATTTTCACGGAATTCCGACGGATTACCGACGGACATAAGTAAGTTTTATATAAGCATCCCGGCTCTGCATTCATTCATAAAAAATTTGAACCCATACTCATAACATAAAATATTCTATTACGTAATGGCTAATAATGATCTATGGAATTACTATATGCAAAACCGAGCCCCTGGTCAAAACACTCGCAACACACCTCGTGTTCCACCAAGCCCTCCTTACGATAACTTAAATGTTATTGATGGTGAACCGACAATTTCACTCCATCCAACTCAACAATCGCAGAACCAAACGCCCGTAATACCGGGACCTGGCCAAGTCGTACGGCAAGGATTGTTTCGCAAGAGGGCTCATGATGCAAAGGTGCTGCAAGGTGAAAGTTCTCAAACACGCCCAACACAAGATTTTATTTCTGAGGTGATTAACGAGGCACCACAAGCCGACCATGATTTTAGTAGTCCGCGGTGGACTTCTACTATCGATTACATAATCCGGGAAGATATATATATATATATATATATATATATATATATATATATATTTAATTATCATTTTTACTTTTTCAAAAATGAATTAATGTACGTAGGTGACTAATACAAAATCTATCATTCATAAATGTAGGTTCTTATCATAATAGGATCACACCATTCTGGACCCAGGTTGCAGAAATTCAATCCCCGCGTTCACAATTTGTGAAAATAAATAAGGTTTAGGTTTCCGTCCAATTTTATTAACATTAATTTATAGACACATTTTATCTGAGAAGCTAGTATTTATATTTTATTTAATTTTCAGATTGTTGCTATGCTCTCTTCTTTCTCCCCCAATGACCAGGGAGATCTGCTTGTAACCTTAAAAGATCCTTCGGGAAAAATCGAGGGAACCATGCACCATAACATCTTAAAAAATGACGAGTACAGACTCATGACTGGTGTAGGTGCGGTATTCATCTTGAAGAATGTTACTGTTTGCCGATTTGATAGGACCCCAAAGTACCTAAATATCACAGAGCGGAACATTGTTAAGGTAGTTACACCATACGTTTATAATGATTTTTGGGAATGGTTTTAACTATATTCAGTTACAAATCAGATAATCGGTGCTAATTCGATGATTGCTGAATACCACCCAACGGAAATATGCACCATGGAGGAGGAAGATGAAGAAACTACTGGGTACGAATATGAAACAGTGCCAGACTCCGATGAAGAATAAATAATTTAAACCTCTAAAGCTTTATGTTGCAGTAATAATAAATAATGTCCTACTATTTATTGTACGATTTTATAATGTTGTCATGTTTTTTAATTTCTATTATGGAATGAGAAATAGAGGTGTTAAATATGTGTAATACGTTTCGAAGCCGTACTAAAATATTTATGTTTCTTGACTGCGATGGTCAAATTAACATTTTAGCGACATATAATTTTGACAAAGCTTAAATTTAATTTTTAAAAACCTTATAATCAACTTTCAAACCATATGATATACTTTTATATCAAACAACTTTATATTTTTATCAACTTTATAATCAACTTTAAATTTGTAGATAATATTTAAAAGGATTAAGGAAAGAAACCGTTGGAATCCCGTCTTAATTAGAAGACGGAATTCCGACGGTTTGGGGTTATATTATTTGTAAATTTTTTCCCCAAATTTTAAATCATAAAAACCCCAAACCGTCGGAATTCCGTCTTATATGAAAGACGGCATTCCGACGGTTTTGGAGTTATATTATTTGTAATTTTTTTCCCCAAATTTAAAATCATAAAAATCCCAAACCGTCGGAATTCCGTCTTATATGAAAGACGGAATTCCGATGGTTTCTTTCCTTAATCCTTTTAAATATTATCTACATATTTAAAGTTGATTATAAAGTTTTAAAAATTTTAAAGTTGTTTGATTTAAAAGTATATCATATGGTTTGAAAGTTGATTATAAGGTTTTTAAAAATTAAATTTATTTTAAATTTTATATATTTAAAGTATATATAATTCTTTATAAAAATCTATATAATTAATTATAAAAACCTTGTAATAAACTTTACACTTTAATCATATACTTTAAATTCAAAAAAAAATTCCCAACACCGTCGGAATTCCGTCTTAAAATTAAGACGATATTCCGACGGTATCGGATTTTTTATTCTTTGTAATTGTAGCAATAAATGTAGTTTAATTAAAACCCCCAAAACCGTCGGAATTCCGTCTTAAATGTAAGACGGAAATCCGACGGTTTTGGGATGTTTTTGATTTTAAAGTTTAAAAGTTCATTATAAGGTTTATAATCACATTATTTGTAATTTTAAAGTTCATTATAAGTTTTAAAGTTATAATCACATAATTTTAGTTTTAAAGTTGATTATAAGTTGTAAAGTTAATCACCCTAATCACATAATTTTAAAATCACATATATATGTTTGATAGAAAAAATGTTTTTGTAAGAGAAAATATATAAAAAAATTTACAACTAAATATTTTAAAAGAATAACCGTCGGAATTCCGTCTTAAATGTAAGACAGAAATCCGACGGTAACCCTAATTTGCACAGCCGCCAAAAGACTTCGTAATCTTCGTCAAAGCGGGAAAACCGTCGGAGGTACCGTCGGAATTTTTTATTACCGTCGGAAAGCCGTCTGATTTCCGTCGGACCCCCTTTTATATCCACAGTCATCGTCTTCCCCGATCTCAGATCAGAAAACGAAAAGTTTTCTTCAAACCACCGATTGCTCGCCGAATCTCCGATTGCTCGCCGAATCTTCTCCTCCGTCGTTAAGCATCTGCATCTTTCACCAAAACCAAATCAATGTAAGTTTCCATACTTTATTAGAAATTTTCAAAAAGTGTTCTTCATGATTTTATTCGGATCCGAAATTTGTTCGTGGATTAGTTATGAATTTGTTCGTGGATTAGTTAATCGGATCCGAAATTTGTTAGTGGATTAGTAACAAAAAATTGTTCATGAGAATGGTTAAGAAATTTTTCATTAGGAATTGTAGATTATTTTTAAAATTTTATAAAAATATTGTTAATATTTTTTTTAAACGAATTATGAATTACCAAATTAAGTAAATAAAAATTTTAGGGTTTATGAGGATGTTATAAATTTATTAGATTAGGTTTCAAATAAATTTGCAAAATTTTTGAAATTTGATAATTTTTGGAGTTTACTAATTTTAAGAATTAGATTTTCATTTGTGTTATGTGAGTTTTAGGGATTTATTATGATTTAATATGTAATTAATATATAAATTGTAATTTTCTAAATATCTTATATAGAATATTTGAAGGTAATCTATTTAAATCCGTATAATTTAAAATTTTTATCACATTAATAAAAGACTTTAAACCTTAATAATTTTAACCTTATATAAAAATAAGTAAATTTAAAACTTTAAATCCTCTAAATTTAAAATTTGATAAATTTAAAATGTATAACGTCGAACAATTTTTCTATTAATTTAAAATGTTAAATCCTCTAAATTTATATATATCATATATATATATACAAAATTCTATGAAAATGTATTAAAATCCTTACAATTTTAAATAACATTAATAAAACAATTTAAACTTTTACAAATGTAAATTTATACATATCAATTTCCCAACAAAACCTAATTCCATAAACTTCGATTTCTTAATAAACAATATTTTTAAAAAACCCCAACTTAATTCAATGACATAAAACCCCAACTTAATTCAATGACATAAAACCAATAAATTACATAAAATTCTAATCTCCAATATCCTTAAAAACCATAATCTAAAATTTTCAATTAACTAAATTCCAAAATCTGCAACTCACAAAATCTTATACATTCCAATTTTCATAAATCCCAAAAAATCTAAATCTTCAAAATATGGAAATCGTAGGGCAAATTATGGGGATTTTCATAACTCTAGACGTGGTGCGAGTTCTAGTAGGGGAGGTCGGCCTCCGAGTCAGACCGAGTTCCCCGAGGAGACCCCATTCCCCGAGGAGACCCCATTTCCGTCTCAGCCCATGCCTACAGCCCACTCAGCCCCCAGCTCGTTGACCATCGACCAGGTTGTGGCGCAACCTGGGCGTGATAGGTTGACGCGTCTGGATCCAGACTTGCCACCTAACACGACGTGGTAAGTCTTATTTTAATATGTTGTGGATTTAATAATTTTACATAAATATTTAATAAACAATTTAATAGGTTCCAATTCTCACAAAACGATATTACGAGTTCCATCAACGAAATGATGAACTCCATGCTCAATAAACCTTACCCCACATACAACGACATGCCTCCAGAGGACCAGGACACTTGGTTCCGACAATTTGCGGTAAGAGTTTATTTTATTTGTTTCAATTGTATTTCTTATATGACGCTTAATTTAATTACTAATGCGGGAATGTTTTTTTTTTTGCAGCAAGATTTTACATGGGACCCAGTCCTCACATCCAGGGTCCGAAAGGAGTTCGACAAAAAAGCAAAGAGGAAGTTCTCGTTGAGGATGAACGAGTGGAAAGACAAGTGATACAAAGAGGGGAAGGTGGCAAAGGTTTTCAAATATAAACCCGCTGAGATGTGGACTGGACTTCTTCGACACTGGGAGTTAGAGGCAACCAAGACGGACTCCGAGAAACACTCAACTAACCGCAACAGCGACCGGAAAGGGAAGGGAAAAGCGACCCACAACCTCGGTGCAATTAGCAAGGCTTCAGCTGCTCTGAAAATAGTAAGTAATTAAATATTTCATAAAATTTTTGAATTCTGTAACGTAATTGTATATGGTAACAGATGGAGGAGACCGGTGTCTATCCTTCCAACTTCGATATGGTCAAGTTTTCGCACACCAACAAGAAGACCGGTGAAATTGAAGACCTGATTGCTCGTGAAATCGTGGAAGCTGTGCAGAGGCGGGGGGAGGAGTTCCTCCAATCGCAACCGATCGTGGAAGGAACTCCGGTGCCAACCGAAGTTCCAGTCGAGATGACCAACCAGTTCACCTTCGAGGTTAGTAACCGTCTCACATTTAATGGAATTTAAACATTACTTTTAATACAAGTTATGACATTTGAAAAAAACAATTTTTGTAGGCGACACCCAAGACCAGAGGCCGTGTTTACGGCCTCCCTGAGGAGAGTACCTCGTCTGTTTCGTCGGTTCGATATGCTCGTCATAGGAGGTTGGAGGCGGAAAACCGAGAGCTGCACGACCGGCTTAGGGCAGTGGAGGAAGCGAGAGCGAGAGATAAGGAGGAGGCCGATGCAAAATTCAAATCGATGGAAGAGAAGATGACCAACTTCTTCAGAACTGGGAGGCCAGAATAGGCCTTTTAGAGTTTTAAATTTGATTGTAAAACTTTAAAACACATTTTAATTTTATTAGTTTGTAATTTTAAATTTTAATATATTTTATTTTAAATAGTTTTTATTTTTCATTATTAAAAATATTAATATATTATATTACTAAATTAAATAATTTTAATTTAAAAAAAATAAATAAATTAAACCGTCGGAATTCCGTCTGTTATAGCCAGAAAACGGAACCCGTCGGAATTCCGTCTGTTATGGCCGGAAAACGGAACCCGTCGGAATTCCGTCTGTTATGGCCGGAAAACGGTAACCGTCGGAATTTCGTCTTTCATCGCCGGAAAACGGAATCCGTCGGAAGTCCGTCTTTCATTGCCGGAAAACCAACCACCGTCGGAATTCCGTCTTTCAACGCCGGAAAAACAAAACCCGTCGGAATTCCGTCTCCTTTGGGTCTCCGACATAAATCCGTCGGGAATCCGTCGCAAATAAGCGACGGATTCCCGACGGTTTTTGTTTTTCCGACGTGATAGAAACGACGGCCTGTTCCCGTCGGAAACCGTCGGAATACGTCCTTTTCCGACAGCTTACAGACGGTTTTGGCCGTCGGAAAAGGCCCTGTTTTCTTGTAGTGATTGTGGAACATGGAAAAATAGGAATAAGCTTTTCTTTGAAGGAATAAGGGCTTGTCCAATAGAGACAAAGCGAAAATATACAGAGGAGGCAAACAAGTGGTTTTTGGCACAACAAGTGGACCAAGTGTTTGATCAAAATCAGACTGTGGGGGCGGCAAGGATCAAAAGATGGAAGCCTCCTCCACCAAGTTGGATTAAGTGCAATATAAGAGTCTCTTGGAACAAGAGCTTGGCTAGTTGTGGAGGAGCTTGGGTTTCCAGAAATCAAGAAGGGAAAGTGATTATGCACGGTAGAAGATTGTTTTCTGGAACTCACAACAAAACTGATGCAATAAGGCGATGTCTAGCATGGGCAATGAATAGTATGCTGGAGCTTAGAGTGGACAGAGTAATTTTTGCAGGTCAAGCGGTTGAGCTCTTTGGAGCGATTCTAAGACCGAGAGCATGGCCTTCTTTTGTCCCTGATGCAAATCTTTTGGTAAGTTTTTTAGAGAAGTTCTCTTTTTGGAGAATTCAATTGGAAGAGGAAGCAACGAATAGAGGTGCAAATCTAATAGCTCATAGTGCCATTAGGGACAACCGGGTTCACTCGTATGTGGCTTCGGGCTCTCCCTCTTGGTTAAAGGAAGTTTTTGAGTATGAGAGTGTTTCTACCTCTTCTTAGTGTTATTCCTTCGTTTCCCTTTTTTTTTTGGCTCCCTTTGTGGTTAGAAAAGATTCGATTTCTTGAAGTCTCTATCTCTAACTCACATGTTGTAATTATGGGAGGGGTAATCTTTTGGTATCGGGTTCTTCCCTTGATGTATCAAACTTGGCTCAAGTTAGCTTCTAATCAAATCTTCCAGTTGGAACAAAAAAAAAGTATCTCATGCAATATTCTATCGAGCTTCAACCCTTCCGTAAGTCTGAAATTTTATATATATATATATATATATATATATATATATTTTTTTTTTTTTCCTTTCTAAAATTTAAAAAACCAATAGTATACATAAAGCAGTTAGCATGATCATTGCAGACACTCATAACATGATCATTGCAGACACTCTTATGAGTGTCTGCAATAATCATGCTCTTAGGAGTGATACCTATATTAGAAGTATCATATAGACCATGGTTTAAGTTTTTTATGCTCGATTCGTGGATCTTGATCATTTTATTTGCTTTAAAAATACTTCAGAGATATGTAAGAATGCAAAAATTATATAATTGAGAAAGCCTATATAAATATATATTTATCACGAAATCTAAATGAAAACATCGGACACATATATAATTAAAGATATCTGTGAAGGCATATCCCATTTAATTGGGAACAATCATGCAGGTTAAATTAATATTTGATAAAAGGGGATTCTAGTCACATAAACACACATGCATGGTTCACAAAAACCAACTGGCTGATCAAATTTCAAAAGATTTACTATATAACAAAAAAAAAATGCAGTAGCTAAAATAGTGTATGAATTAGCTATTTAAAAATTATTAACCTATTTAGTGTTTGGTAAAAAACTATGGGCCTAAATTCTGGAATTCTTGAATACCTAAAAACATTTATAATTAGCATAGATAAATCTTATCATATCTTCAAATATAAGATAAGGTGCTAAAGATATAGTACAAAGTAGATAGAGAAGACTTTGGGAACTCTAATGTTAAATCCCGCACATGTGGAGTGATGCTTCATTGCTTTTTATGTTAAAAACTTTTAACACTCTTTTACTTCCTTGAATTTTGGATAGAACTTTATTTTATATTCATACCTTTTTGACCATCACAAGCTAACACATTTTTATATAAGGTTTTTAAAACTATAACACGTCTTTAGCTTAATATTCAATTCGGTTGGATAATTTGTAAATACACTGCTAAATTAGTGGACCTTAATTTGTTTGTTTGAGTTTTGTTCAAGTCATAAAGATCCTTTTTATTTACCCTAAATTTTTTTCCAAATAAATTTCTCAACTAGATAAACTTAGAATGTTCTTAAACTTAGAATGTTCTTTATCAAAAAGAAATTAGAAGGCTTAAAAATTCACCTTTATTTATTGAAAAACAAAACTTGGATATCTAGAGCAGTAAGTCAACAAAGACCTATAGAAGTACTCGAAATTTAGCATAATCTGTCCATATTACTGAAACCTATCTTATGACCAAATAGAAGAATTAATATCAAAATTTATAGACATATTTATTATGTTGGCTCGAAAGGCCATAGGACACTGATATAACGTGAATTTGGACATTCCTAGCCATGAACTTAACGAGTTTTCAGAGTCTTTGGAGTTGTTTTGAGTTGATCTTTAGGTCCATACTCGAAGATTTGGAACCACATGCGTACGGGAAGGAGTTTGAAGCATTTAGGCGAAATCCGGTGTATTCTGACATCAGGACCGACCGGTCCACTTCAAGGACCGGCCGGTCCACACTTGCACACACGAGGACCGACCATTCCGGATCAAGATCGGCCGGTCCAGCCACTCTGAAGATTTGAAGAAGGCCGGCCAAGACCGACCGGTCCATACCCAAGACCGGCCGGTCCACTTGAAGACATGCAGAATTTTTGGGCTTTGGAAACAGGACCGACCGGTCCAGTTTCCAGACCGACCAATCCCTGTCCCAGATTTTTTAGGGCTTTCCTTTTTCCGTTTTATCCTATAAATACCTATTAGGTTGAGACTTTTAGAATGACTTTTCTTTTCTGCACGTTTTTATTCATACTTTTGGAGATTTAGAGTTGTAATTGGGAGAAGATCTCGTCATCCCTTGGAGAAGATTTCTGAACCCTTTTGATTTCTTATTTATATGATTATGCAATATTCATCCATGATTTCTGATTTGTCTTTCATCATGTCTGAGTAGATCTCTAGTTAGGTTTTAGGGTTTTTGATGGATTTCACATATTGAATCAGACACAGATAGATTACTTATCAATTACCATCTTCATCACTGTTAGGCATAATGCTAGGATTGAACTGGCCGCTTAATCACTAGATCTTAGGATTATGCACATTCTAAAAGCTTGTGTATCACTGGAACTACTGTTGATGAGCAATTATTCTTTAGTCTCGAAAGTGAATTAGAGTTAATTGTGAACTGATCAAACCTGAACTGTAATGCTTGCATAGGATAGCCGTGACCAAACGAAAGTTTAGGCACTCGGATCTTTAGGGATAGTAATTGTTATCACGAAAGTGGAGCAATTTATAACAGTGTTTGAGTTTAAGATGCATGCATACTTAGAATCTGAATAGTTGTCTAGTTCATGAATGTGATTTCCTGAGAATTCCCTACTGCCTAGCGTTTTTAATCATCTGAATTTACATCGTTTCAATTTGCAATCTTGTCTTTACTCTTTGATAACATCACCCATTCCTATTTCCTGCTTAGCTTAGTTCAATCATTTATAATCTGTTGTGTAACACTTGGTCTCTGTGGATTCGATCCCAAATATACTACTGCGTGCTTGTGCACTTGCAGTGATTTATTTCGGGTAAAACCTGATCCGTATGCACATGCATACTCCAAACCTAATCCGTATGCACATGCATACTCCAACTCCAAACCTGATCCGTAACGAGTTTTTATAGGGTTAAAACTCGTTGTATCAGACACAACAAATGAACAAATATAGATAAGAGTTCTAAACGAAATCGGATCCTCATTGGTCGACCCACGTGGGTGATTATTATACATAGATCATTGTTTTTTTTCTTTATTAAATTAATTAAAGATAAACGAATATAGTGGTTTCTGTTCAACGAAGCTTCCTCGACCATTGACACATAATTCAGATCAATGACAATCATGTTATTTATTTATTTATAATGCAACTTTTCGTTCCCTTTGTTTTAACAACTCAAGATAGCAAGTACCGACTTTCTTCAACCGTTGATTAGTTTATTTATGTCACGACTATGCTGCTGTCGATTTTTTTTTTTTTTTTATATACATTTTGTACTTAATTTTTATCTCCTTTTACATGTTCCAGCTTGTTATCCATGGGGGCACGTGCCCACACTTTATTTTGTATAAATTAATTTTTTTAATATAAACAATCATATATTTGGTATCTAAGTTGGTTAATTTTCTTATAAGTTCATCCATATTATGGGTTCAAATCCTAATATAGTCATTCTAATTGTTTTTATATCCATTGTGGATCCATAATAAAAGCCAGTTGGATCTGCCCTAACCTAACAATTAATTAATGATTTTAAATTGATTATGGACGTAAAAATCAGGATGTAGCATATGAGTGTCCGACGTTATCTTATATTATATATTAATTGATGAGACACTAAAATTTCAAAATCCTATGTGTTAATCAAAAAGAGTCTTAAGTAACATCAATCCTAGGTGTCATTCAAAGAAAAATTTAAAGAACACATTAATTAAATCAACCAATCAAAACATTTCAATTTGTCATGGTGGAAATCTTTACATATTTTCAATATCTTTAATATATGCGGAGCATTGATGACAAAAATATATACTTACCAAATCCATTACCATATTGAGAAACTCAAACCAATTTAACTGATTTATGTAGTAGTATTTTGGTCAGTGGTAAAGTTGAGTTTTAAAATATTTTATAGAGTTATTAAAAAACATTTGTTTTTGTAAATATAAGATATATACAATTACATTTTTTGTCATACATTATAAAACAATGTTCGCTTTTTGGTTTTATTATTGTAAATCAATTTTTTTTATTTTTTTATTTTGTATACACTTAAGACGTAAGACTTAATCATTTATCTAATATCTTTTTGGTATATATGATGCAAAATAATATATTTCTACTATACAATAAACTGAAATTTATATTCTCACGCCTGGCGTGGGTCAAAATCTAGTTCACCCTTAATTGTGAAGGCCTAACTGGAATGTCGTTAGCTCAATAGTTCAATTATTTCAGAAGATATATATGTTTTGAGTTTTGCTTGTGAATAGAGTGTGGGAATGTCTTTAAATATTTAGTGGACTTTCGGAAACAAAATAAAACAGCAAAACTAAGTTATAACTTAATCAATGATTGTAATGATCCTTATAACGAAAGGATAACCTGTTTGTATGAAGTTCCAAATCAATGAATGTTTCAGCTGTTATAAGAAAAAACAAAGGAGATAATATTCTCAAAAGTAATGAAGTGAAATGTAGTGTTACGTACTTTGATTTCTTCTATTAATGGTTGTTGCACACCACAAGCCCTAGAAGATATTGTTGTTAAGGCCCAATCGTGTTTTGAAATGAGTCATATGGGTCCTTATTTTAACGAATAGTAAAACTTGATATTTTCAAGCCCATTTTAGTTTTTTTTTTAATAATAACACAAAATCATAACTAATTTGTATGTTCATATTTTAAATTTATTTACTCACCCAGAACGCTTGATTGATCCATAAATTTTACTTGAATTCTGAAAATTTATTTGCCATAAGGTAGCTCTACAACACCTTTTTCGTGTTAAGAGTTACAACGCTTTAATCTCCTTATTCACATGTCAAAAGTTAACTGCTAACTAAGGTTTCATTATACAATGTTTAACACGTAAAAAATTAACATTATCTACTTCGAGTGTACGTGATGAAGCATAAAGACGCTTTTTAAAAGCATATTTAGGTTTAATACGATCAATAATATCATATATGATAATTCAAACTTTTTCTTTTTAAGATTTGGACCTTAAGGCTATATAATTTATTTTAGGCTCCGATAAGAACGGGTTAAACTCTCTTCTTCGTTCCCGGCATTCAAACATGGGATCTCTATCTTTTTTATCACAATGTTTACCAGTAAAACTATTGTTCCGGATATAGAATAATTAAAATTTATTTGATATTTTAAATTTAAAATTTTAAGAAATAGAATCATAAAATATTTTTCACATGTCCTCCTTTAATTTTTACTCCATATAGCATCAATCAGGAAATATATGTGCAATAATATTTATTACGTGGCAAGAAATTACAATATTACATGAGGGAGCTACAGAGAGTAGCAACCCCAAGAAAAAAGTGAGAGGTACTCGTGGAAGAATCCAATGATCCAAGCATGAACAAAATACAAAAGAGCAACCGCCTTTGATGGGCTATATTATTAGAGTTCTACATTCGATGAATAAAAAAAATTATCGAATTCAAATCCAAGATAGTAACAACTTTAGAAAAAATGTCTAACGATTAGGGCATCCTCGTTAGAGATCCAAGATGGTCTAAGAGCATCCACAATGGTAAGCCTATTGTGGGCTCATAAAATATAAAATTATTAAAATTTGAGTAAAAGAAAGAAAGAGAGTGTAAAATTTGAATAAAAGGAAGAAAGAGAGTGTATAAAATTAATAAAATTTGAGTAAAAAGAGGAGATTGTGGTGAGACTTTAGAGAGAGAGTCTCTATGGGGTGAGACTTTTGAAGAGAGTATGAGACTATAACTGTGTGTTTTAATAATTTTATATTTAAAGAGAGTATAATATTAATAAAAGTTGAGTAAAAAAATGAAAGAAAATGTATAAAGTTGAGTAAAAGGAAGAGAGAGTGTGTGTTTTAATAATTTTATATTTTATGAGCCCACAATTAGGTGGTGTTTTTATAATATAAAATTATTAAAATTGTTGTAAAAGGAAGAAAGAGAGTGTTTTTGTGGGGTATATTGAAATATAAAATTAAGAAAATTTGAGTAAAGAGAATAGGTAGTGAGTGTGTTTAGGAAAAGGAAGAGAGAAAATGTCTAAAATTGGACATTTTTTAGAGTGTTTTTAAAAAGAAAAGAGAGTGTTTAAATATAAAATTAATAAAAGTTGAGTAAAAGGATGAAAGAGAAGGTATAAAATTGAGTAAAAGGAAAAGAGAGTATGTGTTTTAATAATTTTATATTATAAGACCACCTAATTAGACTATAAAAAATGTGCAGATGACCTTAGGACAACATAAAAGGGATAAAATGTTATCAGCAAATTGATCTCTCAAATCGCGCAAATACGACAAAGTGTCGGCTCTATATTCCTTTTTCAAATGTTTTACTTTTTCTTTATTTTTATGTTACACAACAAAGACATTTTTCAATTTTCATAAGACATATATATACACATCACTTTTTAAATATTTTATTTCTTTGATAAATTTTTCTTTTATAACTTCTTTTATTAAAACCAAAATACGTACATGTCCATTGATCCGGGACTAAATAGTTAGGAATATGTGTAAATCATCTATATGTCAGATGATGTTGAACCTAGTGCACAATGGAGCCAATTCTTTGCACTAAAACCACCTCCATTGATGGTTCTTAGATGGATTCTTAAACCAAAACAATAATAATAATAATAATCATAATAATAATAATAATAATAATAATAATAATAATGGAATATTAGAAAGTGAGAAAAGTATCTTAAACTAGAACTTTTAAAACCTCTCTAAGATATTCACCTTCCAAATGTCTTTTTATCATTGGTTTTAATTTATTTTTTAATTTAAAGTTTTATTACACCAATAAAATATATTAAAGCTATCAGTATTATACTGTTAAAAAACTCTTGGATAATTTTTACCGATGGAGGTGCTCTAATCACTAAGTCATCTTTCGCAAATTGTCTTACTAATTTTCATTTCTTTGGCAAACAGTCATCTTTTCGTGTAATTTTTCAAAAGGAAAAAATATACAAAATATTCTTGTGGAGTACGATCATTCAATTATATACACAACAAAGACGTACGTACATGTATTCCACAAGCGTCTCACATTCTAATATTACGTAGTTCAATCATTTTGTCCATGATAGTTGTAACACCTAATTTTTTTTTTTTTTTAACAAACGCGGAAATTCTCATAAAATAAATCCATAGAATAATAAATCATCTCAATTCTAGAAAACAATAAATAAATTCTAGCAACCTAAACACCAGGTTTCACTAGACTAAAACGGAAAAGATAAACATCATATCATCCCCTTCACCGGCCTTGATTCCGCGATCACGCATTTCTGTTACCTGCAACTCAAAGGAAAAAACAGAGTTGAGCGGTCATCCCGTCTACCAGATATATAATAGGAATTAGACTATCAATTCTACGCGATCAAACAACAGTTCACAACAAATTAAACAAATTCAATATTTAAAACAGGGGGTGTCGATCGACACCACCACTTGGTGTCGATCGACGCTTCACGCAAGCACCGATCCTCATGATCATAAAACAGTGGTGTCGATCGACACTACCACTAGGTGTCGATCGACACTACCACTAGGTGTCGATCGACACCTCTCGCAGAACCTGAACCGAGCCAAATCCTCTCACGGCTCGAATTTCGTTCCATCTCGCGAGATCCTCACGATTCCAACACGCATAATTCACACAGAAATATCACAAGAACAATCCCATTCATCACAAACCACCAATCAAATCTCCTAATAGCCTAATTCCATATCACGATCACGCACTCACCTCGATTTCACGAAGGAAAAAGAAGAACGCGAATAGAGAAAGAATAGCTAAGAATCTGACACCAAACAGCCCCGAAAACTCTGATTTCTTCGCTGAAAATCACCAAACTCACCCTCAAAAGCTAACACGGACTCACACAAGTCTCTACGGGGAAGAAAACACGAAGAACGGATCACTAACGCTCTTTGAATCACCGAAACTCCCACGAAAACTCTTAGAATGTATTTATCTTCTCTGCCCCCTTCTACAAATGCGGCTGCAACCTTATAAACCACGATCTAGGGCTGCGCCTCCAAACCGCACCACAGACCGAACACTTTTTAAGTCAAACAGAAGTTGACCGAAAACATTGGTGTCGATCGACACCCTGCCTTGGTGTCGATCGACACCTCTGACCAAAATCCATATTTTGGTTTCGGGATGTTACAATAGTCATGTCCGGCGAGTAGCACTCAGGCTTCTCACATTCTATTACGTAATTCAATAATTTTTAATAGTACTATATATATATTGTTTTATCAAATTTCAGGCCAATGTTTTTCAAAAAAAAAAAAAAAATTCAGGCCAATGCTCATTCCCCAGTATACGAAATAAATATCCATAATTTTGAAGATATTGGTGATTTATTTCGTTCTATCTGGATTACCATATATTAAATCTTATACTTTCAATCTGTGAATGAGCAATTTACCCAAGTATATAAAGAATTAATATCCATAATTTCTTGAATTATGAGCACTTTTTAAAGTCTCAATATCGAAATCTGAAGATCCATATATTATATACTTGGGTAAAGTGCTACCTACAAAGATGTATAACATATGGTAGATATATACAAGTAATTATAATTTCTTGTATACATACGCCTTTTTAAAATCCGAGATACTACAAATTTGGGTAATGTGCTTGTTAGGCAACAATTATAATGCGTCGCTTTTAAAATAAACAGCTAATATTATATTGCTAAAAGATGTAAAAAAGAAAGCAAGTGATATGTATATACAATAATATTCAGTGAATGAAATGGAACTGATGAGGAGGACGACAAGAAAGAGGAATTTGGTGGTTGGTGTTTGTATGCATTGAAGCTATTGAAAGGTAAAGAAAACAAGAGGACACATACAATTATAAATTAAAACAATTAGGAAGAGAATATAATTTGAGAAGAAACGACACATCGTCTCCGACAAAGATTTTGGACGGTACGGACAAAGCATGCTACATTCTTCATCATTCCCCTTGGCCTTAAAAGTTAGTATAACCTTTTCCCCCAAAATAATACACTTATTTAGTTAGTACTTAGTAATATTGTTTCTTCTCATGCACGAGGTTATTCTCTTTTTATTAGTAACACTACAAGAAAACAGGAAAGTTGTGACGCTTAAGAGCGTCACAAAAGCGTCGCAAAAAAGGTGTTTGCGACGCTTCTGTGACGAACAAAAAACGTCGCAAAAAAACTGTCGCAAATCCAAACCATCGCACATTCGTCACAATTGCGACGGATTTGTGACGCTTTTAAAGGATTCTGTTGTTCATAAATCGTCACAAAAGTGTCTCGAATTTGTGACTGAAAATATAAATGGGATAATTGCATAATTGAATTTTGTATTGCACATGAAAATGGTGGGAATGTAAAAGAAATTAACTCAGAGTGGGTGACATCCTCAGAGTCAATTATGCCAATTAACCAAAAAACAATGGAATGTAGAAACATTGTTTAAAGTTCAAAGGAAACAAATTCTAAAACAAAATAAACAAGTTCTAAAAAATTGTCTAGGGAAGTGCGGGGGCTTTTGCGGTGGCTGCTGCGGTGTTAGATGAACGAAAACAGAAAATATGAACACCTCCATGTACTATGTGCTCCAAAACACGAGGTCCTGTAATATCGCCCGCTTTCGTAACATGTCCAACCTAAAGCAGAAAGTAGTATACATAAAAGAGATGATCAAGATCAAGCACAACAAATTTACATTTGCACAAATAAAGAATTGGCAGGAGGGTGCATACTCACCAAGAAAACATGGACACTTGATTTCTTAGCAAAATGCAACAAGGCTGATGTGCACTCTTTAACCTGTCACCATCAGAGATTCACAAGAAAATAACCTTTTAGTTTCCTAACATTTTTGTTACATATTAGATAAAATCATGGAGGAATGAATAATAAAGTGAAAGTTATTAGAAAGTAAGCAACAAAACGAAACCTCAAAGAGTTCATTAGATATGAGTGCCATTCCATGTGCGAATGGGACAAGAGCGTTACCATCAAACACTGGATCTGTAACTCCATTGCCCACTAGATATCCCTATTAAACGTATATGTCCAATTTAAGAACCAAGAAACATAACCCCAATAAAATTTGAATTTCAAATAAATTATCAACTATAATATTCCATTCATGGTACCTTTAAGTTGATAAATGGCTTTGTTACATTCGTATCTTTAAGCAGTGACCAAATGAAAGTCCAAATCAAGGTCAGTCTTGATACATAACCCATGAGCAGATTCTGCTCCAGACAAGTCTCCTAGATCACCAATAGCCAAATTAAAGCTAAGCAGCGTACTGACACTAACAGTCACATCATTTCTCCGCATATCCCTGAACAAATAAAAAACCAACGCTTGCTTAGAAACTTAAAGATAACCATTCATCAAAGTACTAAACGAAACAACATCAACTCTCTACGGCATTTCATCGAACACTTTGTGAGCATCAGTAATTCTTCTGCAAACATAGTAGAAAAATCTGGGTTTATGGGTTTAAAATGAAACTATTAAAGTTTAATGAGGTTTGTTTAAAACTGTGGTGTAGATTGAAAAGAGCAGGAAAAGTCTTCTTCTTAGCAAGATCACCAGACAAGCAGAAAAATCGAACAAAACAACACGGAGCAGAAAAAGGTTAAGGATGAATTACAATCCTCAAACGAAAGAGCAAGATAATTAACCTTGTCGAGGATGTCATACCGGATATAGAACCACCACCGTCTGGAGCCGTGATCGAAATGCATTCACCGTCAATCTCAAAAGCATATCTAAAAATTCCAATAACGAAACTACTACAAATGAAATCAAAATTTCGGATTCGATATGTCTCGTGAACATGTAGTATTAAACCTGGACAAAATAGTCTGCTTGGGAATGACCTCTTCCTCTTCTTCCTCCTCCATAACGTCGACGACTTCCTTAACCGGCGAGAACCGTAACCAGTCCTCGTCTTCCATTTGAGCCCGGTTATCATCGATTTTGCTTCTCTTCTCACAAACCGGAGAGACTTCGTCGAGATTGACAATCGGATCGGTCACTAGCTTCCTGGGTCGTTCTTCTTCATCGTCGTAGTTTGGGTAAGGATACGGCGGCTCCTCAAAGTTTAAGTAGTCATCATCTTCTTCTTCATCGGGAAAGTCAGAGTTAGCTTCGAGAGACCAACAAATTAGGGAACCGAAGTGATTCAGGTTCAAATTAGGGATTTGTGCAAACCCTAGGAAAGAGAGAGAAGATGAAATCAAATAGGAGAGGATATCTGGAGTGAAAGAGATAAGAACAGATCTGGAGACGAGGGTGAGAAGAGATTTGGAGACAAGAGAGGAGAGGAGATATGGAGGCGAAGAGAGGAGAGAGAAGGGGATCTGAAAAGATTTCTCTGATTATCACGAAATCAGAGAGAAACGTAAAGAGAAATCGAGAAAGAAAAAGAAGAGTGAAAAAATTAGGGTTTTCAGATTGGAGATCTGATGTAAATATTTATTTAATGTTAACGTCGCAAAACTGTGGTAAAAGCGTCGCAAATAAATGAGGGGAGGGAAAATTGGAGGCCCAAAATTTCGTTGGAGCCCAAAAAAATTTAAACCCAAATTCTGGTGGGAATCTAAAATTTTAAAAAGCGTCACACAAGAGTCGCAAATTTGTTACGAATTTGTGACGCTAAATGTATACACAACTTGAAACCCTAAACCCTAAACATTTAAATGTAAATTTGGTAAGTTTATGGGTTTAAAATAAGTTTTTTTATCAAGTATGAGGCATTTGAATGATTATATTTAGGTAAATTGTACTTATAATATTTATTTATACAAAAAATTATTTTTTGGAAAAGTTTCCAAAGTTATACTAAGTACTTTTTAATAACACTTATGTGATTAGTATGAACATTTTTTTTTTGGGTACAAATTAGAAGTTTTAAACACTTAGATGTCAAATTATTAACCCACTCGTGACTATTGTACTTATGTTTAATCCTCTAGTTCTTGAATTCATATTTAAAACACCAAAATGATACTGGGCGTAGCTAATCCGTCACAAAAATGTCACAAATTTGTAACACTTTTGTGACGCTAAGCGAAACCCTATACCCTAAACTTTGTCATGCTTTTGCAACGCTTTCATAATCGTCACAAATTTGTGACGATTTTGTCACACATTTGTCACGCTTTATGCATGTTAGACCGCAATTAGGTACACTTTCTTTACCACGTTTTCAACTCCTCTGCCTTTTAGTTACCGACATAAGTCACTTTTGTCTTTTTTTGCCGACACCATTTGTCACGCAGTTGTGACGCATTTTCATTGTCACTAATTTGTTACGGTGAATAAGTGTGTCACAAAAGTGTCGCAAATTTGTGACGATTTTGTTTTCGTCGCTAATCCGTCTTAAAATGTGTGACGATTTCTTTAATCGTCACAATTCCGTCGTAAATTTGCCACGCATTTTCTATATTTTTATATCGTCACAAATTTGCGACGATTTTGATACGCTTTTCCTTTTCGTCACAAATCCGTCACAGTTTCGTCCCACTTCCGTCACAATCTTTTGTGACGAAAAAAGTGTAACAAACATCCGTCACAGATTAACTGTTTTCTTGTAGTGTAACAATTTTAAGTTGTAATTCCAAGTTTCATTTCTTTGCCAGTCCATCATCTTAAAGATCTCGGACCAAAATCCGATATACGAAATAGTAGCTCTATTTTCATTAATAAGCAATATGTAGGTAAATTTTCATTAGTCACTAGGAAATTTGTAAACGATAGAATCAACTAAATTTTCTAGAAACAAAAACGAAGTTCGTATATTGTTTTGATCCTTATTATTATTGACCTCTGCATGGATGATCAAAATTGGATGATCAAAATTTTGATTTATTTGGCTTATTATTAAAAACCCATAAATAAATATTCTCGAATGATTTAATCTTTAGATTTATAATTTTATAAATTTATGAAATGAGTACAGTGTGACTTTGTAGTATACTGAATATTTGTAAGGACATTGTTATAGATATGGAATTTCTTGGAAATTGTAACCATTCTTTGGAGAGACAAAGGGATCTCAAAGCCCTAGACATTTAGTCCTTCGAGGAATGTAGCCTTCTTTGTATAAAATGAAAAGTTAAAATGAGGAGTAATATTGTTATACTCGTTTGTAAACCTTTCGCCTTCAAGTTGCGATTGAATGCGTCACTATGAAATCATCCATTCATCATATTCTGCGTGAGTGGTAAAAAAATATTATAAGTACATCTACTTTTTGATAAAATATGTTCGCATAATATATGTACCTTTAAATATTGTTTAGTGGTTTTTCCTACTCTAACGTTCAAAATATTTTACAAAAATGCATATATGAATTAGAAATAAAAGGAGTAATATTTTTAGTGTATGTAAGGTAATAAAATAAAGGAGAAATTTTTATTTCTTTCTCTCTTTTTTGGGTAAAAGAAAAGAGTAATGTTTTCTAAAGCTTATGATCAACTCGATATATGATCTATGTAACGAAGACTCAGATAAACTTTTGACTCATTTTAACGTAATTAGCTTTGTTAATTAAAACTTATTTTTAAGTGGGGTACGTATAAAACCCTACGCAAGTTGATCCAGTAAAGTCACCAACAAAGGCAGTTTTTTTTTTTTAGAAATGTTTTTCTTTATTTATATCATTAGTTGGATAAGAAATCAATTTATGAATAAAATCAGGACAAATAGCACAAAATAAATTAGTGAACTATATGAACCTATTAAAGTGAAACAAAAAGGTTTTAAATATACATTCGATATGTGGGAGAACTATGCATAGATGGAAGACACATGTAATATGGTGAAAATACCATAAAGGTCATTCGAATAACTTACACACCGTATACAATAAGTATTCGAATAATCCCCCGTTTAAATTTTGTATCCTCAGCTAATAAGTAATAACTCGATAAAAATTATGAAAAGAAAAAAAAATCTCATAACTCGATGAAATAATAAAAGCACCTTTTCTACCCTACTTTAAGAAAAAGCTAAAGCATGAACAAATGAAATACTAAAATGAACCTTTATGAATATTTTTTTGTTTAATGAAACTATCAATCAAAACTAGTAAGTGTTTATAGGGGCAGGGGCAGGTATCATAATTCTATGTAATATTTGTAGAAAATAACAGGTGGCAAAACCACAATTAGGAGAAAACAAATTGTAAATTAACCGCGTGAATTATGTATAAATTGTGTTTCATGTAAACAATACAATGTGTTACAAAAAAAATGATCGTGAATCATTATTCTTTTTTAAATAAAACCGCACATATCTCTACCTGGCTTGATGGTATATTGCAAATACATGTCAACCGAAGGTCATAAAAGATAATAATAGTAATGTCATTTATATAGTGCGTTTACATGGGTTTATCTGCTTTTATGATTAGAAAATCGTAGAGACAAGAATAGTGTGCTCATATTAAATTATATAGTAAAATTTTATTAGTCCCTTCATCCGTAATTAGTTAATCGTTACATCGAATTTGGAGATCCAAATACTAAAAAAAAGGAAAACAAATAGTAAAAGAGACAAAAAGACAAAATGGTTTTAAATACCATAAAAACCATCATTGACATCTATCTGATCTCAATTTGTTTGTCTCATTTCCTCTTTCCTTTTCTCCAAAAACTAGAGCTAAACTAGAAGCATAGAGAAGCAACAAATCTCAAACTCCTTTGGTAGAAATTAACAAAGAGAGGGGGTGATGAATAGGGGAGTGATAGAGAGTTCGCCGGTACAACACCTCACGGCGGCTGGAAACCCTAATTGGTGGAATAATGGCGGTTTGAGGCCACCGCCGCCGCAGCTACCACCGTCTACCACAACCACCACTAATCTTCATCCAAGTTTCTTACCAAACTTCTTTCCTTCTCCAACTTCTTCTTCATCTTATTCACCTTCTCTGCCGCTTACTAGTAGCCCTAACTTCTCTTCTTGGCTAGACAATAGTTATGATCTGCCTCTTGACCAACCATGGAGCCGTAGCCAACTTCTCTTGTAACTCTTTCTCTCCTTCTTGAGACATTAGCTTAATATATGTGGAAATTATTTATTTTCTAAGTAAATGTTTTCAAGTTCTTTGTTTAAGATCTAATATTGATTACGTCTTTAATTTGAAGGGGTGGATTGATGATGGGAGAGGAAGAGAGAATTGAGATAATGAATTATTATCATAATCAAAATCAACAACATGGTTACCAAGAGAAGAAGCTAGAATATTGGGAAGAACAAGTTTTGAAGCACCAAGAGAGTAAGAATAATAATGGTTATGTGATAATGTCGTCACCAAACTCACCTCTAAACAAGTCTTGTGTTACAACAACAACAATTCACAACAACAACAACCACAATGGTCTTAACTTGTCCGAGGTAGGTCGAAATAGTTAATTTTGATCAATTCTATATGGTTTAATAGTGAATACTTCTATACAATTTATTTGTTCTATGTGTGTTCATGAAGTGTAATAGCTCCAAAATTGGTCATGAGTCTTCTTTTGCAAATAAGAAACCAAAGCTTCAAGTTCCTTCATCATCACAACCAACTCTCAAGGTAACTAACTAAATCTCTAGCTATATCTCTCTTGATGACATTTATAATAATAAAACAAAGGCACAAAAACAAAGGAGAAGAAGAAACAAACAAAAGGGAATGGGAACAGAATAAGATGCATGTGTGTGTGATTGTAACATTTTTGTCTTTCTTATGTGTCTTCTTCTTCTTGATCTCATTATTCTTTTTATCTTTATTTGCTATGATTTCAACGGTAGTTACCGTATCCTTTTATGTTCGTTTAAAAAAATTGAAAAATAGAAACTAATTCTGGTTTTTCAGTTTGATTCAGTTTTAGTTCAGATTTCGTTTTCTAACCAACTTAAAAAATTATCGAAGTTATTAATGTTTCTTTCTTCGCACCCTAAATATTCAGTCGTAGAACCCCAATCCGTTTTTCGGTTACCTTACATAATATAGATAGTCTTTTGGTTTACGAAAATATAAATGAATTCTCTTGCTTTCTTGTCTAAATTGATATTGTTATGTTTGTAACAAAATATATATTTGTTTTGAAAATTTGTCAAAATTTATGCTACATTACATCTTTTATTACTATTTTCATTTTGATCTTAATTAATTGGACTAGTTTTTTGTTATAGTTTAAGTTCCATTTATTCTATTTGCAAATCAAATTTTCAAGACAGTTGGGAAGTCTCTTTCCTCTCTTCCCATGTTAAGATAACATCAATCACAGATTTAAGTTCAATAACGAAATTTCTTATATAGATGTGTATAACTAAATTACTATTGTCATTATATAATCAAAGGTGAGAAAGGAGAAACTTGGAGGCAGAATCACAGCTCTTCATCAGCTAGTATCTCCCTTTGGCAAGGTATAATTACTGATTAATTCCCTTTACTTATCACTTAATAAATTCAAATTAGCCACGAATGATTCTTTTTTTTTTCAGACTGACACTGCCTCTGTCTTGTCGGAGGCTATTGGATACATTAGATTCCTCCACAGTCAAATTGAGGTGACTTGTCTTTTCCAAACTACCATGCTTCTTATTTCATTTATTTCAAGAAATATATTTATTCGAATCTTCCCTCAAAATCATGTGATTATTTGGATTTATTCGGATTTCTTTTAAACCTTGAGAAAATAACATGTAGTTTTGAAAACTGAACAATATAATTGAAACAATGATCAGAGATATATGATGCCTTCTTATATAGTGCTCAATTTTTTTAAAAAATCTTCTACAGCATTTCATGTATCTATTTTGTGAGATTTTTGGATTTTTTTTTTCTGGTTAATATTACACGTCAAAAACTGAACAAAAGGAAATAATCTAATTGAAATCGGTAAATAGTTTTGTTGTCTCTAGAGTAATAATTGACACAACTATTTTTCTCAATAATTGTTTTTGTTAAATTTCAGGCTCTAAGTCTACCATACTTCGGTGTTCCCTCGAGGCATAATATGACACACCAACATGTAAGCAATAAAATTCATATTCTGATTTACGTAAGTTACTTGGTTTGGTTAATTATAATTAAAAGCTACTTTAATGTATATAGGCACAAGGAGGTATGCATTGTATATTTCCTGAGGATCCTGGTCAGGTACGCACATACTTATGTTTTTTCTTTTCTTTTTATTCAATAAAATCCAAATCCTAAAAACAAACTTGGCAGCTTTAGTTCTAAAACTTACACTTTTTCTCCTTACTATTGTTCTCTTAAAAGTGAAAAGACTAAGATAAAGTATGGTCAATAAAATAGAAAATATGACATTACAAGCTTTCCTTTTCAGTCCTCATATTATTCTATAACCTTTCATTAATCCACAAAAGCCACTTACATAATTACATTGTTGAAAGAAAAGAGCCACTTAATGATTTTTTAGGTCTTTTAAACGTTTTTGAACAATCATATGTGAAACAACTTTTCCAACCAGAATATTGCGATTACGAAATTCGTGTGAGTTTTGAGTATGAGAGTAGGTGTGACTTACATTTTTACCACTTTACAATTGTATTCGCTATTCAATTTATGACATCAATTCGCTTTTTTCGAATTGAGAGACATCTTAGATTCATGTAGTTGAAATATTTGTTCATATATTTTTTCCAACAAAAACGCATTAGAAAACTTTTTCTTACGGAAAGTAATTTATACATCACTCATACTACAATAACATTTCAATATTTTTCTTTACAAACATTAATTTTCTGCGAAATGTCTAAAGCTTTTTAAGCAAAAATATACTGAAGAAGTCTTTTCATTTGGTGATCAGCTTGTGAATGACTATTGCATGAAAATGTCAAAAGGTGCTTCATTTTCTTCATCTACAAACAATCAAGAATCAAACCCTAACGAAGAACCAAAGGAAGATTTGAGAAGTAGAGGACTGTGTCTTGTCCCCATCTCATGCACACTCCAAGTTGGCAACGACAATGGTGCCGACTATTGGACTCCGGCGTTTTAGATCACTCCATCCACTACATTATATGCTATCTGGATTTTGGCAGAAGAAAACTAGTAATGTTATAACATCATGAGCAAACAATGTATTGTGAAAACAACAAAGTGTGTTTCCAAGATTGATTGCTCATGATGCTATACAATGATCAGTTTAAAATTTGAAATTGTTTTTGGCGTTTGGTCTTTATTTGATAATTTACAGTTGATGTGTATGATGAGATGACTTGCTTATTTATGTTTTTTACTATTACGATAGGAAACCTTTTTTTTTTCCATCTAATGTATGTAGTAAGTACTAATAACTCAGTGATGGTGGCATATTTTCAATTTTAGTATTAACATGTTCTACATTACAATCGTACATTTGTTTGTACGAGAACATAAGCACACATGTAAATCATCGAGGATTGGTATATATTGTCTACGTCCTCACATTTCAGTAGAAAACACTTATATAATCTTACAATCCATTTAATCATCAGATTGACTCGACACCATGCGAAAAAACCTTTGTCTCGACATTGATCAGTTCCTAGATTTCTACCCAAATAGACAAAACAACACGTTCTAACAGAGAAATGATGTTCTCCTTGATCACTCAACTTTTTTTTTTTTTTGTTGAAATTTTGAAACTTATGATCACTCAACTTGCTCTACTAATATCGTTTTAACTTTTTTTTTATTATTCCATACAATCCAACACAAAAACATGTATGGTTACTAGTTACTAAAATAATTCACAAATGCTTACTTTATCACACATGCATACACGATAGTAAGACGAAAAATCAGCATGGTGATGTTGGAGCGAGATTTTTATTGTTTATAGATTGATTTCTATGCTTAAATGTATAGTATTCGTAATTGGTTAACATATTTTGAAATTTTATATAAACTTGTGCTATGGTTATGTTATGTTTATTTAGTTTTTGTTTTAATGAGCTTCTAAAAAAGCATATTCAAATGATTAAAAAAATAATGGGAAAATGAAAAATTTCCCAGTCAATGTTTTTTTTTTTTTTGTTCGGAAAGAGGGAAAATTTCCCCTCTACTTTATTAAATAAAAAACTGAATTACAAACGAATCCGCCAAGAAATCGAAACTCCACCAACATCTTCCAACAAAATTAAATTAACATCTTCCGGGTTCAACTCTAGCATATGAAAACCCAGAGGTAACGAGAACGCATAGTTAGCTAACCCTCCCGCAAGAAGGTTTGCTTCCCTATACACGTGACTAATCCGAATTATCCAGTCCCTTGATAAAAAGTCATGGCACAGATGTACCAGGAACGACAACGGGTGACACTCACCAATCCCTATCTTAAGAAACTCCACCATTATCTTTGAATCCACCTCTACTTCCAACCTCGTGACTCTCCGTTCCCAAGCAATGACAAGCCTATAATACACACCCCAAAGTTCTGCCAAAGGTGCCGAACAAATCCCTATATTAAGAGCGAAACCCCCACACCAATCACCACTCTCATTCCGCAAAACACCACCCGCCGTAGCCAATCCCGGGTTCCCCTAGATGCTCCGTCCGTATTGATCTTCATCCATCCCTCCGTCGGGCGTTTCAAAACAATTAATCTTTCCTCACTCTCCGAACGGCCTTGATTCCGACTCCCCATTCCACCGTTCGCCAATATCACCTCTTTAGCTACTTCGACATTTTTCGTTCCCTCCAAACACATTCCCACATCTCCATTTCCAACCCCACCAAACCGTTAAAGCAAACAATGTCGACCAAATACTATCTCCCACACGATCATGATCACCTAAATTGCCATAAAACCACTCCATAAGAGTCTTACCAAAAAACTGGCGACGCTTATTCGAAGCCACTAACCGTTGCCAAATTCCTGCCATCGCAGGGCAATCCCGAAGAATATGCATAATAGTCTCCTCTCCCCCTTTATACACTTGGCAGATATTAGAAACACTTAGATGCCTTCGAAACCTTTCCGCATCCGTCATTAGAGCTTGATGTATTCCTAACCAAAGAAAAACACGAACTCTCTCCGGTACCACAACATGCCAAACCCGAGAAAACAATTTACTCAAATTAGCACGCGGAGTGAAATCCCAAGTCAATAACGAATAAGCCGAACTAACTGTAAACTCTCCATTAGGACTTCCTCCCCATGAAATGCGGTCCCTTACACCTGTAACACTATCAACCACTAAGAAACTTAATTGTAGACGCACATGAAGCGGAACCCACGGCGCAATCATATCCCATACCCACCCCTCACTAGGCTGCCATACCTCCTGCACCGTATACTCAAGAACAACGGCTGGAATCACTCCAACAGCCAAATCCAGCAAAGGTACCTGGGAGCACCATTTGTCCATCCAAAAGCGAATTTTGCGTCCGTCGCCCACAACCCATCTCAAGCCCGGAATCACTACATCTCGTAAACCCAACCCGATACTACGCCAAGTCGACGACCAATTGCTCTTTACCTCAAACCACGACACATCATTAAGCTCTAAAACATTATACTTACACCGCAACACACAAGCCCAAAGGCTACTTCGATCATGTAACAACCTCCAGCCAACCTTAGCAAGCAAGGCCTTATTCATATCATAAGCAGAACGAATGCCCAAACCCCCTTCAAACTTAGGCAAACAAACTCGTTTCCAATTAACCAGATGTTGTCGTCGTTGCTCTTGACTACTACCCCACAAAAACGATCGGGAAATTTTATCTAGCTCCGCTAACGTCGATTTTGGTAAAGATATCGAGCTCATCACGTGGATCGGAATCGACGAAAGCACCGATTTAGTCAACGTTATCCTGCCTGCCAAACTCATGCATCTGCCTTTCCATCCCGATAAACGAGACGCCACTCGCTCCAAAATATAACCAAAAGTCTCCTTATTTATCCGTTTCTGCAAAACAGGCATACCGAGATACCGACCTAAGTCATTCGTCGATTTGATACCGCTGGCATCACTAATCCTCTTTCCAAGCTCCCGGCTAACATTCTTCGAGAAGAAAATTTTAGATTTATCCAAACTCACTTTCTGCCCCGAAGCATTACAAAATCTCTCCAAAACTTTTCTGATGACCTTAATCTGAACAACCGACGCCTCCGCGAATAGAATCAGGTCATCCGCAAAACAAATATGAGACAATTGCGGCCCATCAGAAGACAAACGAATCGGCTTCAAAATCTCTCCAAAACTTTTCTGATGACCTTAATCCCAGTCAATGTTTTTATAAATAGGTAAAGTAATTAAATGAGTTTTTCAAAATAAACACTGAAAGTTCTTCTAAACATGTATCTTTGTGTAGATTAGTTTTGTCATGTTTTTAAATGTTAGAAACTACTGGGCCTTTATACAAACATTTTTGGGCTTAAATTGCTTCAGTGTAGTCACGACCACGAATGATGATCCACGTGTCAGTTTATAAGTGGTTCATATGTCCTATGCTAATTTTTGAAAGATTTTTTGATTTTACAAAAATACATTTCCTTATATTTTTTGCGGCGATCGGACGGTGAACAGTCAACTACACTTCAAACCTTATACGAATAACAATCGTTAGATCAGATTATTCCACAAGAACCGTACGATCAAATCATCACTCAAATCTATCCGTCAAATATAATCCAGAAAATTGAAATTTCAAAACATGTATAAGAGAGGGAGGAGAAGAAGCTTTCTCTCTCTTTCGAAGACGAAGAAGAAACCCCAAAGTATCACTCTTTTTTTCTCCTTCTTCACTGTTTCACCAAATTCCTCTCTTCTCGAGTTTTTAAACCCTTTAAAAACCCCTAATTTCTTCTATCATCTCTATATCAGCGAATCAAATTTCGAATTCAAATTTGCCGTTTTCGAATTTTTGTATTCACCGATTTCGATTTCTGGGTTTTCGCGTCGTAGAAGGATTAAGGGTTGCTTCAGATCTTCGATTTCGTCTGTTTCTCTAGCTGATTTGTGTTTTTAATCTCCGGGATTTTGGAGATTTGTGAGCTTGTGGGGGAAAAAAGGGGAAAAAAATTTCTGGGGTTTTTTTTCCAGATTGTGTGAAATTCGAATTCTATAGATGGGAGGAGAAGGAAACGAATTCCCGCCAAAAAAGGATGTTTTAGAAGAGTCTGATGCTCCGGCGATGAAGTCGGCGAGGCAACTCGACTTCACTGGTGTCTCCGGCTCCGATGTTGAGTCTAATAAACCTCCGTCCACATCTTCGATGGCTATTCGTCCTATTCACGGTCAAGGAAGATCGACGGTGGCGACTCCGATTCCACCGCCACAATCTCAGACCTTAATCAGGTAAGTGAAGAAAAGTTTGAAACTTTAGAGATTTGATTTGATTGTTCTATGTGTGGTTTAAGTCAGATTTGGTGTTTGAAGCATAGAGATTTGGTAATTTGATTTGATTGTTCTTCACTTTTTGAAATTTTAGGAAGCCCGAATCTCCGAAATCGAAGCCAAGGCCTGTAGGGGAAGCTAGAGATGGAACTCCTCAGAAGAAGAAACAGTGTAATTGTAAACACTCACGGTGCTTGAAGCTGTAAGTCTGCGCGAATCATCGTCTTTATCGTACCATTTGATGAGAAACTCTTATTTATCACTCTGCAATGTTCTTTTTTTGATTAGGTACTGTGAATGTTTTGCATCTGGAACCTATTGTGATGGCTGCAACTGTTTAAATTGTTTCAACAATGTTGAAAATGAACCTGCAAGACGAGAAGCGGTTGAATCAACTCTGGAACGTAATCCTAACGCGTTCAGGCCTAAAATCGCTAGCAGTCCACATGGCGCACGAGATAACAAGGTATGTAGTTTTAGTTATTGTGTGATACTGATGCACTCTTTAGAACTTATGGTCTCAAGTTTTTACATTTTTTATTAACTCGGGGTTTCGTAGGAAGAGGTTGGTGAAGTTATGATGTTAGGGAAACACAACAAAGGTTGCCATTGCAAGAAATCAGGATGTCTTAAGAAGTATTGCGAGTGTTTTCAAGCAAATGTTCTTTGCTCTGAGAATTGTAGATGCATGGATTGCAAAAACTTTGAAGGAAGTGAAGAGAGACAAGCGCTCTTTCACGAACATTCCCACAACGCTGCTTATCTCCAACACGCTAATGCTGCGATAACTGGAGCTATTGGTTCCTCGGGGTTTGCATCAGCTCCAGCTCCTAAAAGAAAGAAAACTCAAGAGATTTTCTTTAACCAAGCAACCAAAGAATCATCTACTCATAGGCTTGGCCAGGTAAAATCGTTTATTCGAAACTTGCTTGATCTTGGTTATTGAAAATGAGAAATGTTAATGTTATAGTATAATTATTGGTATTAGGCAAATAGTGGAAGAACAAAACCTGTTTCTCGACGTGGAGGTAATGCGTCTTCAGGCCCATCCAAGGTTGTATATAGGTAAATGCCTTTATGTGTTTATTACCAAAAGTTAAATCTGATTCCAGAGATGCAGAAACTGAATTTTTTTTTTGTTTTGTTTTCAAAGATCTCTATTAGCAGATATAATTCAACCACAAGATGTGAAAGCACTTTGTTCTGTTCTAGTCGCTGTGGCTGAGGAAGCAGCCAAGACGTTATCCGAAAGACGGTTGGAAGATCAGATGGAAACTTCCCTAGCTTCGTCTGCACAAGGTACCGAGGTTGAGAAAGCTGATAAGTCTGGTACGGAGGATCCCAAAGGAAGAGACTTGTCCCCGGATACTTTGGCATTAATGTGTGATGAACAGGATACTATGCTAATGGTTACAGATTCACCTAATTGTTCGGTGGAGCCTAACTCGCAGTTACTAAATGGGCAAGACCAGGTTTATGCAGAGCAAGAGAAACTAGTATTGACCAAGTTCCGTGACTGCCTTAACCGAATAATCTCCTACGGAGAATTAAAAGGTTTACATTTCTTATATCATTCCGAATAAATGGAGTATGGCTTAACACAAGATTCACATTCTAAAAGCTTTATTTGTTTTGCAGAATCAAATTGTTCTTTGGCAAGAATGGATCTACAATCAGCTGTGAAAATGGAGCCAGTGGTTCAACAAGGACCAGTCGTAAACGGAGTTTCACAAACCGCGAAACAACAACAACCTTCCCAGCTAACCACAACAGCAGCAACAACAACAACAACAACACCAACACCAACACCAACACCAAACACATCCTCACAAACTCCAGCTTTGCCTGAGAAGAAAGACCTCTGAATCAATATTTACTCCTTTAGAACAAAATAACTTTACAAAGAGCAATAATGCAGCTGAATCCGCCTCGCCGTGCCTAATTTACGAGGTAATGCCACCAACACTCCTTTTTTTTCTTCCTCTTACATATTCTAAAACAGAGGAGAGTTTGCAGCTTCAGCAACATTAGCAGGTGATTAGAGAGTATTATTATTATTATACACAATTGTGTTATTAGGCTTTCTTTCCTTTCTTCCCTTCCTAAATCTCTTGGATTCATAATTTGAGAATGTTTCTTTACGAATTGTTGTCATTATTTGTGTACATTGCTATTTAACTGGCATGCTTTTTCTCTCAATTTGATATGTTTTGGGAACTATAGAAGATTGAACTAAATAAAATTTGGAGATTTTTGAAAGGAGAATAGCCTATTCTTGTAACAATATAAAAATTTAATGATTTTTCAAGAAATAATATATTCCAGGAGAAAGATTCATTCATATCTAAGAAGAGATAGGACCAACCTTACATTATACACTTTTGTAAACTCAATATGAAATGTTACAACAATATTGAAGGGACTCCATAGACTCACACACTCATTCATCAAATCCCAGCAAAAACAGAAAAATCTTCTGAACTATAAGCTTGTAGCTCTATCAATCGAGGCTGAAGGTTTATCTAGTGTCGATAGTATCTGCGGCATTGACATACCACCCGAAACAACAATCTCTGCAGATGAAAAATGAACATAATAAGTTCTATACAACAGTCTAGGATAGATTCTGAACCAAAATTAGGGTAGGTAATCTCACCTATTCCTTCCCGGACCGAGAGATTTGGCCTGATAACATCATTACTGTTGACAAGAAGTATATCTCCAATGTAAAGGTGGTTCGTGGGAACGTATACGCAGCAAAGTTCTTCCTCGGTTGGGTAATTCTGCAAGGACGAAACGGATATAATTATAATAAATCATGCCTAGGAATTGTGTCTGCCCTTTGTATCCTTAAGGAGAAATTTTGAAACTATTAGCAATTTTCGGTTACCTGGAGAACAACAGTTGATGTAATGAAGCCAAATGCGTATTCGCCTATACGTGGATGCCTGATGATTGCAACTTCCTTGAAAGCTTGTGTATTTTGATCTGAAGTAGAAGGGAAAAAAAAATGGATATGAAAAAATTCGATAAATTTTATAATGTTGAGATGCAAAGTAAGATTTTACCAGGCGATATGGCAGAGCTGATTTGCTTGGAGGCGTTGTAGATGTGACGAACAAATGGCATCCGCTTGATAAACCATTCTCCCAGGTTAAGAACAGACGCACCCAACCACGAAGACATGAACACCCCGACCAAGAAGATGAATGCAATGGAAGTCAAAAAACCAAAACCTACAAAGGCGTAATCAAACTCATGTGAGAAAACCAATATCAAGTTTTTTTCGATTAAAGAGAAGCCGCGCGCAAATGCTTACCGAATATGTTGATCCCGAGTTGTGCGTATATCGGAGAGAAGAATCCATCAACAAAGTGAATAAACCACCATGTTATGTAGAAAGTAATCGCAATCGGAAGCAGGATCACACTACGCACAAACGCAATCGAGACTTAAAAACTTGATCAAAATGACAAATTTCAACTCAAGATCCGAAAGAAATGCTTACCAGCCTGTCATGAACTTCTTCGATGCCCATCCTCTAATGAACAAGCTTAAAGTCTGCAGAACAATAAAGAAAGACACCGTGAATACACGCATAACACGAAAAATGAAACTCGAGATTCATGGATACAAGATTCCTAACCAAAACACTTGGAATGCAAATTCATACTCTAATGAATCAGAAAGTGTCAAATGTTAAGCATGAGAGCCACCAAGATCAGTGTTTGGCTAGTCAACACACTGAATCCAACTTATTCTAATGAAGTGTTGTTGATACTTAATGGAATCTAGGGCAAAACAAGTTCCCAGATTTTGAACTAAAGACACAATTGGCTAAATCTCTAACTCTACAATTACGAATCTTGAAATGAGCAAACGAAGAAGTAGATCAGGGGAAAAAGAAGAAGCTAGACCTCGTGGCTAGCTTGATGCGAAGAAGAGGAAGAGGAAGAAGATGAAGAAGAAGACGGATTTGAAGTAGAACCATCGTCTTTTTCGCCGGAATTAGCGATTGGAACAAGAAGCTCTCGATCTCTTTCTCGATTAGCCATTACAATCGGTGGCTTTTCGTCTCCCATCTTCCCGGAGAAGAGAGAAACGCCGGTGAATTCTCCGGGACGGAGATTTGAAACGGCGGTGAGGAAAAAATCCCCAAAAAAAAGGAAGAGACTTTTTTTCCGGCGACTGTTCTTGTGTTGCGCAGAGAAAAGTGGTTAAGCTGCTAATCCAACTTGGAGCTTTCTGTCGTTTTTCGATTTTTTTTCTTTTTATATTTTTTTCTTTTTCTTATCGCATTATTTCAGTTTTTTCATAACAAAAAACATTTCAATTTTCATTTGTATATATTTCTATTGTTTTTTTTCGATTTTTCGTAACAAAAAACATGTTTCTATATTGATTACTTAAAAATCTAGTGTCTACATTTGTTGCTAACCAATAAGAAATACGAAAATGTTTACTCTCTCCTTTTCATCATTTTGTATCATGCGATTTTGATATAGTATTATAAGCTAGAAAGTATGTTTTAAAAATCATCTTTCCGATTTTCATAAATCAACACAAAATTTGGAAGTTTAATTTATTTTTGAGTAGTTTGTACGAGATGATGGTTCTTTTTTTGTTTATATGTGAAGGCAAACCCATACATATATTACTGTTGAACAAATGATTTTATAAGTTATAAGTTATATAAAGATATCAGTATTATATAAGATTTGTCTTAGTCTAAATTATACAAAGGCAAAGAAATCCAGATTTGTCATTCGGTGTTGAAGATAAGCATAACTCTCCTTTAGGAAAATTTTGGTCGACGCATTTTTTGTTGCAATCTTTTATTTCTCCACACGGATGGGCTGAAATATTATTCTCCATCATAAACGAAGTTTTGTCTTTTGTAGAAAATATATCTCTTGTCGCAAAACCTTGAAAAATAAATAGAATCGAAACATAATCAATTCATAAGAATTGATAAGCAACTACAAATAAAATAACCGAGCTACCAGTTCATTGTAGCTATTAAATCTAGAAGATGTACAATATAGCTATAAATATATACGTACATGCTTAAGTTTAGTTAACTTCGATCATAATACTAATTATTGGTAAAAATAATTAATTTATGGAATTAAAAGCTTGAAAGATATATATGATTGCATTTTGGTTTAAAACAAATTTATGTATGTACAGAAGAAAAGAAAAACTCTTTGTATTCGATTAACAAAAAGAAGTTTTAGATTCCCTTATAATCAATTTGAGGTTTTTAAGTATCAAAGATTTCAGAAATTTATTTCAAAAGTTTTCCTTTCTACATGCAATGAAAATCCCATAAGATTTCAAAAGCATATTTTTGGCTTTGGATATTTTTCTTTTCTACATGCAATAGAAAAAAAACTCAGAATCAATTGTCATTTTCAAGTATCAAAGATTTCATAAAAAACATAAATTGGATTTGAAGATCTTTTTTCTACATGCAGGATATTAGAAATCTATTACTAACATGTTGGTAAAATATGATTCAACAGATAAATAAGAAACATACCTTAAATCCACAGTTGATCAGTAACTTGTGATAAACAAATGGAAAAACAAATAACATACCTGGAATTAAAAAAACTGCAAGGCACATAGATATAAAAAAGAAGCATTTGTGTGAAGAAGCCATTTTTCCCCTCATTTTTTCAACAATGTTTCTACATAATTTGTCTCTTCAAGTAGTTATTATGGGCAAAATTTTATTCAATTTCCAAAGTTTAATAAGATGTTTCCATATGCCATTTGGGATTATATATGTCTTTTCTTCTTTTATTAGTCAATGCTACATTAATGTAAAATGACACATGCAAGCAGATACAAAATTGATACCAATAAGTACTGTAAATAGATAATTGTACAAGATCTTTTTTAAAAAAAAATTATTAACAAATAAAACCTAAATAAGGTTATTGATATAAATTCATCAGCCTAACTACCAAAAAGTTTGATTCATAAACTTACAATCATTTTACACTTGTCGACAAATTTAGTTTCTTCTCTTTTTTTTTTGACAAGCTAGCGGACGAGCATTATCATTGTGAAACGTCTTCGATATAATGTAATTAACGAAACAAATGGATTTGATATTTTAAAACTAAAAAGAATTAGAAAAAGGAGTTACAATGGACGGTGAGAACACACAAATACGATAGTACTCTTCGATAAAGTAATAAAAAATCCACTTCAAATTAGTGCTTGTTTAGTGGATCATCCGGAGGGACTTTACATGAGGTAAAATGATTCAAGTAATTTAAAAGATGAAATCGCTTATCTCTACCTCTTGTTACGGAACAGTGTGGCTACACCGTTAGAGACCATGTCAAGAAATTTGAGTGGTCAACATAACGATTTAACAAGGTAATATCGAACAAGGTTTGTTCCAACATAACGATTAAAACAACAAAATGATTCCAAGATATGCACCTCGACGTCATACGTGACTTCACGCTAAATTTCGAAAACAATTCCCTAATTAGTTTTTCAGCTATACTTAGGGGGTTTATTGGTTTTGGTATTTTGATGGATTTTGAAATCTATGTAGAATTAGCAAATCCATTGATTTCAAAATCAAATCATATGGATTTAAAAATCAATAAGAAAGATTTCAAAATCAAATAATGTGGATTCAAGAATCAACAAAGAAGATTTCAAAATCAAATAAAGTGCATTATTAAATCCAGCAACAAAAGACATCATAAAAATAAAACTATTGTTGATATAGAGAATTTTTTTTTGAAGATATTGTGAGATTTACAAAAACAAATATGAACATAATATTTGTGTACTTTGATAATGTGAAGAAATAAATACGTAGTATTTGGGAAAATATGTGGAAGATGTGTCTAATCATTTCAAAATAACAAGTCTTTGTTAAGGACTTCACTCTTCATATTTTGAACACAAAATCACTCCCAAATGCATTAAAACCCAAATATTTATACAAAATTTTGATATTGAATAAGACTTTATTCTATTTTGTATTTTGAAATCATAAATTGAATAACATAGGATTCCAATGAGGATTTTAAAATGATTGATTGAATAACATGAGATTCTAATGAGGATTTAAAAATGATAAATTGAATAACATTGGATTTGGATGAAGATTTTAAAATGATAAATTGAATAACATAGGATTTGGAGTGGATTTCAAAATCCACTAAAATACCAAAACCAATAAACCTCCCTAATGGCCTAATTAGTTTACAATTTCTCTTAATTTTTTAGAATGGAAGTATTCTGGACTCAAAAGAACAAAAAGGCCCAATAATGAGAACAAAAGGCCCATTAAGCTCTCACACTTCTCTTCTCGATCAAATCTCTTTTCTTTCTCCATAAGCCAGAGAAAGTAAATCTCAGAGAAAAGCATCAATCATGGGTCAAGGACCGTCCGGTGGTTTGAATCGCCAAGGAGATCGGAAACCAGACGGTGGAGAGAAGAAAGAGAAGAAGTTCGAACCAGCAGCACCACCGGCTCGAGTCGGAAGGAAGCAACGGAAGCAAAAAGGACCCGAAGCGGCGGCGAGGTTACCGACGGTGACTCCGTCTACTAAATGCAAGCTCCGGTTGCTGAAAATGGAGCGAATCAAAGACTATTTGCTTATGGAAGAAGAATTCGTAGCGAATCAAGAGAGATTGAAACCTCAGGAAGAGAAAGCTGAAGAAGATAGATCTAAAGTTGATGATCTTCGTGGTACTCCTATGAGTGTTGGGAATTTAGAAGAGCTTATCGATGAGAATCATGCCATCGTTTCTTCTTCCGTTGGTCCTGAGTATTACGTTGGGATTTTGTCTTTTGTTGATAAAGATCAGCTCGAGCCTGGTTGCTCTATTTTGATGCATAACAAGGTTTGTGAAATTTAGGGTTTGTGAATTTTAGGGTTTCGAATTGGGAATTTTGGAATAGGAGATTTTAGTCTTATGTATTGAGATGTTGCTATTGTGGTAGGTACTATCTGTTGTTGGGATATTGCAAGATGAAGTTGATCCAATGGTGTCTGTGATGAAAGTGGAGAAGGCTCCTCTGGAGTCATATGCTGATATTGGAGGTTTAGACGCTCAGATTCAGGAGATTAAGGAAGCAGTTGAGCTTCCGTTAACTCATCCCGAGTTGTATGAAGATATCGGTATTAAGCCACCGAAAGGTGTGATCTTGTATGGTGAGCCTGGCACTGGGAAGACGTTGCTTGCTAAGGTTTTCCCTATTAACCTAGTAACGTAACAAGTTACAAGCTTTGTTTGATGCTCAGTTGGAATATATATCACTAAGCGAGTTCTCGCCGTTATCTAGTTGTTTTTATGTGTCCCTGAAAAGAGAAATTAGTCAGGGTAGTGGCTTCTTTGGTTTGATCACGAAGAATCGAAACATTAGATCCTAGGCTTAAGGATTGTTTAGATGGAGGAAGTTTGTCAGAATCACTTAGGATTTATCTAATGTTTGGATTGTTGCAGCGTGGACTCTTTTAGAATCTGTCTAGTGCTTGTTATTTTTGGACTTGGGGTGGATAAGAAGTGAGTATTATTTATTGGTATACTTTCAGGCAGTGGCGAATTCTACGTCAGCTACGTTCTTGCGTGTTGTCGGTAGTGAACTGATCCAGAAGTATTTGGGTGATGGTCCCAAGCTTGTGAGGGAGCTTTTCAGGGTTGCGGATGACCTTTCACCATCTATCGTTTTCATAGACGAGATTGATGCCGTTGGTACTAAGCGGTATGTCTAATACAATATCTTTTGATGACAAGGAGATGGACTTTGCTTCAGAGATGGTATCTAATACGGTATATGAAATGGTTTTGTTGAAACAGGTATGATGCGAACTCAGGTGGAGAACGTGAAATCCAAAGGACTATGTTGGAGCTACTTAACCAGCTCGATGGATTCGATTCAAGAGGGGATGTTAAGGTCATCCTTGCAACAAACAGAATCGAAAGTCTAGACCCGGCTCTTCTTAGACCAGGCCGGATCGATAGGAAAATCGAGTTCCCTCTTCCAGATATCAAAACAAGGAGACGTATCTTCCAGGTACTACAATTGGTGATACTTAACTTTTCTTTCTTTTTGTGATTCTAGAAATTAACTGGTCGGTTTTTAATTGCATTTCGTTATTAGATACACACATCGAAGATGACTTTGTCTGAAGATGTAAACCTAGAAGAGTTTGTAATGACGAAAGACGAGTTCTCAGGCGCTGATATAAAGGCGATATGCACAGAGGCTGGTCTGCTTGCTCTCAGAGAGCGTCGGATGAAAGTAATTAACGATTTCTCTGATTCACCGCTAACAACACCTTATGGACTCTTTGTAATATCATTCTAACCATTTTTTCGGTTATTATGATTTAGGTGACGCATCCCGACTTCAAGAAGGCGAAAGAGAAGGTTATGTTCAAGAAGAAAGAAGGAGTTCCTGAAGGTCTCTACATGTGAGAAAGATAACACACCAACTATTTCAATCTCTCTTTCTTCTCCATGTTACTGTTTTCAGTATCTGCTTATGTTTTTTCTACTCTAGTATAATCGTTTGCCTTATGGTTTACTTCGAAATTGGCCCCTTATTCATTTGCAGTCCTCATAAATGCTTCATAGATCAGACTATTCGTTTTAAGTTTCCACTGTTTTCACTAAAGAAAAATCTATTTTGATTGGAAAAAAACCAAATAAAACCTCTAATGTTTCATTTAAGTCAAAGGAAAATAAAGAGGAGCTTTGGAAACAGTTTGTCTAATTATTGCGAGGATTATTAGCACAGAAGAAGAGTAGACAATAGTTTTGTTACTCATAAACGAAGTTTCAATTTATGATGACTTTGGATCAAAGAAAAGTTGTCGTGGTACAATTCATAAATCAAGTGAGCTTCCAAAAACTAAATCCAATTCAAGTAACAAATCTGATTGTAACAGAGTACTGACGACAAAAAAAGTACTGACAGTACTTATCTCGTTTCACGAACAACAATGTCGATTTAATGTTATTTTAATACTTTTGAAAGAAACCAAAAATAAACTCTGAAAACGACATTAAAGGAATCATTAAAGGTACAAGAAAGTCAGCATTAGTCATCTATGTTAAAAGCATATAAACTTCCAAGAAACTAGAAATAAAGTTTGAAAATGCAATAAAACAAAACGACTAAAATTGTGACTGTACTGAAAAAGACTAGGAAACTACAAGGAAATTTAAGTGTGATGGCTGGTCAAAGAAATTATATATTTTTTTTATAAATATGGTTGCAGAAGAAGAATAAGAAAGATTCATTGGTATGTAAAAAGAAAAGAAATACAGGAGACAATGAATCCAAATCATAAAATGAAACATGATGTGTTCATAAGTTTCAGAAGCAAAGACACTCGCGACAATTTCATAAGCCACCTTTGTGGTTGTCTACGTAGGAAACGTATCAAAACCTATCTATACGACGAACTACCAAGCGAGGTAAGATACGAAGAATCGTTAAAAGCAATCGAAGTATCGAGAATTTCAGTGATTGTGTTCTCTGAAAACTTTGGTGATTCAAAATGGTGTTTAGATGAAGTTATAGCAATCTTGAAATGTAAAGAAAGGTTTGGTCAGATTGTGATACCTGTCCTTTACCATGTTGATCCTCTCGACATCGAAAATCAAACAGGAAGCTTTGGAGATTCATTCGCTAAGCAACGAGGTAAAACCGAACAGCTTCAAGAATGGAAAGATGGTTTTGTAGAAGCCATTAACCTCCCTGGATGGAGTACTACCCATTTGAGGTATAATTCCAATTCACATTTTTCGATTATTATGTGTATTATTTTCGCTTCTTTTTTTTACATAGATATACTTCTTTGATTTTCTAGAGATGAAGAGATGTTGGTGAATGAAATAGCTCGTGACATCGAAAGAAAACTTCTAAGAGCTTCACGAACAAAGGTTTGTTTAAATCAAGAACCGCACTTTTTTAAGTTTTCGAAAATGATTCAAAGTCTAAAATCAATTTGACAATGAGTGGATTTTTGGTAAGCAGGTCGTAATTGAGTGGTCTCTAGTTATCACCAACCCCATGTTGGAAATACCTTCCTCTGTTTTGGACCAAATCTCTTCGACTCATAAACCTTTCTACGCATTGGCTGCTATGTCAATGTCATTGCTCTCTTGTCTACTTTGCGTCGTGGATCTCTTTCACAAAGGAAGAGTTGAGAGAGTTTTATGGAAGTGGACTTGGCCTATTCCTTGGTTTCACTATCCAACTCAAAGATCAAATCGATTCGGTAGCTTTCCAGAGATGGTTGGATTGCTTTGCGCCTTGTGTCAAACCATTCTCACATCCATCAACTATACATTCATTGTACATAGAGTTGATACTCCTATCAAGTTTTCGGTTTGGCCTATCATGTTTGCGCTTGGCTTACTTTGCACTTTGTTTATCAAAAGATCTAGCTAGTTAGTTTTTCTTTTCGATTTACTTGTTCTATGCATAGTGTAGCTCTCTTAAGTATCTGAATTGGGACACTCACATTTCACAATTGACACAATCTCTTAAGTTAACGAAGACAAATAATGACTACGAAACTAACTCTCTCATCTATTCTCTTCACTAAGCCTCTGAACCTTGTAAGTATTACATACTGATTCCTACATTCCTCTGTCTCTTGACATGTACATCTCTCTAAGTATGAGAGAAGAAACAAAAAAGCAGAAACACATGCGAGATTCGTGATCGGAGGTGGTAATTTACATGTTAGGTGTCTGTGTCAATTCTCCAAAACTGTGTTTGCTTGTGGTTTTCTGATTCAAAACATTAACCCGTTGTGTGGTTTCCCTGATCCTCAAATTCTTTGCTACTACTTACCCTGCTTGAACTTGGGTACGACGTTGCTTGATTCTACAAGAACAAGAAAAGATAACATCTTGTGACCATTTCTCATTAAGAGTTCAGAGGAAGTAGCATTTGTGAAACAGATGAAGGTAAGTTACCTGAAACTGATGTGGTTGTGTCGGGTGGAGATTACGGAACTGCTGATATGGATCCATGTAACCCGGAAACTGGGGCTGGTTCGAAGTTGGATCAGACTGCTGGTTCGGTAGATAGACTCTTGACGGGTCAGAAGCATGAGCAAGGTAGCCGCCTCCCATATGAGTCTGCGTAGGGAAAGGTCGTTGAGCGGCTAACATATTGGGTAATGGCATGAACGAAGGAGGAGGAAGAGGCTGGTTCATACCCATTCCCATCGCCATGTACTGTTGCATACCCGTATACATCATCGGCATCATACCGCATCCCATTGACATCATCTGCATTAAATTTCAGTCATAAAAACAAACAGACACATAAGACAGACATTAACTATTCAACCACATAATCCTTCCAAGAACACGATTTCGATTAAGAAGGGTTCATCTTTCGATTAAGAATGCGATTTTCGGTTTTGAGAACAAACCTGTATTTGAAGCTGAAGAGATTTCATGTACTCAATAGCTTCATCAAGCATTGAAGCTTTATCTGACTGGAAAAATCAAAAAGAATAGTTTTGCATTAGCAAGAAGTCGTAGTAATCGTAAATGTCGAATAACTTGAAGCGGAATCGACCTTGTTACAGCGAGGAATGAGTTCTTGCAGAGCTTTCATTCTGTCATTGATCCTGTCTCTTCTTTTCTATCACCAAAAAATTTGTAAACATTCTTCAGATTCTTCAAATGTGAAATCTTTACGAAAAACATCGAAAAAACAAACCCTTTCAGAGAGATTATGAACTTCTGCAGCTCGAGATCTCTTTGTACATGTTGTTCCTCTTCCTTGCTTAGTCTCCTGCAACTCAAGAAAACACCAAAAATTCAAAAAAAAAAAAAAAAAAGCGCCGAATTTTAGAAAATGGATTAAAATGCGCCGAATCCTATCTGCGTACGATAACGACTCGGTGTTTTACGACTCACCTCGCTACGTGACTCAGTCTCGTCAATGGCGGTTTCTCTCTCTTTTCGTTTCCTTTCATCGACGATTGTCTTCTCCGTCTCCGGTTGTACATTCACCGCCTCGATTTCGGTTTTTGACATTGTACCGGGAATCTCACTCGCCGGCGCCGCAACTGCTTTTCCTTTCCGATTAACCGCGAGAGTATTCCGGCAATCTCCAGCTACGACGGAGCTAGATCCGCAATTAACCGTCACATCCGTCCGCCGTGTTAAACCGGATCCGCTCGCTGTCGCCGCCGATGACGGTGTGGCGGTAGGGTTTACTTGAGTAGATTCTCTAACAATCGCTTTCGAAATCGACGGTCCAGATTCACATCTACTGTTTTTACCTCCGGTAAAATCCCCTCTCATCCTCGAGAAATTCATGAAATTCCGCACCGGAGGCTTCACCGACGGGGGTTTCGCGGCGGCGATTTGACTCATCGTCGTCGTTTGTCTCTCCGCCGTCGGTGCGGTGGCGGAGAAGAGAAGATCTGAGCAGAAATCATCGTCTCGGAGAGGATAATGAAGCCATGACGTCATTTCGTCTTCCTGAATAAAGAGATTCTCATCTAACTGTTGCTGCTCATGGTGATGCAGAGAAGATGTCGCCGGAGAAACTTCTGCGGCGTGAAGCTTTACAGTAGAAGAAGAAGAAGAAGAAGGTTTCTTAGTGTTGTTGAGTCTCTGATTTTGAACAACCACTTGACCGTTTTGCCATAAAAGCTCCATTAACTCATCTTCTCCCCTATGTTTTTACAACCCAAAATTAGATCCATAAAAGAAAAAAACGAAACTCGGTGCGGAGTGGAACGGGATAGGTGCGGGACGAGCGGAATAGTATCAAATTTTTGATACTATTCCGCTCAATCCGCAACCAAAACTCTAAGCAGTTAAACAGACGGACGGAATAGTATTAAATTTTCATACTATTCCGCTTAATCCACATCCAAAATCGAAACAAAGACGGTGCAGCGGAACAGAGGGAATAGTATCTATTCGTATTACGTCTGTTCCGCACCGCACCTATTTCGTTTTTGTTAGTAGTATAAGAAGAAGAAAATATCAAAGGTAAGAAAGAACTTACATAATGGGTTTTCTAGGAAGATTCAAAGAAGAGGAATTTGAGTTAACGTTGACATAATCATCATCAGTACTAGTATCAAAATCAGGTACGAAATGGTTCATATCTTTTCAAGATTTGAAGAAAAAACAGTTAGAATTTTTTTTTTTTTCCCTTTGTAGAGAGAGAGATAGAGTCTCTTAATGGTTTTTTGTAATATCCAAATCCCTAGAAAGCTCCAAATGAGTAGTACTAGTAGTACTGTACTACCTAGAGATATAGATTACTAATCGACGAAGAAACATATCCAAAATTATAAAACCAAAAGAAAACAAAGACAAAAGTTATTGCCTTTTATTTCTGGTGATCTTTTAGAACGTGATAAGTTTTGTGAGATCTTAAAGACTTTCTAACTTTGTGTATTTTGTGTTTTGTCTTTTATGTTTCTTTCATTTGCTGTATCATAAACTAACTTTGAAACAGTGAATGTAACTATCTAATATTATTGGAGTATTTTAGTGTATATGTATGGATATCGATATAAATAAATATTTCTTATTATGTGTGTGAATAGAAACTTGTGCCGATTGCTTATTAAAAAAATTCTTTGAATAAAAACAAAAACAAAATGTGTGAGATCATCATCGTAGCTGACGAATAGCAAGATTTATCCATCCGTGCTAATTGCTAAGATAGTAAGATGACAATAAATATATATCCCAAGAGACTTTTTTATGGTATTATATATATTTTTTCGAAGAGTCTTGAATTCATGGACATTTTTAGTTCTATGTATTGAAATTTTCATTTTCAATATGACGATACGATGTTATATTGGATAAATCATAAAACACAAGCTACTTTGTAATCTGTGGAGGTAAAATTTGAACCGAATCGAACCGAACATACTGATTTTTTAGTTTTTGGGTTTTATTCGGTTATAAATTTAAACTAATCCGCGAGTTTTCAAAATGATTTTGTTTATCAAGTTTCAGTTTAGAAAAATATTTTATATAATTACACTTCATTTTCAAATACCATAACCAATTTCTTCTAACGTAACCAAACTGAAAAGAAAAAACTTTGGTGGGTTTTTTTCTAACCCGAACAAACAAACAAAGAACCAAACTATCCGAACCAAACAAACTGATTGTCCATATTTTCATATGTTCTACCGTGGAATTATGAGTTTTAAAACCATATATATTTTTTTAGATAGGAAACTCGAGTAGATGGTTATGAGATACCTCCTTTAGTCTTTAAAGAGCATATATGGTGGAAAATTATGCAGGTTATGAGATGGAAGTTGCTTCTCAAAAAAAGACTAAATGTGGATGGTCGATCAAATCTACAAAAAAAAAAATCAAAAAATGCAATGGACTAGGGTAAGAAAACAAGGTAAAAAGAAACGTGGTGGCCAAAGCGACCACGAAAAATCTTATTAGAATGTCCTAGAGAGTTTATCTACATCTTCTCTAACTATCTTAGGAGTTTACTTTGTTGTACTCTTTATGTTCATCATAAAATCTCTCTCAAACTATATGATTTATTATCATATCATTGCATTTATATTGAAAGCCTTTTCTATGGCACAATATTAAGACATAAGTTGGGTTTCTATGGGAAACCTCAATGATTTTATCAGACTAGCTAATATTTTTGTTTTCTCTCTCGTTTTTTGCTAATCGATATGGTTTTTACTTTTTTTTTTGTCACAACGAATACAAATTCAAGTACTTGAATCGGTATGTGATTTGAAAATCTAAATATTAAATGGTGTTGAAATATTTTACAAAAAGTTATCGTGAAAAATTATTGCATACAGAGTGAGTATACATTTTAAGATTGTAATTCATGATCTTTTACCAACTTTGGTAGCTCTGGAATTCTGCATTAGATTTTATATAGGAGTATAGTATTAATTAGTATCGTTAGTTTTGAGTATTAAATTAGCGTGTTGGCTTTAAGGAAGCGAAAAGCATGCATAAGTACTCCTTAATCATTAATCATTAATCACGCACTAATAATAGTACTTTAATACGGTCGCATGCATGTACCATAAGCTCAATATAGTAGGAGTTTTATTTTATGCAACGCATATTAACTGCCAACAGTCTATAAATACGAACTGCGTTTTGATACCTTTGAAATATGAATTAATTAACAAATAACAAATCTCATGCTTTAAAAGAAAATTCACATAAATAAAAATTAAAGAAGAGATAGAAATGATTGATAACAAAAATTACAAGTTCGAAATTATGACGAAAATGGTTGACACAGATGCAAAGATGACGAAAGTGATGTTTGTTGGCGACGTGGCGATTTTTATGCTGATAATAATAAAGAAAAACAACAATTTAATACGAATATAGTAAGCTTATAAGAAAGGTGAACTCAAATGTTATAATTTATTAAATGTAGAAGTGGGCATAATTCCCTTTCCGTACCGAACCGTCCCGTTCCGTCCCGTTCCGTCCCATTCCCGATTATATATTTCCGTTCCATATTAGATTGTATTCCCGAATGGTACAATTTAATGATTCCTGTTTGGGAATGAGACATGACGGGATGGAAACAGGAATTTCCGAAGTCCCATTTGTCCCGAAATAAATATTTACTAGTATAAGAATATATTTTAGTAGATATGAACTTCTTTATTTTTCATATAAGTTACTATGTTAATAACTCTTTTTGTATGCTATAAATTCTTATTTAATATTATATTATATGTAAAATTCTAAGTTGTCTTATATAAAATTGTAAACACGAATTAGACGATTATTAAACCTTTTTGACTTCGACACCTACGTTAGCCGCCGTATCATCCAGTCTTCAAACTCTACACCATAACTTCCTTTAATCTTTGATCTCTCCTGTGAACGTAAGTGCTATTACTTTTTTTCTTTTCTTTTCTATCAACGTTGATTGTTGGAGATTTGAGATTTGAGAGTGTTGGTCTACTTAAAATTTTATTTTAATTTAGTAAGATTAGTTTATTCAATTGCATTTTGGTAGTACTATGAAACTAAAGCTTGAAAGTTATTTTAATTTGTTGGATTTTTCTATGATTTTAGTTTATGATATTTCATTTTGCTATTGTCTCTGACTTTTTTCTCATAAATGTGATGTGCGTGATTAAGATTTTATAATTTTCTTTTGTCATATTTTTTCCGGGAATTCCCGTTCCGTCTCGATCCTAACCTGTTCCAAAGTTTATATGGGACATGAATGGGACAAATATTTTGATTCCCAAATATCCGTCCCGTTCTCGTTCCCGAAAATTCCCGTTCCGAATCCCGTTTGCCCACCCCTAATCAAATGCATATAACTTGGATCTGACTTTACAATAATATTCTTATTTAGGAAAATTGTAAATTATTTCGGCGGTGGTTGGGGAATCCATTTCAAAAATAATTATTTATCTTACAATTTTATTAAACTCAATGATAAAGTTTTGATTTAATTATTTCTTTTTGTGTTTGTTATTATTTTTTTATACACATACAATTTTGATCCCTCACAAACCCAAAAAACTATATAGGGCATTTTTGCAAAGTGGCATGTCAAAACTGACATTTTAAAAAAATTCTCAACAATATAAATAGAGACAGAAGCCCTAATAAAAAAGAAAATTTCAATGGTGACACGCTTTTCAATGGCGATATATTGTCATTTTTATAAAAAGTGACACGCTTTTCAATGGTGATATATTTGTAATTCTCCCTAATAAAAAAGAAATTTCAAATTTATCTCACGAAAAACATAGTATTTGAATGTTAAAAGCAAGGAGCCCAAAGTAAATTGCAGAGAGAGGAGCCCTAGCTGCACGAGAGAAGAAGCTCATATTTCAAATCCTCGATTGACCGGCTCCAATAGCATTGACGCCAGTCCTAATGCCTTCTCCTTTCCCTGCTTTCTCTTTGGTTCGATTAATTTATGTTTTTCGGAGTGATATCGGGATAGGGTTTTGTCGGAAGTGGTGGGGCTATTTCGGCTCAAGGAAGCGTCGTAGGCCTCTGGGTTTGTTAGATGGAGGTTCCTTTCGTTCGGATCTCCGTCTCCATTTTGTTCTCGATCTATCGGTTGGTTGTTGTGGTTTCGAGCTCGGTTTGCAATCTTCTCGTGTTGTTATGGTTTAGTTGTTCAGGCCCTTCCCTTTATCCTTTGAGTGTTTAGTGTGTAGATTATGATTTATTAGTTCCATGATCGTTAGGGTTTGGTTGCTTTAGTGTCTTTGGTGTTGTTGAGCGCTTGATCGATGTGTCTAGGTTAGTAATTATGCGTTTAGCATTTTGTTTATCGTTGTTTCTAGCTCAGGCTCTTTCCACCGATTTTATTTTTAGTGAATAATTAGTCCAAATGTCTTAGATAGTCAGTTCTTGTAAGACTAACCTTGTGTGGGGATGCAAAGTTCGTGATTTAGACTGATTAAGGTGAAGATTAGGTAGTAAGGAGTGTAGGTTCTCGATCGTGGTCTTTGTTATGCTATTTGTCGCATTTGGGTCAATTTCACGACTTTCTTTATCCTCGTTCTCGGCTAGTGAGTTTGTTTCCGCGAAATCTTGCTCTTTCTTCCCTCGTCGAAGACTTACGAATGGATCTTTCGTCTTTGCATCTTGGAATTTGAATTTCATTGTGTTTTAATCTTTCTGTATCCCTTTCACATGGCTTAAGAACTCCGAGACAAATGCCTTAGCCTCTGACCTTGGTATTCCGAGAATTTGTTTTTTGCAATATTGAACAAGGTGGAAAAAGAAAAAAAAAAAGCTTAAAAGCACAAAAACCACAATAAATAACAATAAAAACGAGATAAATAATTTGGGAGTGAATGATTGAGAAAGCATATCTCACTGTCTCATCGTGCTATGTCCTCCACAAGAGGATCTCAATCCAATGCAATAATTTTTCATCTCCTTTATATATAATAAAAATAATAATGTTTCCAACGTTAATTAAATATACACTTCTTTATTAGTTTTTCTTTGGTGAATACACTTCTTTATTAATGACCACAACGTTTTAACACTTAAAAACTTATAATAAATAAATAAAACTGCAGTAAAAACTCTTGTTTTCTTGTTGCTACATACTATTCTCATTTATGTGAATTTAAATATATAGAACACCTATTTTGGCAAGACCTTTCTCTGGTAAACATTTTCCGAGTAAATGGAATATTTCTTTTTTTGCAAGAAGTATGACATAATTCGTCACCATTATTTGCATTACAACTTCCATGTGGTGCAGCCTTATTTCGGACTGTAAGTCGCATACAGCACTGGTGGAAAGTTTAAACCGTATGCGACATACAGCACAGTTTTGTCCCAATGTCTGAGGACTTTGAAATTAGGCTTAAACCGTGTACGAATATGGACAAAACAAAAAAAGTGATCTTGAGTTTGGTCAGGATCTCAACAAAGTAAACAAGACTGAATGCATCCCCACTTGTGAATTATGGGCCTAGCTAGCACTGGTGGAAAGTCGACTCAGAATTGTTAGCCAAGTAATGAAATAACACTTTGAAATGCCTTGTAAAAACCAAACAGCATTGCCTCTAGGCATGTTTGGTTAGACACACTCGAACTTGATCACACTAGTCTTCCCTCGCAACCTACATATGAATCCCCAATAGTCAACTTGTCTATCAACATGTCATTTGTCATCCAAAAGTAATCTCCTATATCTATTTTCGAAAAAGGCTCTCGTGTTCTTTATTATTCAACATTTACTTTCTCATTTGTATTAAGCCTAGTATTGATGACAATCCTAGCTCATAGCTGCATGTTGGACTAATGTTTGCACGTCAATTCAAATTTCAAACCCTATTTTTATAGGAATCATGCGTTTACATATATAAAATTATTTTGTTCATATAATAAAAGGTATTTAACCATCAGAATCAAATTTTCAAAAATTGAGAAGATACAATTTTTTGTTGGCTCTACTAGAAAAAAACAATGAACCATGAGCACATGTGGCTTGTTAGGTGTTTGTGTCGATAGGGGAACCGGTTCTAGCCTGCGAGATCTGATTTGCGTAGATGGTCACTAAGCGAACCTGTGTGCTGTTTAGACCTTCCAAATACCCACAAGCTGTACTTCGAAAAGTCTAGGTTTTTCACGTTGTAAAAAGTATTTAGTTACTACTATCAATACCATTGTACCAAGCAGACCCGGCTCTAGGGGTGGCCAGAGGGGCCCACTTCGATTTTTAAAAAATTCTTAAAGAAAAATGGTCCAAAAAAATAAAAAATTATATAGGGAAAAGGATCCAAAAAACCAAAAAAAAATTTTATATAGAGAAAAAATCTATAAAAAAAATTTCGTCCAGGGCCTAGTAATAGTTTGAGACGGGACTGGTACCAAGAAGATTAGAAGCTCAACTATAAGAAAGAAGTTTCTATATCAAGTTAACCACAAAAACCTCCATAAATCTCTTTATTTAGGGAAGAGCAAAAACTCTTTTATCAAACTTTTTTTTTTTACATAATAATAATTAGGGAAAATTAAGGAAATACACCCAAAAAATTCAAAATTTATTCAAACAAAAAATATTTTTACATCAAATGCATCATTGTGTTGAAATATTTAATGAAACTAGTTTTACAAAATTAAAACCATCATTTTGAAGCAAACCATGCTTCCATTGCACCTTCGTACCGCTTGTCACCCACAACTCGTATTGTTGACAATCTATTCCGAACTTGTTTATCGATGAATGTGATTAAGTTCGACGCTGGTTTTGGAGTTTCTCCGTGTCTCCTATCATTTCTTTCTCTCCAAATTGTATGTAGCGCGGTTTGGAACGTATATCCTGTATCAAGAATTGAGTGATGCGATCTTGAGAATCGTCCACTAGAAGCTCCACAATCTGATCCCAATCCGTTGTGTAGTGTGGCGTGAGAAGTTTATGTATTAAACTCTTCCATATTTCCGTTGAAAACCGACAAGCAAAATAAAGATGATTCCGGGTCTCAACACTACTTTGACAGAGGACGCAAGAGTCGTTCGCACTCGTATTCCACTTAATCAGTCTATCTCCCGTAGATAACCGATCATGAATAGCAAGCCACGCATGAAAAGCATATTTTGGTGTATTATATTGGAACCACAAACCTTTCCACCATACTTTAATTGACTCATCGTTTCGAATCTGTTTCCAAGTCGCTTTTGAGTTAAACCGTGCCTTGAAGTTATCTTCTTTTATTCTCCATAGAACGACATCTTCTCTACTTCGAATTTCCTTTCGCCTTTGCTTTTCTATGATTTGTTCAATGACATTATAAGCGTCTAATCGATGATTACGGTGCCGATGGGTGTGTAGAACCGTCTTTATTACCCTTATATTGAAAAACAACGCCTTTTTTTTTTATATCATCTGTTTCATATCATTAAGCATCATGATCAAAAGAGATCATCAATGCATTCATCCAACAAGATACCAATACAAAGGGCTAACTAACCCAAATCTTGCCAAGGTCAAAAGCAAAACCAGACAACACGAAATACAGGGAAGAAGCAAAATTAGCCTAAACAGAGGAAAAGGGTTTCTCATTCAAAAACAATTCACGAAGCCAATTGGGAAACCCAATGGCAACATAAGACTGAGATCGCACTTCCCGAGTCACGCTTTGTGCGATGAGAAAAGCTCCTCTGTTGGCACATCTCGAAACAAACTCCATCTTACACTCCTGAACCATGAGTAAACAATCCAATAAAATAGAACTTTGCAATTTGAAGGAAGGCCATGCTTTTGGTCTGTTGATGGCTCCAACAATAGCCGCATCCACCAATATTGAAAAACAACACCCGATCAAAATTTTGACTGGTGAGAGGAAAACACTTTTTTTTTTTTTTTTTTTTTGTCGGTCAAAAATTGGATTTCCGGTGATCGGGAAAGCATCGAAGGAGTAATCGTTAATTGAAAAAGGGAGTAGAAGATGCATTCGTTGTGATACAAATTCTTTGATTCTCACACCCAAAGTTCAAGGAGACGTTTAAAATCCGATCAAAATCAACAGATCCGGGTGAGTTTTCGTTGTTCAGTAGCTTCAATTTCGTGGATCGTCGTTGATAATCGAACCGTTTGATCACTGTAAAAGCTGCGACAAACTTGATTTTCATGGAAGATTTCACCTCAATTTGATACGCTTGTGTTCTTTATTCGTATATGTGTTTGTAGTGTTGATGCAGCTTATGAATCATTGAGCAGATATTTTTCCGTCAAAAGTTGGGTTTTCCGGTGATCGGAAAAACATGAAAGGAGTAATCGTTGAAGGAAAAAAGGATTAAAAGATGCATTCGTTTGGTTACTTTCGCCGTTACGGAGATCAAAATGAGTCTCTCTGGTTCTGTTATCAATCCATGTTTCAATCTCTGTGAGTTAAATTGGGGTTTGAGCTAGGGATTTAAGTTGTTGGATTTTGAGATATGGAGGATATTGGGTTGGTGAATCAAGGTTGGAAATGGATGCAATCACGAAAATATATGTGTTCGAATGTTTGTTTTGCGATTCGATGTTTTGTGGAGAAGATAGGAGAGCTAGTGGAGTGTCATTGGCCATTATATGCTATGCTCTGTTTTTACAAAAAAAACTTATATGCTCTGTTTTTACTTGGAGATATGGCAAACTGACTTAGATAATCATACACCATACATATAATGTAAACAAAGATATATATATACTAACGTGGGAAAATTTGTTCAACGTGGATATTAGGGGTTGGAAAAAAATCCGTTAAAACCGATTCGATCCGCGATTCGTTTTGATCCGAACCAAAAAATTCGAATATCCGCAAAGTTTCGAAGCAAAGCAAATACTAAAATAGGCGATCCGTCAAACACAAAGAAAATCACAAATATTATTTTTTAAAGACCATTATCCGATCCGATCCGATCCGTATATATGTACAAATACATATGTCATTTATATAAAGTAACATGTAAGTTTAATGTGTATGATTATGTTTTATTGTTAACCCATTTATTTTCACTAAATATTTAATTTTTATGATGACGAAATTACAAAAAATAAAAAAAAATTAAATAATATTTAAAATAATAACGTTTCGGATCGGATAATCGCGGATATCTTAAAAAAATTTCGGATATTTGATTTTTCACGGGTCGAATCGGATATCCGCAGATAGCAAAAAAAATTTCGGATATCCAAAAATTCACGGATCGGAAAATCAAATATCCGTTTAACACGGATCAGATCACGGATACCTACATTTTTTTGGATATTTGCTCCGTGCCCAGAGCTAATGGATATATTGTTGCGTCTTTCATGATGATTTGATTACAGAAGTGATTTTGCATTTCATAGCATATTCCGCCAGCAAAATTAAAACAAATGAAAGTGTTTTGCATAGCTACTTAATTATATACAAAATAAGAATACTAAACATGAACTACTTAAATAGAAAATATGATTTGGTAAATACTTAGAGACCTAAACATGCAAACTTAGGCATTAGTATTATGGCTAAACCACTTAATACACTTAAAATTCGCCATATTCCAATGACAAAAATAAAAAAATCGAAATTTTGCATAAGACAACATTGATCCTTTCTTGACTTACACAAAACAAGGCATCACAATTTCTTTACTCCTCAAAGTTAAGCAATCATGTCATAGTCAATGGAAGTGATGAAATCTTCCATGTTCCTAGTCACTAATAAAGTTACTATGTCCGGTCCTACACAAATGTGTCATTGCTCTATGTATGTCAAAGCTTCCTTCAAGTGCTTTGCATTCTTCAGGTGAACTAGTACATTGCATATTAAAAAGAACTGAGACCATCGAACGAGACCATTGGCTCTCAAGGGAAAAAGAGAACTCTCAAATATAAGCACTACATGCTTGAACCCTTGCCTGCACAAGGATGAAACAGATAACTGATCAGTTAAAGGCAAGCTTTTCCTAGTCAGTATAACATTCATGTTATAACATTCTAAGATGTTCTATTGAATAGATTATACATACATGTAAGCAACACAAGTCATTGAGCCATTAAGAAAACAATAGTTCTCATTGCAGAGTAGAACCACACCATCAACAAAAATCAGTACAATTGCTCTTTTTCTAAAAATAAGTAGAGTTTACATCTATTACTTAAAGATCTATACAGTAAATAACTATTTACAACGATCCACGAAATTGAAGCTATTGAACAACGAAAACTCACCCGGATCTGTTGATTTTGATCGGATTCTAAAGAATTTGTATCACAACGAATGCATCTTCTACTCCCTTTTTCAATTAACAATTACTCCTTCGATGCTTTCCCGATCACCGGAAATCCAATTTTTGACCGACAAAAAAAAGTGTTTTCCTCTCACCAGTCAAAATTTTGATCGGTGTTGTTTTTCAATATAAGGATAATAAAGACAAATAAAGGGTATATCCTTAATGGGAAAACGGTCATTTTAAACCTGACCTTTACGTTTTGCGCCAATTTAAATACAACCTTTTGTCTGAGCCAATTAAGTTATGAACTTGTGTTGACTGAACAAAATTATATATAAAATTAGTCAACTGTGAATTCCGTTTATTAGGCGTAAATCGCCGTTTACTGTTGCCGTTTGTGTTAAACGACTGAGTTTAAGTCTTCTCCTTCGTCGAGCTTAAAGAGCCAAAAATCCCCAATTCTTCTTCTCAAATCCCTAATTTCTCACATCTCTCTCATTTATCTTCTCCTTCGTCGAGCTCTCTGGAAATCAATTCTTCTTCCTTCTACTCTATCTCGATCGATTGTCCTCAGTAGATTACCAAGATGAACTCAAATTCACAAAAAATGTTTCTGAAACCAAAAGGAACAAAACACGAACGTGTGTTTCCATCAAAGTGTAATTGTGGTAATGATGTTAATTTGTATACGTCGAAGACACAAGAGAATCCTGGTCGTCCTTTTTACCGTTGTGTAACAAAGTTAGATGTAAGCACTTCCTTAATTTTTGTTCTCAATTTTACTTGTTCTTTGAGAAATCTGATTTCTGTTGTTGTTGTTCTTGTTGTACTATTACAAGGATCATCTTTTTAAATGGGTCGAAGAATCGATGCGTGAAGAGCTTGAAGATGCTTTGCCGAAAGTCGGTAACATTGAGACTGAATTGGACAAGGTGAAATCAGAGATTGAAGGTATAAAAGATGTGATTTATGACTTGAAAGAAGAGGTAATGTGGAGCAAGACCGAAGTGATGAAGTGGAAACCGATCACTAAATCCGTTTGTGTATGTATGTGCCTTGTCTTCATTGTCATTGCATATCAACTCTTTTGATTTGGGGTTTATGTTGTTTGGAAGAGTTTAATTGTTTATGAGTTTATGTTGTTTGGAAGGGTTTATGAGTTTATGACATTTATGATTTCATGTGTTTTATTGTGATTTGGTCAATAGTATTGCAAAAAACATAAGAGACATAACAAGCAAAGAAACAAAAACAGAGACATAGTTTGAAACAAAAACAAAGACATAGTTTAAAACAAAGAAAATACATAAATTGTTTTGAAGCAAAGAAAGAAACATAGTTAACAAAGAAAGAGACAGAGTTTAACATTTGAAAGAGAGGACAATAGGTGAAATCATGTAGGTCTTTGTGATCTTTGTGAGGGTCCGATGTGTGATCCTTGTGAGAATGGTACTTGTGATCTTTGTGATGTTGCCATTTGGGATAAATCCTGAGTGTTTTCTTGTGATGAAATCAAGCAAAAATATTTCAAATGATACATTGAAACAACAAGTAAAAAAAAAGATAACAAGAGTGAATCAAAATAAACCTGGATCTTTCTTGGTCTTCCCCTTGGCCTCTTTGCTGGTGGAGGGACACTCGGATGAGAACAACTGAGCTTGTTATGTCCTTCTTGTTTACAATTTGAACATGTCATTACAAGTTTACCACGTGGCAACTTGGTCTTGCTTAAAGATGAAGAAGCAGTTTCAAACAGTGACTTTCTCCTAGCATGGCTAGATGGTCTACCAGGATTACCTTTTCTATGTCCAGGTGGTAAGACACCTAACCTATTTGAGGAAGCCACTTTATCTCACTTTCTACAGGTTGAATACTCTCCTTATAGGTGTTTCTCCAAGTTGCAGTTGTGTAAAAGTGAGAGACATAATCCATAACATGTTCTTTCTTTGCAGTGATAACACAAGTAGCATGAGGACATGGTATCCCAATCAATTGCCACTTTCCACATCCACATGTTTTCAGAATCATGTCCACACAAAAACAATTACCATGAAGATCTACCTCATGCCGATCTCTTGTAGCTAAATACCTAATGCAATCCTTAGCCTTAGTTTTAGCATCTTCTATTTCAATGTGTACACTTTTTATGAACCTTGTCTTCGACCTATTAGATATCCTATTCCTCTTGACAGTACGGCCCATAACTTGTCTCCTAATACTCTCTAACATTTCTAGCAGAGGCTTTCTTCTTGGTTCACGAATGGTTCTATTGAAAGACTCATTCAAATTATTTAACACATCATTGCAGAAGGAACCAACCCTAAAGTGTGCTCTAGACCATAACTCATGAGAATATTTTTGCAGAGAATCATACGCACCTTTATTAAAACTCATTAGCGCATTCATATATGCAGTATACTCTCCTTTGGTGTACACCCTTGCTATTTTCCAGAATATACGCTCTAGTTCTTTGTCTGTGCTATCTCTCTTCCAATTTCCTAGGATGTGTCTAGCACACAGACGATGTTCACCTTGAGGAAGAACATTATGAATTGCTTTCACCAAACCCTGAACAAATAACAACATACATAACTTGGTAAGTTACCATATTTCACACAACATAAGTAACAAGCAAAAAAAGTCAGATATTAACCTGTTGTTTGTCTGATATTACTGCAACATTACTACCATCACCAAGTCTCAACTCGTTCCTGATATGCCTCACAAACCAATCCCAATTATCATCATTTTCAATTTCTACTACTGCCCATGCAATAGGAACAATCCTGTTATCTCCATCTCTTCCAACTGCAGCTAATAGGTGTCCTTTTATATCCCACTTTAGAAAAGCACCATCCAATCCTATTATGGGTCTACAATTCTTCAACCAAGCCTCTCTTTGTGCTTTAAAGCACACAAATATACGATGAAACCTCTGCTTGCTTCCCACAGTTGGTCTTGGAACTGTCTCAATTTCCAATGTAGTTCCAGGATTAGATTTCCATATCTCTGCTTGATAATCCCAAATCTTTGAGAAATGAGCTTCATGAGTTGCTTCTCTTCTCTTAAACACGATCGTCTTTACTTTTCGACATTGATCTTCTGTTACAATCATATTGTAGCTTCTCTTGATCTCATCAACCATCTCACGAGGAAGAAACTTTGGATTAACTCTCAACCTTTCCTCAAACAAGTCTGCAATTGTTTTTCTCTTCAATAACTTTGTATATCCAGATTGGACACAACAATGCTCATTCACAAAAGCCTTAATCTGGAGCTTGTGTTTTTTCCTCTCATATGAGCAGTAGATTTTCCAAGGACAGTTATCAACTTTGTCAGAACAAACCGCACTACACTTCATTCCATTAGATAAAAAAAGCTTGATGTCGTATCCAGTTTTGAGAGAATACCTAAGCAATGCTGACTTGAAACCATAAGAGTCGTTGAATGTTTTACCTAATGCTAGAATAGCATCTGGATCTTCGTCATCTTCCCTACGCACATCTTCCTCTATATCATCTTCATCTTCCTCTGACATCAGATCTGGAATCTTCTCGTCATCCCAAATATCGTTTGCATTATCGCCATCACTCTCCTCTGCATCCCTCCTAACATCTTCTCCAAATCTAGAAGCTAAGATCGAACTCACTTCTTCTTCAGTAGGTACTGCCTCAGGCGGCTCAGTCTCTTCATTCGCATCATCCACACCATCATCATCCTCGTGATTTCCATTCTCCTCTAGCTCATCATCAGCATCATCATCAACGACGGGACAATCATCATCGGGAATAACGGTGGCCGTCACATCTTCATCGACCACAACGGCGGCCGTCACATCTGCATCAATTCTTCTGAGAAATTCTTCGACACTTGCGTTAGATCGACCACGTCGTGCCGCAAGTTTTTTAGGTCTCATCGCTCTGAATAATCGATCGAGATAGAGTAGAAAGAAGAAAGAGATTGATTTCAAGAGAGGTTGACGACGAAGAAGAAGAGAGATGAGAGTGTTTTTGGATTTAGGGATTTGAGATTAACATTTGGGGATTTCTGTTTTTTTTGCCTCTGTAATGTTGGGATTTTGTTTATCAAAAAATCAGTCGTTTAACACAAACGGCAACAGTAAACGGCGATTTACGCCTAATAAACGGAATTTACAGTTGACTAATTTTATATCTAATTTTGTTCAGTCAACACAAGTTCATAACTTAATTGGCTCAGACAAAAGGTTGTATTTAAATTGGCGCAAAACGTAAAGGTCAGGTTTAAAATGACCGTTTTCCCATATCCTTTAACTGTTATTCTTTCAAGTCAAAATGGTCAACAAATCATTATTAACCATCCGTTAAACAAAAAAAAAAAAAATTTCCAAACCTCTTAACAAAATTATCCGCGATTTAGAAGAAGAATTATGACTTTTTATTTCCAATAATATGGTTTGGTTGTTGTGTTTTATAAACTGAATCCATCTTGATGGGACCACTCAACACATTCACAGAACTTGATTTGGTTTCACAAGAGTTTACAAATCTTATTCCATTTCCTCAATATTTTATTTGGGTTTGACAGAACACTCAGTTTCACAACTGATTCCTCGTTAGCTTCAGTTAAGTATTGGAGTCCAGATTTCTTGCTAGAAGAAGGGCTTCCATCACAATCATCAGACATATCTTTTAAGGACCAGAGAGAAACCAATATCATGCATTGAATGTAAACGACAACATGAGGTTAAGCTTAGTGGCATAAAACATCTTAGAACAAAGAAAAAGTCTCACAAAAACCATTAATAAAGTGCTTTCTACTCTTACAACAAAAGAAACATTGATTGAGAAGCTATAAGTAATCAAGCCCTTTTTTTCCTTTTCTTACCGTGGTCTGAATTCTGAGGCGGTTTCAAGGGTTAATGAAACAGAACAGTCTTGGTTCGTGTTAGAAGACGACGACGAAGGAATCGCATAATGACTTTGATCCATGAGAAACCCAGGTGGTTTAGAATCGGGAACCTCAAGTTCTTCGTTCTCGAGCATTGCAACAACCGCTGACATCTTTGGTCTGTCATCTGCAACTTGTTGAACGCACAAAAGACCAATTCCGATGCATCTTCGGACTTGTTGAGCCTGAGACGCTGATGATTCCAGCAGTACGACTTGATCCACAATCTCCTCCCAGTTCCCGTCCACCCATTTTTTCCACACCTGTCCATACAACCAGGCGTTTGTTTGTCTACTAATTATGTTCACTTGATCTCAAAAGAACAAATTTACAAACTTACAACGCTGAGAAGATTCGTGTTAGCGAGCACGTAGGACAAATTTCTGTTCCGCTTCCCACTTATAATTTCCAGCATCATAACACCAAAACTGAAAACGTCGGACTTTGTGGAATATAACCCACCAGCCGCATATTCCGGAGCCATGTAGCCGCTGTGCAATCAAAAGTTAATCTCAAATGTTGGGAGTTTCAAATTTCAGTTTTCAAGCAAAACCAGTTCATCGGTATATAAAGGTATGGTTGATTGCTTACCTAGTCCCAGCTGCATGCCTCGTCATAGCTACGTCCTCGTTCCTTTGGAAAATTCGAGCCAACCCAAAATCAGAAATCTTCGGGACCATATCTCTGTCAAGCAAGATGTTTTCTGGTTTCAAGTCTCTGTGTACTGTCTTAACCTGCGAGTCTTCTTGCAGGTAGGTGAGGCCTCGGGCAATTCCCTTGGTAACTAGATGTCTCGTATGCCAACTAAGCTCAGAGGAGCTTTGGCCTCTGCCTAAAAACCAGATAAAAGAATATTTAGATATACTGACCAAACAAATGACTTTCGAGGCTTCCATTGGGTAAGTATTCATAAATCAAGACCAACTCGTCCTCGTGAACACTCCAACCATAAAGGCGAACAAGGTTCACGTGTTGAAGACTCGCAATCAACAAACCCTCGTCTCTGAACTGAGCAATCCCTCGAGCTGTGACATTCGATAACTTCTTCACAGCGATTTCTCGCCCATCGGGTAACCGTCCCTGCCACCAATTATGGTTAACAAAACTGTATGTCTTTGTTTCTCATAGTTATTTAATTCAGAAATTCTACCTTGTAGACTGTACCAAACCCGCCATGTCCAATTTTGTGAGAGAATGTTTCCGTCGCATGCAAAACCGTCCCAAAATCTAGCGCGGGAACCTGTGGATTCTCCCTCACGTCCCTGGCTATTGGCAGTTGTACTTCCACGACGCCTGGAACACTTTGATTCTTTTTCCAGCGGCAGTAGCAACATATTGCCAACGAAAAAATAGCCACAGCAACAGGAATGCCAACACTCAAGGTAACGATCATTCCTGCATTGCTTTTCTTCTTCCCTTTCTTCTTCCCTGGAAAAAAAGAAGTGGACAGAATCAGTTTATGATCTCAAGCGAAACGATTACGAAAACACTGAAATAACTCTATGAAACTGAACTAACCATCTTGTTTGATATACAGAGTTAGACCATCATAAGGGTAAAGTCTAAGATCAACTAGATCATCTCTCCAGATAACACATGTTGAGCTGGTGAATTGCATACTATTGGTTAAAGAGAAGGCGCTGCATTCACAGTCCTCCGTACACATCTTCTGGCATTCTTCTACGTCATTGGTAGATTCAGACCGCATAGATTTTAAGCTGTGCGGAAAGCTCGTGTTCCGTAGGGAGACGAACCCATTCTCCCCACAGTGGAGAGGGGTCTCCCTAACGCACCCACCAGTCCTGTTCTCATACCCTTTAAGACACGCACAGCCCTGTTCCATGTCGCAGAAAGCGTTTGCCCCACAAATATTGTAGAGATCGCAGAAATCCTCAGTTGGAGTCCATGACATGTCCCATTGAGTCTTGCTCTGGTTCCACACAAATAGCATAAGTAATCCACTGTCTTCTATTCGCAGTCTTGAATAGGATGAGGTGTTTGTTCCAATGAACGTACAAATGGGTTCCCTTTGGCTGTTTGATGCTAAATCAAAGATCCGAGGCACTCTTGCAAACCTATCGCCAATCCATGGCCCGCTCCAATAAAACCGGAGGCTGACTTCATGAGTGATATCGATGGCTAGCCCAAGAGAGCTTTGAACTTCGAGTATGAAAGTGTAATTTCCTCTGGAGGGGCCATCATAGCTCTTCCATGATACCAGGGATTTTGATTTGGAATCCAGTCCGAGCTTCATCCCCGGGAGCAGAGTATCTGTCGGAGAATCAAAACTCTGATATAACAAGTTGTCTGGATCACTAACATACCTGACCACGAAATTCCCCTCCGATTTGAGCTCTGCCTCTATAGGAGACCTTGCGTTTCCTCTTGTTTCTCCACTTGACCAGATAACTCTGTCAGTACGGTCCGTGATAACGAGGTTAGCACCATGGAATTTAAGAAATCCGGTTGAATCTGTGAGAGGGTTGTCTCTGTTGGCAACCCAGACGTAGGCTCTGCCAGAGAAAGCATCATCCAAGCTCCTGTACCAAATCCCCAGATACCAACTATTTGAGGAAAGTTTGAAAAAACCAAGCTCAAAGACGTGGTAGGGAGAAACAAGCCTTCTGTTGATAGAAGGAGACAAGGAATCAGAAGCATTCAAGATACTGCCATCAAACTCAAACGAAACAAGAGGAAGAAGAAGAAGAAAGACGAGGCAAATCAAAGAAATTTTAGAATCCATCGTCGTCAAGAACAGGAGCAGGAAGAAGAAAAACAAATCTGAGAAATTCCCCAGCATCGACTTCAATGTTACCCAGAAAAAAGTATGGGGTGTTTTAAATTCTAACCGAATTCTTCTAACTAAATAAGTCTTACAATTACAATTCAAGTTCGAGAAACGAATCGTTCGAATTTCTTTTTAACTGTTTGTTGAGAAAAATCATAGCAAATTTAGAAAATTAAAAAAAAAAAAAAAAAAAAAAAATCTCACCTGGAATCTCAAATTGAACAACATCGGAATGATTGAAGAAGAACATGAGATTTGAACAACACCGGATTTGTTACAATCGGAATTCTCGAACATCGGATTTGTTTTCCTCCTTACCATCGAAGGATTGAATCTCGAACACCACCGGCTTTTTACCATCGGAATTCTCGAATCTCTCCATGACTTGCGAGTTTAGAGATGATGAATTGATTTGATGACGATGACAAAACAAAAACTCTCTCTGTTTCTCTCGATTTGAATTTACATGGGCTTCGGCCCAATGTTCCAATAACTTCCTTCTTTTTTTTTTTTTTCTGTTTTATCAATAATTAGTTTATGTAATTTCTTAATCCATGTGTTTATTAAGCTAGCCTTGCATTTTATTACATTTTTATCAACAACTTTCACCATCATTTTTATCCCTGTGTCATTTATAAAAAATAAATATGTCTCAAAAGCAATAAATAAATACCTAAAAAATGGCTAAAAATCTCTACTTAATGGCCAAAACACACTCTACCTAAAAAAGTAAACTTCTAAAACTTCTGGGCAATTTTGCAAATTAGAAATTTTTGGACCGTCTCAAGTGTCGCTCCGACACCCTTTTTGGTATCATTTGACACCAACTTACAGATTTTGTTTTTCTACGTTTCTCTTCAAGAGATGTTCATTCATTTTTACTTGCTCTGACTCCAAAAGACAACCCATAACTCGTGCAATAACCATTAATGACTCAAAAGAACTCTAAAAACACTAAACGACTCGATAAAATCATAGATTTCATGGTTAAAAACCGTTAAAAACCATAATATGTCAAATATACTACATGTTTTATAATTATCATGACACTGCAAATACCATTGGATAATATTTGAAGGAGACTCCCAATTACTAGTCGACTTAATACATGAAAAAACAAACATAGCGATGAATAATTTAATTAATGATATTCTTCATTGGATGAATTGATTTGCACGTGTTCAAGCTATTCATGTTGGGAGAACACTACAAGAAAACAATCTCATTTGCGACGATTTTTTGCGAGGGAAAAAAACGTCGCAAATTTGCGACGATTTTGCATCGGACCTTATACCGTAGTCGCAAAATCGTCGCAAATTTTTGTCGCAAATTTCCGATGCAAAATCGTCGCAAATTTCTCAATATTGCGACAATTTTGCGACGAAATCACTCTTTCGATGCAAAGTTCTCGCAATATTTTGCGACGTTTTTGTGACGTTAGATATTATTGTATTTGCCACAATTTTGCATCTATTTTGCAATGATTTTTACTTTGCAACGATTTTGCGACAACACTATATTGGACACGATTTTGTAGTTCTCATCTGTCTGGAGGTGCAAAAGTTTAGTTGCAAAATAGTCGCAATATAGATGCAGAAACGTTGCAAAGTCGATGCAAAAACGAAGCAAAATCGATGCAAAATCTAACTCATTTCCATAAATACAACGACTAGATGATGAACAAGTGAATTAAAACAACAAACAACATATCATCATTATCCGAAAAACACACAACTTTTTCAAATATTTGGTTATAAATTATGTCGTCTAACCATCATGAGGTTTACACGATTAGAGGATGGATGTACAATCGCACAAATCCAGAAACAGGCGAAGTGACGTCAGAGTTTAGAGACGGGTTGAACCAGTTTTTAACCCAGGCGCAAAACAACCAGAGAGCCGTGATGGAAACGTCCAAAGAGACCGGCGACGCGATAATTTATTGTCCCTGTAAGAAATGCAAAATTTTTACCGCACATGATACGCATACTGTTTGGAAACATTTATTTTCGAAGGGGTTTTTACCCAACTACTATGTCTAGTTTTCGCATGGGGAGGATTTTGTTGTGAATGTTCCGGGTAGTTCAAGCAGAAGTAATTTTCATGCAAATGTAGAAGGTGGTAGTAATCATGAGGATAATAATTATCAGTACGGTCATGAAAATTTGAATGCATCTGCATATGGAATTGTAGGTGGTAGTAATTATGAGGATAATAATTACCAGTATGGTCATGATAATTTTAATGCATATGGAAATGCTGATGGGAATAGGTTCAATGACATGGTTAATGATGCATTTCGAGAAACAACTGCTTCATTTAGTGATAATACTTTTGAAGAACCAAACCTGAGTGCAAAATTTTTTTATGATATGTTAGATACTGCTAACGAACCTATCTACGAAGGATGTAGAGAAGGGCTATCAAAATTATCGCTAGCATCTAGGATGATGACAATTAAAAGCGAAGAAAACCTAACTGAAAATTGCATGGATAAATGGGGTGAATTGCTTAAAGAGTATTTGCCAGAGGGTAATAACTCTGCAGATAGTTACTATGAGATAAAAAAATTGGTAGCAAGTCTTGGATTACCGTCTGAGATGATTGATGTCTGCACTGATGACTGTATGATTTTTTGGAAAGATGATGCTCAGTTGCAAGAATGTCGTTTTTGCTCCCATCCAAGATATAAGAAGACTAGTGGTCGTACAAAAGTCTCGTTCAAGCGTATGTGGTATCTTCCAATAACAGATAGTCTGAAACGATTATACCAATCTGAGCAAACAGCCGGAGCAATGAGGTGGCATGCAAAACACGAGAGTGGGTAAGGGGTGGTTGGCCATCCATCAGATGCAAAGGCGTGGAAACACTTTCACACGGTATATCCAGATTTTTCTGTTGAACATAGAAATGTTTATTTGGGCCTTTGCACTGATGGGTTTAGTCCTTTTGGTTTGTCTGGTCGGAAATATTCGTTGTGGCCGGTCATAGTGACGCCATATAATCTTCCACCGGAAATGTGTATGCATCGAGAATTTTTATTCCTCAACATTTTGGTTCCAGGGCCTAATCATCCCAAAAGATCACTTGATATTTTCTTACAGCCTCTTATCCAGGAACTAAAGGAATTGTGGCATGTTGGTGTACGCACGTATGATTCGTCAACCCGGCATAACTTCAACATGAAAGTTGTTCTTATGTGGACGATAAGTGACTTTCCAGCGTATGGCATGCTATCTGGATGGACAACTCACGGGAAGTTATCATGTCCATATTGTTTAGACCAAACTGAATCATTTCAGTTGTCAGCTGGAAGGAAACCGTGCTGGTTCGACTGCCATCGTCGTTTTCTTCCAAGGGGACATCCTTATAGAAAGAGTAAGACGTTGTTCCGAAAGAGAGTTGTTAAATCATCCCCAATTGTTTATCTCTCAGGTGAGCAGTTGGAAGAACAAATGGATGGTTACGGTGCTGAAAAAACTGTTAAAGTTGGGGGTAATTGGCAAAGTCATCCTGCAAATATGCCTGTTGGGTACGGGGTGTACCATAACTGGCATAAGAAAAGTAAATTTTGGGAGTTGCCTTAATGGAAGGATCATCTCTTGAGGCACAACTTGGATGTTATGCATGTGGAGAAAATTTATTTCGAAAATATTATACACACATTGTTGAATGTTGCACGTAGAACAAAAGATAATCGGAAGTCACGGCTAGATCTCGCAACTCTATTAATAAGGCCCGAGTTACATATAATAAACGATAATCCGCCGCCGATACCAAGTTTCCGACTATCACCTGAGGCAAAGAATGCTTTGATCAACTGGGTTAAGGAGTGGGTGAATTTTTCAGATGGGTACGTGTCAACGTTTTCAAGGTGTGTTGAGCAGGGGGAAAATTTTCTGGGATGAAGAGCCACGATTGTCATGTGTTTATGCAGCGATTACTGCCTTTTTGTCTACAAGAGCTTTTACCGCAAGATGTGCACGAGTCCATTGCAAGTTTTTCTTAATTTTGTCTACTGTTCCTGAATTTGTTTATTTATTTCCCATCCAAGTTTATTTATATTTACCTTCGCTTTCATATCAGGTATTGGAGCATTTTTCAGGGACTTATGTGTCCAAACGTTAATGGAGGACGAAATCCTGAAGTTGAATTCAGACATTCCCATCACGGCTTGCAATTTAGAGAAGATCTTTCCACCTTCTTTTTTTGATGTGATGGAACATCTGGTTGTCCACTAACCTCGTGAGTTAGATTTGGGCGGCCCAGTCCAATTCCGATGGATGTACCCATTTGAAAGATTCTTCAAACATTTGAAGATGAAGGCAAAAAATCTCGCCAAGGTTGAGGGATCAATCATTGCCGGAAGTTTGACAGAGAAGACATCAAACTTTTCTACCTACTACTTTAGCCAAACTGTGAAGACAAAGAAAACACGACGTGCCCGGTACGACGATGGTGGGGTGGGGCGAACATATCCATTGGAGGGAGTACCTAATGTTTTCTCAGATGTAGGTCGGATGGGTGGAAAAGTAAGGGAAACAACGTGGTGTGATTTCAAACATATGGAAGTTGGTCACACATATATATTGCTAAACTGTAACTACTTCCAACCATATGAAAGGTATATACTAAACAATATACCTTGGTTGATATTTATTATTTAATCCTACAATATTTTGACAATATCGTGTTTCCAGAATGTTAGAAAGCCAAATACGAGAAGTGTATCCTCATCTAAATGATTTTGAAGTTCAATCTACCCTAGAACGTGATTTTGCTGGATGGATGAGACATATAGTAAATATAATATACTGCATGAGTTAGATTAATATAATATATTTATATATTTAATATTTCAATTGATTGAATAGGTGACGACGAAATCTTGATAATCATGGCCTTTATGGGTACACGAGTTTGTTTTTGGACCCATAAGAACGAGCAAGATGTATTCGACACGGGGTTTTATTTTCCACACGTTTGCACACGGTCAAAATAAAGCCACTGCAAATTATGGTGTTCATATCCCGGGTGATACTAATTTTTATGGTATTTTGAAAGAAATCATTGAGATCGAGTATGCCGGAGCGTTGAACTTAAAAACAATCTTATTCCGTTGTGATTGGTTTGATCCATCGAGCCGCGGGGTCCGAACCAGCAAATTTGGAGTTGTAGATGTAAAAGGAAATATGACTTACGAAGACAAGTTTGAGCCATTTGTTTTAGCCTCCCAAGTTGAGCAAGTAGTATTTATTCCCTACCCTTCTACTCGAGCACGACGAGATCAAGACTGGCTATCCATTATAAAAGTTAACCCTGAAGTCGAATTGTTGGAGGTTTAGCCCCTGATGGTGATGAAGAGCAACCTCCGGTGCAACCTTCGAGAACCGAAGAAGTTTCGATCCCTACAGATGTAAGCAACATTGTGACAAGAACTACTCCGCTAAATAGCAAGTTTGATGATGTCATATTTGAGGATTCAGATGGAAACGGAGGGGAGTTTGATGAAGACGAGGACGATGACGAGGACGAGGACGAGGACGAGGGAGGCGAGGAAGATGAAGACGAGACTGGTTTTGGAGGATATCCTTATGTTTCCGATTTTAATGAATAAGCTTGCTAAATTGTTGTTTGTATGTAAATTTTTTTTTCGGAGGTTTGTGTATTTTGCGACGATTTTGCAACGTTTTCGTCGCAAATTCTAACTTTTTGCGACGAATTTGCGACAAAAACGTTGCAAGACCGTTGCAAAATACCCAAACCTCAAACCCCAAATCCTAATTAACATTATATAATTAGCTAGTTACCATTTACCATCAATGTAATGTGCAACCTTCAAGAATCGATGAAGTTTCGATCCCGACAGATGTAGGTAACATTGTGACAAGAAATACTCCGCTTAATAGCGGGTTTGATGATGTCATATTCGAGGATATATTCAGATGGAAATGGAGGGGCGTTTGATGAAGATGAGGACGAGGACGAAGGACGCGAGGAAGATGAAGACGAGTCTGGTTTTGGAGGATATCCTTATGTTTCCGATTTTAATGAATAAGCTTGCTAAATTGTTGTTTGTATGTATATTTTTTTCTCGAGATTTGGGTATTTTGCGACGGATTTGCAACGTTTTCTAACTTTTTGCGACGAATTTGCGACAAAACGTTGCAAATCCGTTGCAAAATACCCAAATCTCAAACCCCAAACCCTATACCCTAATTAACATTATATAATTAACTAGTTACCATCTAACATCAATGTAATGTGTTATTGGTTGCATTGATTTTGCGACGTTTGTGGTGGTAAAAACCGCGAAAGAAATAAACGTGTCGAGGTAATAATTTTTTCATTTGAGACGAAATTGCAACGTTTTTTGGCGGTAAAACTTGAAATTTGCAACGAAATTGCTACGAATTGAGGCGGTAAATCTTTCATTTTGCAACGAAATTGCGACGGTTTTAAGCGGTAAAACTCCAAATTTTGCTTCGAAATTGCGACGTTTTTAGGCGGTAAAACTCCAAATTTTGCATCAAAATTGCGACGGAATTTTGCCCTATACAAGCCTATCTCCTTCTCCCCTCCATTCCGCACCATTCACACATTTATTCTCTCTTCAATAATCATTTCTCTCTTTTACACAAAAAAAAAAACCGATTTTTTTTTCATTTTTCGATGGCGACAAACGATTACTCGACTTTCGTTAACAACACTAATCGTAGAAACAGACCAGCTCAACGGTCGACGGGTCCTTCTTCTTCCTCCGGCGTTCCGGTGCCCGAAACGCAACCGAACCAACCTATTCAGTCTATGGAGGACATGACTCTGCAACAACTTCTTGTTGCACCCGCACGCCGCATTCTACCTCCACTTGAACAAAACCCGACCGGAAACGCGACTTGGTAAATAAATTTTCCAAAGTAGTTTAAATTCTTCTTTTTAAAAAAATTGAACATGATATTTTTTTGTTAATCAAAATGACAGGTTTACGAAAAACAAGGTCGGTAAAGATATTAGGAAAATCATGGCGCATGATTTTAAGGAGTTACACACGAGTTGGAAGTATGTTACAACAGAGACGCGAGATCGGTGGTACAAACAATTTGCGGTAAATAAATTTTAATTTATTTTGTTGAAATTTAAATTTTAAAAATTGTGGTATTTGAAAAATGTAAAATTAAATGTAAAAATAAATTAAATAGAAATTACAAAAACATATTTTTTACATAAATATAATTTATTATTAATTTTTAAATTTAAAGAAATATAAATTAAATACATATATTTATTAAGAAAATGGGACTGTTTACTGTTATAATTATTTTTGTCGCAAAAATATTATTGGAATCCTGCAATCAACGGTATGATCCGGGCTGAATTTGAAGAGAAAGTGAAGCAACGTCTTGGAAACATGATAGGAAGGTGGAAAGAGAAGTGGTTAGCAAATCCGGATCCGGAAGTATGTAAGCCACCATACTTTTCTAGTACTATTTGGGAGGGACTTGTCGCTTTTTGGGAGTTGGAGACTTCGAAACAAAAATCAGGTAAATGTTCTAAGGCTCGGTTGACGCCGGTTTGCGATGGCAAGCCGGCTAAGCATTGCGCGGGACAAATTTCTTATGTTGAACATGCTCGCCAAATTGTAAGTTAATTATCAGTATTATTATTAATAATATAAAAATTAATTTATATTTTATTTTCAAAAAGACCAAGAATTAATATACTTTTTTATATATAGTCGGAGGCATCAGGAAGTTCCGCTACCATGCCAGATGTTTGGAAGAAGACCCACCGCAACAAAGACGGGATTTGGGTTGATGAACGAGTCCACAAGCTCCACGATGATGTGGTGGCCCGAGTCGACCTTCTCTCTTCCCAACCTACTCCAGATGGTCAACCAACTCATATGACACCGTTGCAGATTAACCGTGTCGCATTAGAGGTAAATTAAATTACTTATTAATTTTATAATAATTTTTCAAGATGTATTATATCATTAATATTTAATTTATACTATTAAATTTGTATATTTATTTTCAAGTTGGCTCCAAAAAGCCGTAAGGGAAAGATGGCGTTTACAAGATCTATCCCGATGGATGACCAGGGACTACCGTATTGTCCCGTCTCGAGATATGGTACGGATCCTAATGTCACCCAGGACCTCCAACAAACGAAGAAACACCTAGGCAAGGCGGTAAAGAAGATCAGAAGGTTACAGACGTACTTAGAGGCGAACTCGTTAGCTTACGATACTATGTTCGCGGAGTTGGCGAAGATAAACCCGATAATTGCCGATGTAATGCAAACAAAGAAAGAGTTAGAAGAAGAAGAAGAAGAAGAAGAAGAAGAAGAAGAAGAAGAAGAAGAAGAAGAAGAAGAAGAAGAAGAAGAAGAAGAAGAAGAAGAAGAAGAAGAAGAAGAAGAAGTCGACGACGACGCAACCCAAGCTCCGATCGAAGAACAAATCAATTTTGATGCGTAGTGATGTTTGCGGTTTTCGGTTTTTGGTTTGTTTTTTTTTGTAATTTCGTTTTTCGGTTTTCTTTTTAATGTAAAATATGAAATTTAAAAAAAAAAAAAATTTAAAGATCAGTAATAAAACGTCGCAAAATCGATGCAAATGGATGCAAAATTTCTTAGCCATTTCGTCGCAAAATGAATGCAAAATTTCTTAGCCATTTCGTCGCAAATTCGATGCAAAATGAATCGTTACAATTCCGATGCAAAATGAATCGTTGCAATTCCGATGCAATTTTGACGATGCTATTTCGTTGCAAAAACGTCGCAATTTTGCGTCGAAAATAACCGATGCAAATTCGTTGCAAATTTGGTCGATGCACTTGCGTCGCTAAATTTGCAACTAGTTTGCGACGAATGGCATTTTGCAACGAAATTGCGACGATTTTTGGTTTGCGACGAGCCAGCCGCGACGGAGTGAAAATCGTCGCAAATTCGTTGCAAAATGCCATTTGCAACGTTTTTGCAACGAAATTCGGCCTCGCAAATGGGACTGTGTTTTTTAGTGGAAGAGTTAACGATATAGCTCAAAAATTAGCTTACTTAGGACAACCTCAATATAGGTTTTGTTGTGTGTATATATATGTCCCATGATCTTGTATTCAATATTATTTCATATGTTATTGTAACATTTTATGATTAGTTCAAAAAAAAGGTTCTAAATTCGATTGGATCACTTGAATCCGGTTCACCTATGATTCGAAAGGTCTTTCGATTCCTCATATAGTTTGATTTTAAAAAAATGCTCCAAAAATGTAAATTGGTGGAAATTTCTATTTCAGCTAAAACAACCGGAAACTGTAAATTTTAATGTGTTTCAAAGACCGTAGTTTTTTTTTGTAGAAATTTCAGTGCTATAAAAAATCTACTATCTCAGGCTTGTTTTAATTTTAATCAATGTTTTTAAAACCGAACCGGCAACCGAACCGGGAAAGCTTTCGGGTCGTGGGTTAATATGGTTCAACCGGGTCCAACCGGGTTCAACTAGGTTTAATAGTATTTTTTAAATATTAGTTTATATATATTTGGTCTTATATGTTTCTTCTATTTATATGTTCATATCTATCCAAATATCAAATAAAACATTTCAATTATTATAAATATTTGAAAAACAAAAAAAAAATCAATAGCAAAATAAAACTAAATTATAGATACTAACACAATTGTAGCAAATTTAAGCGTTTTTGTCTAAATCTTTATGCGTTTTATAATTTTATATGAAATTTTTTTAATATTTCATTAGTTTTATCAAAAAAATTTGGCTAAAAACTTATAACTAAAAGAAAAAAAAAAAAAAAAAACAAAAATTTCAACTAAAAAATTGTTAAACCCGGTTTGATCCGGTTCCGGTTCGATACCGGTTTCCGGTTTTTTGCCGGTTCAACCCGGTTTTATATCCGGTTTAACTATATACAGTTTTTTAAGTTGACCCGAACCGGACCAGTGGCCGGTTCCCGGTTTAATCCGGTCCAACCCCCGGTCCGGTCGGGTTTTCAAAACATTGATTTTAATCATTAGGATTTACATAGTAGAGCTTAATAAAGTCGTATCTTGGAAAAAAAGGTGATACAAAACAATGAGTTAAGATTTAGGTGTGTTAATTAAGCAACAACTGCATTAACTTATGACAATGTTTTCGGTGTCTCCGTGACGAGATGATGTGCCAATATCACTCTATCCAATGGTATGGAGTGTTGATTATTTAGGACAGTATTCCTTTGTTTCTACAAATGAAAAACTGTAACTTAAAAATTAAATTCTCTACAACATTTTAGACACATTAAAATGTCAACATGCTACAGTAAACATCATTTTTAAGAGGCAATCATCTTCCAAGTACACGGTTTAGGCTTTTGCAATAAAAAATGTACTCCATAAATATCAAATGGTTAAAAATATAGGAGAGAATATAAAAGATAGTGGATCACATTTTTACTCCACCTAATTTCTTATCTTTACCTACTATTAGTGTAAAATCTGGCAACGCCTGGTTAATTAGTATGTCAGAGAATTTATTTTCATGAAACACTCAACCCGTTCACATAAAGTTTAGTTTATTTTCACTATAGCTTACATATCATCATCGCTACATAGTATTCTTGTTATTTTATTTAGATTTAACTACAGGACAATGCTTTTCGCAAGATATATGTACAACAGAACATCGGCAAGCTAATAATTTTCCTGTCTCTTTAGATGGTGAACATTTTCCACGTAAATATATGGGTTTTTTCTCAAATCCCACAGAAATCAGGTAATATAACTAGAATCATATAAAACTTTTTTTTATTACTGGCATTTTTTTAATACCTAGCGTGCCCTTTTGTTACGTTGTGACAAAAAACGTAATTACAAAAATGTCATAGCCACGTAAGCAACCACGTAGGAAATCGTTGACGTGTATTAATGAACTCAGCCGTAAAGCGCTACGGTTGAGTTATGGTTACGTTGCGGCTGATTTATGGTTACGTTGCGGCTGAGTTAAAAAACGCGGCTGACTTATGAGATGATAGTAATTACAAACATAATTTGGTTGACTTATGAGATAACAGCTGACTTACGAACACAAGTTACGGCTGAGTTATACATATGAGAGGTATGAGAGGTAGTTACGGCTGACTTATGAGAGGTAGTTACGGCTGACTTACGAGAGGTAGTTACGGCTGACTTATGAGAGGTAGTTACGGCTGACTTACGTAAATCAGCCGTAATTGGTTGGATTAACAATAACTCAACCTGGTTACGGCTGACTTATTAGCGAAAGATTAATTACTAGAATAACATTCATTTCACGGCTGATTTATTTGACGATACGGCTGACTTAATATTTCCTAGCCTAATTACGGCTGATTTATTAGTGAAAGATTAATTACTGAAATACTATTCACGTTGCGGCGGACTTACATTATACTTGATGGCTGATTTATTAATGGTTGAGTTATGTGTTTGTTTGGCGGCTGACTTACCAATATTCCATGTCATCAGTTCCGATTTTCCATGTCATCAGCTCTTATTTTCCATGTCAACAGCTCTTACGCGGGAAAACCAATTTCAGGCCATAAATTTTACGCGGTAATGAATATTTTGGACCCAAAATTTTTAATTTTCAGAGCCAAATCTTTTTGTCACTTTTATAATGACTATTTTGTCATTATTGATAGTTTTAGCTTTTTAGGAAACCTTAAACGTGACAAAAAAGCACCTTGCTCATATAATTTTAATAAATTTATTAAATAGATTAAAACACTTTGTAAAATGAACAATTATATGTATTAAAAATTGATTAAGGATAAAATTTCCACTTAACCTCATATAATTTTAATAAACTAATTAAAAATAGGGAAAATTCCATAAAAATACCCGAACTAAATTCCGTTAAACTTTTTAAAATTCGAAAAAATTGTGGGAAAAAATTCTGAAACTTAAAAAAATAAAATAATTAATTTTACAATGATTTTTTATAATAATACATTCGGTTTTAAATTTAAAAACCTAAATTTAACTTTAAAATTTCCAAATTTATAATCTTCAAAACTTTAAAAACACTTTAAAAATAATAAATTATGAAATAAAGCTATGAATTTTAGATAAAAAAAAAAGTTTTGAATTCAAAAAACAAGTTAGGATTTTACAAAAAACTCAAAATTTTCTTACAAAATAGTGTTATATATTTCATTTATCTATTTTATTCTAAATTGACTTACACAAGGATTTTGAATACATATAAAAATATGTTTATCTTGAACTTCAGAAAAAGTTATATTGTTTTGAATTTCTTAGGATTTATAACTCAGCCGCAACATAATTTGATAACCATAACTCATCCACAACATAATTTATAACTGAGCCACAACATAATTTATAACTTAGCCGCAACATAATTTATAACTCAGCCGCAATAGAAAACTAACTCAGCCAGAACATAATTTATAACTCAGCCGCAATATAACCATAACTCAGCCACAATATAATTTATAACTCAGCCGCAATAGAAAACTAACTCAGCCAGAACATAATTTATAACTCAGCCGCAATATAACCATAACTCAGCCACAATATAATTTATAACTCAGCCGCAAAAAATCCTAACTCATACACAATTTATAACTCAGCCACAACATAATTTTTAACTCAGCCACAACATAATTTATAACTCAGCCGCAAAAAAAATTTATATCTCTCTTTTCCAATTAAAAAAAATATATTTAATTTTTACACCTTTATTTGAAAATTGCAGAGACGACTCCGACCAAAAGGAGCACCGGAAGATCTAAACGAAACAAACACGAATCCGATTCACCAACTGTGAAACAAGTTCATAATCTTCGGTAACATGTCTTGCTTCGTCTCTTCAATTTAAATATGAATTTGGGGTTTTTTTCTAAAATTCACGCATTTTTAGGATTTTTGATGCGACATGGAACGTCGCCGGAAAATCTCCTCCGACGTACCTTAATCTCGACGATTGGCTCCATACGCTACCTCCCTCCGACATTTACGTTTTTGGGTACGTGTAAAACATCTAACTTTACTCGATTTTGACTCAACTCAATCTCTGATTTGGTTTTCCCCAATTTTCAGATTCCAAGAGATTGTTCCTTTAAACGACGATTGGTACCATGGGTACAGAAGACAACAGACCGGCGAGGAAATGGGTATCTCTCATCAGAAGAACCTTAAACAGTCTCTCGGAGAATAACAACGGCGGAAGTTGCCGGACTCCTTCTCTGGTTCCTCACCCAGTCGCAGAGCTCGACTCAGATTTCGAAGGCGAATCAGCTGCAGGGGTAAACTCGTCATTTTACAATCGGAGGTCGTTTCAGTCACTGAGCAGGAGCTTGAGGATGAATGATGAGTACACGTCAGCCTCCGTTGAGCCGCAGCTTGACCGGAGATTCAGTTGTAAAATTTTGATGAGATTAGGTTTTTTTTTTTTGGTTATTCTATAAAAAAAATTTATAGAATTTTACACTTGACGACTAAGTTATAGGAACTTCACGGCTGAGTTATGGATTTAGGGTTTAGGGTTTAGGGATCATGGTTTAGGGTTTAATGTATAGCATTTAGGAAGTATATGATTTAGAGTCTCAACTAATCAAATTATACACATTCAATTGAAAAAAATTGTATATGGTATATTGTATATGATTTTGGGTCTTAATTATCTATAGGTAAAGTTTGAAGTACTTGTAACACAACATATATCTCAAAATCAAGTTAGATTACATTTTCGATTTTATACACATTTAGTTGTATAAATTGAAGAAACTATACACATTCAGTTGATTTATATTCATTTTAATATTAATAAAATGAGCTTAATTATAATTTTGTAAGTCTTGAATCTTATATAAATAATTTTAGGGTATGGTTGAGTTATCTAAATGACACGGCTGAGTTATCTAAATCAGCGGCCATGTCATCAATTAAGAAAAAACTAATCAAGGGTGTTTATCGTAATTTACTATGGATGTGAAAAGATTTGAGTAATTTTTTAAAGATATATGGTATTCTAGTCATATAACCATAGTTCCATGAGATTTGAGTAATTTTTCCTATTTTTTTTCTCTTAGGCAAGCAGTATTGCATAGTTCACCACCGTTATATTTATTACAGCTCCCATGTGGCATAGGCTTCCTTAGTGGCGTTCCCATACAATGCTCACAAAACACTTTATGTTGTTGGTGAGTTTGTCCTGCCATTTTTGATGGGTTAATGACCAATGAATAAAAAATATTTATAATATTATTGATTACAATGCAGATTTTAGTTTTAATTAGGTCTTACGAGGAAAACATTTTTATAAAAATTATAAACGAAATGGTTTTTAACTTTTTCATACGTTCATTTTGTGTTTACAAGTGAAAATAAAAATAAAATTCATATTTATAATGTTTAAAGGTATTTTCATTCTTTGACAAAATAATTTTTTTTTTTTGGTTGAAGACCCTGGGTTTATTAAATAAAACTAGAAACACTATTACAATCGGATTTGTTTCAAGGTCGTAACCCCAATTTCATCCTCCCACAAAATAGAATCTAAAATAGCAGGAACACACTCCAACAAATGAAAACCTAATGCAAGAGAAAAAACATAGTTAGCCAATCCATCGGCAAGACGGTTGGCAAAATGATTTTGTACAGAAAAATTCTAACCGCAAACAAAATTTGATAGTTCATTTGTGTTTGGTAATTTCAGTTACTAATGGCTTTTTCAAAATCAAAATCTAAATAAAAATTGAACACAAACAACAAACAGAGGTTTTTGTGACCAATGAATAAAAAATCTTTATTATTTTTTTACATAACTTTGAAACTCGGGCCTAAACCCTAAATTATCATTATTATTATTTTTTGTTGACAAATTATCATTAGTTAAAACGCCTATTTTAGTTTTAGTTAGATCTTAAGCGAAAAGCATTTTTTTAGAAGACTCACAAATCACATGGTTTTTGATTTTCTTCATACGTCACTTTTGGGTTTTCAAATGGAAATTAAAAAAAAAATCGTATTTTTAAGGTTAAAAGTATTTTCATATTCTGACAAAATAGTTTCGCATATAAAAATTCAAACACAAACAGAAGTTGATAATTCATTTGGGTTTGATATTATTAATTACCAATGATTTTTCAAAATTTAAAACCTAAATTAAAATTGAACACAAACAACAAAAAGAGGCTTTTTGTGAGATTCATTCGTCATAATATGCATTACCTGTCGAAAACTCGAAATGAACAAGAAGACACAAGAAGATCATCGAACAAGTGGTGAAACCAATGCTATTTGCACCTTTATTCATGTTTTTTTATTTATTTAATAGTTTCTTCTTCTTTTTTGAATACTTATATTGGGTCAATATTTGTTTATATAGATTTTTGGCTTTCTATATAAAGAACGAAAAAATGTAGTCCACGAAAATTTGTTGGGTGAAAGAATAGAAAAGTCAGTGGACCACAAATTTTAGCCAATATTTTTTGTTTTTGTACGTGGAACCACATATTTTACTCCATCTAATTTGCTATCTTTAACAAAAAAATCTGGATATGCGATTATTAGTATAGACTTTGATTTAGTTAGGACGTGGAGCTTATGAAATTCGTCGTTTTGAGTATTAAATGAATTAGAATGTTCTTAACTGTTTGTGTCTTGTTCGACGAGGCAAAGTGTTTAGTTGTAGGGTTTTTTTTTTTTTGAAATGTTTTCTATAATTTTTATTTTATTATTTTTCTATTATAATTTCTTCAAATGATCATTTCACTATTCCACTATCTTAATTTGTATTTCCTCAACTGTTATTTATTTGTAACGAATTTCATCTCTCCTATATAAACAATGAAAAAAGCAAAACAAAAAAAGTCAAAACTACTCATCGGAAAGGCTTCCTTTATTATTTGTAAAGTAAAATTTGTCAACAAAATCCAAAAATAATATTGTATATGAAAAAAGTCCAAAATTAATTAAAGCTAAACTATGTTCAAATTTGTGTCTAGAACCAACAGTGAAAAAAATCCAACATGGACGCATTGTGGTACCGTAGTGAGCTTACCCTAAATATTTCAAATCGTTTAGTCGATGATCCGAATGTGGTGGCTGCATGGACGAGAGAGCTAGTCTGGTGATTGCGTTCATCCCAAAACCGTACTTGTCCAGGAATTAATTATGCGTTTACGTGCATAAAATTATTTTGTTCATTTAATAAAGGTATTTAATCATCATAATCAAATTTTTTAAAATTGAGAAGATACAATTGTTGGTTGGTTCTACGAGAGAGAAGCAAAGTAATATAGATCACATTCCCCAAAAAACAAAGTAATATAGATCACAAGCTGTAACAAAATGAATAATGATTTAAAGAAAAAAGAGAACCCCAACTTGCAAAATTACACCAAAAATGTCCAAAAAGAAAGTAACACAAGACACACAAACACACCCATATACAGAATGAACAATAATGAATATTAACCCCTAAGAAGACACAAGAAGAAAAAACCAATGAACCATGAGCACAAGTGGCTCGTTAGGTGTTTGAGTCGATAGGGGTACCGTTTCTAGCCTGTGATATCCGGTTTGCGTAGATGGTCACTAAGCGAACCTGTGTGCTGTTTAGACCTTCCAAATACGGCAAGAACGCTTTCCCAAGCATTATATATATGTCTACCAAACAGAACACCACTGTCTGCAACAAACCCAAATCCCAAAAAAAAGCTCAGAGATACATATATTCATCTTAAATCCAAAAAACACTTTTGTTTTTACCTTGCGGACATCCGCGCTTGGGTTTCCAAATGCTTCAAAAACCGCAGGTAAGAAAGAAGGTAATTGATCCATTAGTTCCTCTTGCGAGAGCCTACCCACAAGCTGTACACAAGAAGCAATGCGTCTGTTTCAATATGTTTCTATATGCAACTTCGTATTAACAAACATCGGGAAAAACGTGAATAAATTTTACCTTAGTTAAACAATTGATGCAAGCGACGAGAGTTTTCTCATCCTCTGTTACCAATAATGGGACAATAACCTGAAACCAAATCATCCTTTAGATCAAATGAAGCATAACACCAAATGAGGCCATGAGAAGAAGGGAACTCTAACTACGTACACTTAAGCATCTAAAAGGATCGTATTGGGACAAAACTGTGGTCAAGCATTGATCAGCTTCACTGGAAACCTGAAAGGATATATTATCATATACGAGAGATCAAGAGTCATGATAAAATTAAAATGCACAAGAATAAGGTTTGAGCATGCAATCTGTTACTTTTGGAACAGAGTCCTTGGAGACATGAAGCAGCTTTTCAATCACTATCTCAACCGAATCTTCCATGGTATCTTTCTGAGATTATCAAGCAAGATCTATATAAGTTAGAAAAGGTACCGGTAATTGCCAAAGAGCTGGAAGTACAGCACCATTAACATGATAGAGGCGACTGATTATCAAGTAACAAACCTGGCTCTTTAGCATCTCAGAAATCAGCAAAAGAGCAAGTTCTCTGATTGAAAAATCTTCATCATCGAGCACTTCAAGAACAACCGTCAAAATTTGATTGAAGTACTGAGAATAGAGAAATGGGAGGAAATCCATTAGGGCCGATAAGCAAGCGTATATGGTAAAGTCACTATGAACAGTAGTGATTCAGAACAACAAAACGATTGTTCGAGTAGAATTGTAATCTATGAGTTCTAAGAATCAGGACCAATTACTCCGACTAGTGGAACCAGGGCATTAGGTATACCTTGGTCCAAACTGATTCCTCGTTGGCTACAGAGGCATAAATTAATTGTTGAAGTCCAGATTTCTTGCTCGAAGAAGGGCTTCCATCACTCCCGTTGATCTGTGAAAGCACAACGGTCAGACATGTTTTTTTAGGACCAGAGAAAAAAAAAATAACGACGTATGTGAAAAACATTACTAACCATATGTAGAATCTGAGAAATGCTAGGTCCAGATTCCGATGTTGGGTTAATCTTAATAGATGAAAGCATGTAGTGACTCAAATCTAATTCGCGGGAGACCTCATTTTCATGTCTTTCTTCCAATGAGTCAGCGTTTGACATATTCCGACCATTTTCCTCCAAATGTGGTGGAGATAAGGCATCCAAGTTTTCAATGTTGTCTGAGCTTCCATTAGGGCTAGTTCTTGAAATCAAATTCTGTCCAGCTGAAGTAAATGTATAATCAGAATCCTTTTGGTTCAAAACATCACTAGCAAGACTAATCCCACTTCTGAAGTTGTGATACAGTTTTTCCTGAGCTCCACTGGAAACACTTTGACCAATACCACCAGTGATCGTTGTCGGCTCCTGGGAAGAACTCCACTTCCTGCCACTATCACTGTCAACAGAACCCCCAGAATACCTGCCAAGGAACATATTCGTCTTGGAAGCACCAGCATATCCTTCTTCAGATGATGTCCCAATGGCATCAGATGGGTCATAAGACTTGATTCTCTGCTTTTCCTTTTTACTCTGCATATAGTTTAATAGGTCCACCTCGATGCGGGGAGTATATTGTTTGAGAGCTCTTCTCAAAGAGTTTTGCTCCTCAACCGACAAACTAAGAATGTAATTTAGCAGTCCCGCAGAATCATAATGATTATAAACGGATATGATGCAAGTAATTGAAGCTTCTTTTAACTTTGTATTTTTGTCGCGGGTTAACGGTGTCAACTTTGCCAGCCACAACTTTAGGATGCCACTATTGCCCGAAATTTCAGGGTTACCAGCGTACCTGTTGAAGGAGTTGATGGCAAATTCGATCACAGCTAATTTAGCCTTTGGTGATCTTTGTTCATCCAGTGAACGAAGCAATGCAGGTAAAAGGGAATCTACACTGTAGGTTTTGCTGACAATTTCCAAGGTTGATGAGCAAGGCTGTCTAACTACCTCTTTAGGATCGATTAGCCGTGAAAATACATGGGGCAAGACTCTTTCCATGTAGCTCTCAAAAGGCTTTCGGCAAGATGGTATAAGATCTGCGAGTGTCGACAGTGCTGCTTGCGCGACCTTGTGGTGTGGATCATCTAAATGCCGGAGAAATAGTTTCATTACTTTCTCAAAACTTTGAATTACTTCTTGAGCACCTTTTGGGCCTTGTTGCAGCAGAGTTTGGAGAAAATTAAAAGCTGCAACTCTGGCACACCAATCAGAACTTGAGTTCAGTCTGTCATTAAGAGCTTCGTTCAGGGAAGCTGGACCATCAACATAATTTGACATGTCACCAAGTTGCAGTTGACTATCATCAAAACTCCTCCTCCTGCCTGCTGACATTCGGCTCCCAACATTCTTCCTCAAAAGTGGCCTCTGGAAATTGGGTACATGACTAGCGTTTGAATCCCTGAATGTCAAATCTCTGTAAGCACTATCAATCTGCTGTCTGTCAAAATGACCGGCCATAAACCGCCTTGCCTCCCTGGCATCATTGTTTTCCTCAAAAGAACTTCTTTCATTTCTCTCTGAGACTCGTTTAGCTGTCAATGATGAAAAGCTAGGATGGGACTCAGACAACAGATTGCCACGGTATGATTGTCTTCCTGAGTCCTTTGAAGCTTGAATTTGGGTAATGATATCTGACAAACCAAGGCCACCACTGCGATTACTGCCTCTATTGATACTAGGCGTTGATTCAGCAGTTGTGCTACTCGTGAGACTATTGGATGATGGAACAGAAGCATGGAATGGAGGATCACGAGACGATGGAGGGTCAACTCCTGCACTAGGGGAGAAAAAAGACAATTTAGCTGTGCAAGGATATTTTCCCATATCAGGGAACATTTCGGAAACAAAATATAGCCTCACAAGGAAAGAAGCTTAATACCTAGATCCAAACTACTAGAACGAAGGGCTGCAGGATTCTGTCTATCAGATACATGCAGTCCTCTGAGCATACTTTCGATTGCACTGACCTTCTGCTTGCTTGATTGTAACACACTTTCCAGACTTCGTTCAGAACCTTTATTGAGATCCTTTGATTGGGATAGGAGTAGCCCAGAAGAAAGGGATCCTCCCGAGGATATATTTGAACTTCTATCCATAGCAACTATAGCTGATGTCCCATAGCCAGGTATATTAGATGGAGCAGTCGTCTGAGAAAATGAGGGCTGGGAGTGTCTCTCACGGACGGATGGTGAGGCGTGTCTCCTATGAATTCCACCTTCTTCTTCATTTATTAGCTGAGAGCATATGGAATGTGTTATCAAGCCATATCAATACTAATAAACAGAGTACGGAGTTGAGAAGCCTTACCCTTTGAATGACAGGGTCAAAGGAGGAAAACAAACGACGTGAGCGATCTGGCCAAGTTTTTGCAAACATTCTGTAGCACATTCTTGCAGTGGCCCGCACCTGTTATTTTATATGTTAGCAGCTTCTAATGGTACATGGGAAAATGATAGATGGGCAACACAACATATACGAAGCATTTGATATTGATGCACGACACACATCCCATTAAAAGTTGCATCAACTAATCACTGTTTTCCCACATAAATGAAGCAAGGAACCGCAAACCTACTTCACTCATAGCATCTGCAACATAAAATCTACTACTATTGAAATGGCACCACAAACCTACCTCACTCATAGCATCTGCAACACAGCATCTAATCAAATCTTCGTATAAATCAACTGACCGCTGAATTTCTGGAGCATCAGGCCAATGTTCGAGTGTTAACAGTGCATATTCACAACACCTGTATAAAAAAAAGGGGATCATATTCCATAACATCAGGAATCTTATGGTTGATAGGAAGGCTCAAGTATACCTTGCTCGCAGAATTGCATTACGGTCATGTTTTGCTGATTCAGCTATGCGAGGAAGTACACGGGCAGCTTTGCAGTTACGCAGCATCTGGAATAGCAAGAAAGTATCTGTGTAAGTGAAAAACTTAGACGAGCTGGAAACAAGCTAGAAACCAATAAAAAGGGAGCTAATAATTTACCGTTTTTATGCAGTTATCAGCAGATTCTGCAATGACAAGCACAGTGATCACAACCAGCTTGAAAAGTACCTGATTACCGTATAATAATGTTAATCAAAATGTATATGTATTGAATGTCATAACAGCAAATGAGAGGAGGTTAAGCTCACTGGAATAAACATCTCAGCGCATGCTTCAAAATCTCCCAGTAGCTCTTTTGATAAAAGACACAAGAGATGACAAGCCTATGAACACGAGAAACAGCATATGAAGCAAAAGGCAATGGCAGAATGGTTCAAACGAACATAAGATAAGGATGCATTCATTTAATTCACCGTTCACCCCTACTGAACAATATCCACTAGCAAAATGTGCTAATCAAGCTAAAATAAATAAAAGTTTTAAGAAGATGCAGGGCGTTGGTACTTGGTATAGAAATATGAAATGCCCATAAACTAAGTACTCAATGAAAATGAAATTCCTCGCCGAGTAGTCAACTCATCAATTTGTCTCCAATGCCAGGTAAAAAGGAATCAAAATACATTCTAAATCCTAATAATGAAAATATCAGATTGACAATTTAGCTAACCTGCTTAACAATGGTAGATCTTCGGTCAGATAATTGTATACTTAAGGGGCCAACAAGTTGCTTCAGGAGACCTCGAAAGCATGAGTAATCAATCGCACCTTCAACAGAAAAAGATTCCATAAGATGGGATACAAGAAAATTAATCCTGCTAGCATAAAATATCAAGGATAGCAGTCAAAGCAAATGAAACTCAGTTAACGGGTAAAAAAATGATTAAGTACCTCCGGCAACGAGTCCTTCAACCCTCCGCATAGCTGATATACGCATTGACCAGTCTTTCTCCGGGACGAGTGTTGAAGCAATTTTCTCAAATTCTCGTATCAGCTCCTTCTCTGAATACACTTTGATTGGCTCAATGGGTTTTTCTGTGATGTCGGCATCTCCTAAAATGCAAAGATACAAAACTAATCAGCCAAGATGGAAATATTACAACATCAATTTAGACTTTAATCATTGGGAGAAAGATCTTAACCCCCAAATAGAGAGTTCTCTCTCGTGGTAGTCTTTGCCCTGGGACTGTTTTTCTTTGGATTGACACTTGATGCCTTAACCTCATTAACAACATGGTGGCCACTACGCGTATCTGTAGAATGCTGTTGTGGCTCAATGCGTTCTAGTCTAGCATTAATATCTTTTACCTGATTCAAAAAACACAAAAAGAGTTCCAGCAAAGAGCACCCCAAGACTGCAATCATATAATTCTTTATCAAAGTTACGGTGCAGATAAAAACTATTGCTATACATTCTCACACTACGCATGGATCAATCTTAAACTGAGCTTTACCATATATGACGGAAGATGGTGGCGTTGAAGCTCTTCTCGAAATTGAGACCCACCCTGCATGTACATCTCCTGAAAGATAACAGAGTCATGAAATTAAAATCAAACACGAGATAGAGCATTTGGATTCTGAATTCTATGGATTCTCCAGAACAAATAGATAGAGTTCCGTGAACAAAAGCTAAATTCTCTACTCAAACAACAGAAAAAAATGATTATGTTTACTACTATAGCATTCATAATAATGTAATTCGTGGTGCATAACTAGATTTTATAGTCTTCCTTTATGATAAGAGTGTAAAGTTGGAAAACTGAGTTACATAAAGGATGAAACAAAAAACTTGCCTCAATGCACAAAATTGCAGCTTCCCTAACAGCTTGATTGGGGTCATTTAACATCTGAAGTATCTGATACATAAGCAAAAGATACCCCGAGATCAATTCAATTCGATTCAACCAATCAAATACAACAAAATTTTGCTTATTCTAAAGCTAAATCGATACCGGAGCAAGTATAGCACGTTGGAGAGGAAGCTCCGTGGATGCGAAAAGACCAATCGCTGATGTGACGGTACGCGCAAACTCTTCCCTTACTCTCCAACTCTTATGCATCCAAGCATACGAACCTGCTCTTTCAACTATAATCGTCGGTGATGAAACCTATTATCAAACCAAAAACTAGCTTCTTAACTACAAAATTCCCTCAAAAATTCCAACAAAATTCGAAATCATAATTTGATTTCTCACCTCCATTAGGGTTGTCAACAATCGCCTCGCTGCATCCCTTACTGGTTGTTTACTATCACCAAGCCGTTCAACAACTGCAGGTGCAAGCGCGTTCAAATGAAGCTTCAAATGCTCACCGGCGAGTACGGCGGCGGAAGCAAGCGCTTGAAGCGCACCTTGGGAGACTCTGAAGTTACTATCCTTGAGAAGATCTAAACAACAATCGACGAGTGACGTCACTTCCGCTGGGCTTAAACTTTTTCTAGAAGCTTCTAGAAGTTGATGTAGCCTCTCTACAGCAGCCATGCGCTCCTTCGTGTCCTTGGCTCGCGCCATTTCAAGCGCTTCCTCCATTACCAACTACCGATCTGGTATCTCTCCTCTCTCTGTTTTCAGATCTGATTCAAATCTCCGATTCGGATTTCACACGACTCGCCGGAAAACACACACCGAATCGGAATCGATCCAAGGAGAAAGAGAGAGAGAGAGAGAGAGAGAGAGAGAGAGAGAGAGAGAGAGAGAGAGAGAGAGAGAGGAGTGCTGTTAGTCTCTGTGTGTAATGTGATTGAGTTTAGAGAGAGAAGTGCCGCTTAATTTTTTTTTTTTCTTACTTGAAAGAAAGAAAGAGAGAGAAAGAGAGAAAGAGAGAAGAGTAAAGGCGACTAGTGTAGAGAGAGAGAGAGATTTGAAGAAGAAGAAGATAGACGAAACCATGTGGTTGGCTTGCGAATTGGGATTTACCCTTGATCTTTCTAATAATTACAGTGACATGCCACTGGTACGAATTATAAACGCTGGTTACGATTACTCTCGGTTTGATCCAAATCGAACCCAAACACATGAAAGCAAAAGTAAGTGGGTTTTATAATGATATTGGTTTTTAGTACTAATGTTAATATATGAAGAAAATTTGACACGAAATATAAACTAAAAATAAAATGTATGTTGGATTGAATGTTGAACCAAGCCACAAGGCCAAAACAACAATTTATATAACACCAAATCCAGGCAAAAAACAGATTAAATGACCCTACTCAATGGTTGGTAAGTTCTTAAAAGAAAACAAATTGAATTTATGTTTATTTCATTAAATAAACGTCAATTCTTTTTTTTTTTGTTCTATTTTAAAACAGATTTTCATGTCTATCACCAACCTAACTAACTGGAATAAATCCAAACTATGTATAATCAATTTCAAGTCATTGGAATTTAAAAAGGACTCACAATAAATAAGATGTATGTTATAATAATAATCTAATCAATTGATTAGTGTGAAATTAATTTCAGCTTGACCACCCAACTGATAATATATAGTACAAGAACGTCGGCTCAAAAGTTAGATTAATTATAAACATGAAATTAATGATGAATTTAGATACAGGGCCATTGTTAAAAGCACACGTCCAAATCCTCGCGAGTCAGCAGCGACAACGCCATGGACCATCATGCTCGCGCCTAGGATTTGTAGGGAAGTATAAATTTAATTTAATTTTAAAAGAGAGAGAAGATCCACATACAAATTTTATTTATAAAAAGATAGTTGATTTGGGCATAATATTGGTTAAATAAGATGATTAATAATGAACTAACTCGTAACCCTTGGCAGATCACATCTACTGTTCTCTAAGAGAAATTCAAGAAACAAGACAATTTTAATCACACAAATACTTGTAAATTTGGGTTTCAAAATATCTTATGTATGAGAATTCCAATATACTTGTAAACTTGGGTTTCGAAAGTTTATGTACGAGGATTCGAATATGTAAGTGTTTTACTTCGTTTTCGAAAATATGTTTTTATAATGTTTCTTATGTTTTGTGTGAACCAAAATTGAAAATTAGACTAAATGGTAGTGGAGTAGTTGTAACGCTAAATTTACCGTTAATGACCTTATATTGTCTTAGAGCCAAGCCATCACAGAGGATGTGGAACAAAATTGACCGGTATAGAGACATTTTTTCTATGAGTCTACAAGACATCATCAAGTTGAACCAATCATTCAAATTCCATACCAAACCTATCACATGGCAAAGCAACAAATTCGAACTTGACCACAGGAGCTACTATAGCTAGGATCGTTATAGAACCGGTATGGACAAGTGACAAAACCATCCTGCTTAACATATATAGTTATATTTAGTATTAACATAGGTCGCATGGTATTGGATAAAAATTAAAAACAGCATTAGTATGACTACTTTTTACAATGATAAAACAAAAAGACTTAACTCTGTGAAATACAAGAGAAACTTTCGTACCTAAATGAATTAATATTTGAAACTGACTCATATTTCCTTCTTCTTCTTTTTTTAATGAAAATGAGGGGAACACGAATATATATATGATATAGAGATCGTTGGACCGAACGGAGGAAGTTGAGATGCATGCGAGTTCTCTTAATTAAGGCAGAGTTTGAGATTGCAAACGGCAGTGAAGATTACAAAACAGTGAGGCTTCGGCCTTTGATCAAGAAATTGTTCATTAGGAGACAAGAAAATGCATATGGGTACATGCAAACCAAGGGGGTTAATTTGACAAGTGCGATCGATCGAGCTCTTAGTGGCGGTTCCAAGACGACGGAGCCGGAGAATTTGGTGCCGCCGGTGAGACCTAGGGGTTTCTGTGTTGAACTACAATGGTATATGCTAGATAGTTTGTCCGCCGGAATGGGCTGCCCCGGTCGTGTGATTGTGTGTATCGCAAGTCATGACTTGTACGTTGTAACTTTTAATTGATTTAATTTGAAGGAAGTGAGTGTAACCGGAGTTTAGTATATATAGTAACTTTAGAATTTACATAAATTATTGAATCCCGAGGTAAACGGAATTCTCATTCATTATTATAGTTAAAAGAAATGAAAGAAAGAAAAAAAATCGACCTTAAATTTTGTTTTTGGGTCATAATTACCTTAGAGGAATCTATCCGTCAATGAAAAGAATAACAATTTCGTTATGAGGTTTACTATATAACTCTCTAGAAAATGTTTCGAATGTCTTTGAACTGTCACCATATATATATATGAATGGGATGCCAGACAATAATGAAAATTAATTCTCACGTAAGTGAAGAAACCAATCAAAAATCAAATAAGCAAACTTCAACATGAGATAAACAAACAAAATAAAAACGGAAAGAGATGGATTTGTGTTCAATTCGTAAACGGTAAACCGGTAACAAGTAGAATGGACATCACAACCTGGTTGGTATGGATAATCCGGTCGTCCTTTTGACCACGTCGCTTATCTTGTACATCTTCTTCAATGCATCGTAAACTTATATGTCTCATCTCATGAAGAATCCTTCGGCTCTAATTTAAACATGATCTCATCTTCTTCACGATCACCTCTTCTCCACGATCGATGCAATTCTAAGAGGGGAGTATTTACCAAACTGAAATATATAACATATCTTGTACAAGTGATAGAGTTATGAGTTTCTTGCAATATTAAATCATTTGCAAGCTCAGAGGGTCTGATGACAATAACCTCAAAATAGTATTTCATAATAATTTATTTCTACGATTATAGTTTGTTAACTCATCTTGCGATCTTAAGTTTTCGTTGGAACACAAGTTAAGATACCTCAACAAAAAATGTGGACGTCCCTCAACAACATTTTTCGAAACAACGTAGAGATTGAAACCAAGACCAATGAGTTTAAAGAAACTCTCAATGACTTCACATCTCAGTATTACCAAAGAAACCATCTCCAATTATTCACAACTACAATATTCAGAACAAAAGGCTAACAACATACAGAGCAAAAAAAACTAAACTTCAGCAAAACAAGATTACTCCCTAAAGCAACCAATGCTCATCAAAATTCAAACATTAAGAAGTCTCATTTCACCAAAGAAACCATCCACTTGTTTGTAACTACATATAGGACTAAACTAACATAAATTCAATCTGGGCACTTTCAAATTTCAAACCTAATCCCCAAAAATTGAATATATAGAAGCACTAATCTAGATTACTGATTTCTACATAGAAATTGATCCAACAATTAAGCGAATTCAAGCTAAGAACACATATTTAAGACTGAAAATTTGATTCCAAAAGCCCTGGTTTCGATAAGATCCAATCCCGTGCAAAAAAAATCCAATTCCCTCTAAAAGTCACGATGATCTACAAACGAAAAAAACTGAGAAAGCCATGTTAAAGAGATTCGAGATTTGTTGAACAAAAATCGATTTGATATCGCAAGAGAGAGAGAGACCACAATCCTAATACAAATCCAACAACAGCAAAACCCTAATACAAGAAACAGATTCCAGCCGTTTGGTTTGTTACTTGTGTCTCAAAGCAACTATCGGATTTAATGTTGTCAACACATAGTATTTACTTATTTCAATTTATTATGAATGATTAATAATTTAATCTGAGTACCTTGGATCTGTTACTCTTGTTTAGATTTGTTTGGTATATGCATTTGTTAGTTCCTGGTTTTGTGTAACAGATTAGGCTTTATATTTTCAAAAATGTAATTACTCTGTGAAATACAAGAAAAACTTCAGAAACTTCCGTACCTAAATGAATATTTGGAATTGACTAATATTTTTCATATTTTGATAAAAATGAGAGACACGAATATATACAGGATTCGGGTAATGAACAAATCGAATGGTTATCAGAGTGGTTAAGGAGAGAAGCCAGAATTATGTGATATTTTTAATGTCACAAGCAAAGCAGTAAGTTTGTGTCTTTAAATTTATGTTATATGTTATGAAGTAGTAAGTTTGTTTTTTAATTTGGTTTGACAAGTGTAGATTTGATCCTTCGGTAGTGCTTGCAGAAACCGAAGGATCAAATCTACACTTGTCAAACCAAATTAAAAAACAAACTTACTACTTCATAACATATAACATAAATTTAAAGACACAACCCGACCACATAAGACAAAGCATATAAGTTAGCTTGTCCTCGAGCTCGGCAAGCCACTGCTCCTGCTTACGAATGCGCTTGTTCTTTTTAATTCTTTTTAACTTAGCAATCTCCATAACCACCACATGTCTCCTAGTTAAAGGTTGAGGAACACGGTCTCCAAACTTTTTCTTGATCTCAGCATCAATAATGGAAAAGTCAACTTCGGCTGCTTCATCGTCATCTTCATCTCCATCATCTCCATCTTCATCTTCTTTTTCTCTTCCTCTTTCTCTTCTTCTTCCTCTTCCTCTTCCTCTTCCTCTGAAGATGGAGGAGTTTCCACCTTCACTTTAACCTTGTGGTCCTTCATCTTGAAATTGTAGATGACATTCTCTTTTCCATGAAATCTAAAGCCATGATCTACTGGCTCAACATGATAACCTTGGCGCCCATCTTCTTCCTTAATCTTCTTGGCTACGTAGAGAACACTTTCATGACCAACAAAGTTCCATTGTTGCTTGAAGGAGAAATGGTTGATCCTCTCTTTTTTCCACTGACAAACTTTTGTGGTTTCCATTTCTTCAGAACTCTCTTCTCCTTGAAAGTTTGGAGGAGTCTCAATCTTGACCTCCACGTGTTATTCTATTGATCAGTGTTATTCAATTCTAGTGTTATTCAATTTTGTATATTATAAATTCTTTAAAATTCATGTGTTATTCTATTGATTAGAATCTTAATTCTTTTAGATTCATGTGTTATTCAATTTTTGTGCAACTTTTGTTCTTCTAAACTTTAAAAGAATTTAATAGATACCTACAAAAAAAATTGTGAAGAACTAATTCCCATCATTTTTGGTGTGAATTTGATAGGAATCTATTAATTCTTCTCAAATACAATAAAATCAATTCTTTCACAATTTATAAACAAATACCACCCCCTAAATTCTTTCAAAATTACAGTATCATAAAAATAATTGTAAAACTGAATAACACTAACATTTAATGGATTTGGATAATTAGTCAATTGAATAACACTAAAATTTTATGGAATTTGAAAAATTGTCTAAATATACACAATCCAATAACACATGAATTTAAAAGAATTCATAGAATACATAATTGAATAACAATAGATTTTGGGAGAATCTTAATTTTATTTCAAATTCAATCAAATTCTCTAATTGAATACCCCCACCTAATTTTTTACCCATAAAATTCATAACATTTTCCCGACAACCTCGTCAATCACCACACTTTTTACTTCCAAGCTGTTCGAGTCATGAACCACCCAATCCATAAACTCTGTCCAAACATGTTCCACCATGTCAAATCCCTCGGTCAAGCCGCCATGTGCAGCTTTTGCCGTCGGCTCTGTTATAATGGCATTCACGCAGTCAAACACAAGCTTGCGTGTCGAACGTTGTTTGACGAGTTCCTTATCCACAAACTTGTCTCTTAACGATGGATCCATGGGGCTATCCAGTGAGTGCCATCAGGTTAAAAGCGGGTCACTACCGCTGAAACCATACGCTTTCAAAAGCATTTTGATGAAGGCATACCAATCTTCATCTTCCCAAGAGAATACTCGAGCGAGTGATTGGAGGTGATTTGTCGATTGGATTAGACTTAAGAGACATTTCTTCTCCTGTGAGTTGCAAAGTGTTAACATATAGAGAGTTTAACATAACATAACAACCAGAGAGAGAGAGCTATAAACTAACCTTGAGTTGAACATTCTTGATTTCCCGCGTATTCCTCTTCGAAAGGCGGTTGTAAAACCAATACATGACTCGGTTGGTTAATTATTTTTAATGAACTAATAATATTAGGGTTAATTAGGTGTATAATAGTTTTAGAAATCATAATTAGGTGTATAACATGATGACCTAAATAGAATTTAGGTAACTAACACCCACTTAAATAGAATTGACTAAAATGCCCTTAATGATCTAATTAGTTATAAATAGTTGGCTATTATGTTGCTTAAAATAGTTGACTATATGTTAATTAAATAGTTGACTCTGTAAAACATTGTCTACGTAAACGTGTGTTTGCTATTTTAATTATAATATAGTTCACTTTGTGATTAATTCACTATGCTTATAGTTGACTATATATGCATGTATAGTCAGCTATTCGGTTCTTTTTAACATTTATCTACAAATAGTCAACTATCATTTCAAAACATAGATGACTATGTAAAACATTGTTTATGTAAAAGAGTGTTTGCTATTCTAATTATAATATAGTTCACTTTGTGATTAATTCACTATGGTTATAGTTAGTTACTTATGCATGCATAGTCAGCTATCCAATTTTTTTTTCCAATATTTATTTGCGAATAGCCAACTATCAGAGATCAAAATATAGTTGACTATTTATGTTGTAACTGAAAATAAGGTTAAAATAGTTATTTTAGATATGTTAGATACTTAATTATTGGTGCAATATGTATTATTAATACTAATTTCCCATAATTTTAAGGGTCTTTTTCAAGAAAAAACTTTTGGAGATGGTCGTGAGAGTAGACATTTCTGATTTGGTACGAGGTCTGGGTCAGTCACATACCGCATTTGTATCTGTAGCCGTAGGTAGGTGTGGGTTTTCTTCATGTTCGTTTGTTATCACATTTTCTTCTTCTTTTCTATTTAGTTGTTAGTTTGTTATGCATAAGATTTGTTCTTCACAATCATAAACATCCCAATTTTTTTATCTTATGGACAAAAAATGATAAATAACGTAACCATGTAACTATTTATTATTAATGATATGTTTATCTGATTTCAAAAGAACATGCATACCCGTGATTATACTATATATTGAAACCTTTTTACTCGTAGCCTATAAATTAGATTAAATAGTAACTTTTTTGTTCTTCATTAGATAAGGACAAAAATGTATTTGTATATGGTGGTCGTAGAGTGTACGCTATTTGTATCCAATATGAAACACATTTTAATGCCATTTTCTAGGTTATTTCTTTAAAATAAATGTTATTTGATATTAATCACATTAAACAAAATAAAAATAAAGGGCCCATATTAAGGAGTATGAAGATTCTAAAATAGGTGACACAAAAAAAAATAGTATTAGATCTCTGTTATGACAAAAATGAAGAAACTCATTAATATGGGCCTTATAACACCACTAACTCAACATCTTTCAAATAATAGCTCATTTAAAATTTCACTAATACCTAATTTAAAAAAGTATACTTACGGTTATTGTGTTTGAAGAACAAAACTTGAAGAACAATGATAGAAATGGCTTATGCTTACGTCTTAAAAAAAGAAAGTAAACATGCATAAAAATCAAATTCTAGAAGATTGGACAATATACTATTTGACACTTTATACAAAGAAAAAAATACCATATATAAAAGAAAAGAAGTTGATACAAATCTATATCAATCCATAACAATCAATAACAATCCATAAAAATATATGATAAGAATCTATGATAATCCATGAAATTTGTAAAATCTCACAACTTTTAAAATCCACAAACTCTATATAAATCCATCTACCAATAACCCCCCTAAGTTTCTCTTTCCCATTTCATAAACAAAAAAAAAAAAAAACTCAGAAGAAAGCTGTTTATGATCAATACAAATATTGATGGACTAACCCAAATGGACTAATCATACAAAGCAAAACATATAATTCAGAAACGGGCCAGACTGGGCTTTTACCTCTACGTAATTGATATGTCTAGAGAGAACAAATCTTTTTACTAATAAATAAATGATAAGAGAGGAACTAACACAAATATTCGAATGCCTTGAATTAATAAGATAAGTATGTATGTTTTTGGTTTTGTCAACAAGTTATTATAGAGAATACAATCATTATAGAATACAAATATCCCATTTAATGACATATACATACTTATAATTAAAAGGTAAATGACTCCAACATGAAAATTATAGCCCACGGATAGGCAAACTAAACCTTCAAAAAATACAAAAATATCCACAAAACAGTATTATAAATTCTATAATCAGAAAGTTACAACAAATCAGCTAAGAGCTCCCTAGCAAACACAACAATTTAGTTGTACACAACACTTCTTGAGGCACAACGCTTAAGGGTCCAATAATTGTTAACAATCCAACAGAAAAGTTAATTTGTAAAGATGATCCCCTTCATATTATTTGTGAAGTGATTCTATAGTCACTACATAAAAATGTTGTTGTAATAATTACTTTTTGAAATAAACATATTTACTATTTGTCAACACAAAACAATTATGTGGATATATAGTTTGCTTTATATATAGTTATAACTACTAAACTTTACTTGCACGTGATATATAAAGAGTTATTTTTTGAAACGACGTATTAGTGATTTAGTAGGAACTGACAAAAAGCTCCATTAGTACAAAATATAATAATAATAGTAACAATCCTATATATTATTTGAGGAGCATTTTGGGAGAACTTTGATGATGTATTACTCCCCCAATTTTTCTTACTTTTTTTATTAAATAATTTAATGTCTTATATACTACTATCCAAACACTCCATTCTCCTACTATGCTAACTTCCAAACACTATATGATGACTTTAATCCAATCCCCAAACAACTCTAATTTAACAAACTAGGTAACTTGATTAATACTCTAATTTACCAAACAAACTACAAATACTATAAATTTCTGAATTTTTTGTTTTCTTTTTTTAGGTCAAACATTTATAATTTTGTAGCAATCCCATTTTAATTGGTAATTACGTTTTATAAATTCATTTTTCTCAAAATCAAAATGAACGTAACTTGATTAATAAAAATCCAATTACCTAACAAACTACAAATCTTTAATAAGAGAAATGCTTCTAAGTAATTTAGTTAAATATATTCTGAATTTTTTTTCGCTATTTTTTTTGTACACTCATTACCAAACACATTTTTAAAACTTCTATTTTATTTTTCACACTAAAAGGGAAATGCTTCTAAGTAATTTACTCAAATCATATCGTCAATCACATTGTCAACACAATCAATATAATCAAATTATATTATCAGATTACAATCAAATTATCAAATTATTACAATCAAATTTAACAATAATTATCAAATCTTTGACCATCACAATAATCTACAACCATAATCAAAAATTTTGAAGAAAACCCATCAATTGTAGTCTTTAACCTTTCAAATTATCTTCTGGGCAAAGACCTCCAAACTGATTCTTTGTGGTATTATTTTTAATGAACACATCTCATGTCTTTGCCTAGGTTCTGCTCTTAACATAAATTCGAACAAAAATGAATATACCAAATCCTATATTACACAATTATAAAATTCACCAAAAATACATAAACACATTGTATTCAATCCGATCTTTTAATGCATAAAATTATTAACATAATTTCAAATTATTTCATTTGTTTGTAATCAAATAATTTTAAATTTAAATTGATAGTTACAATTTAATCCGTGCACAGCACGGGTCCTAATCTAGTTATGATTAAAAGAGAGCCAAGTAAACTAATAGTAATTGATTTTGTACAACCCGCTCTATTCTTTTAATACACACGTGAATCATCTTTTGCCGGCTTTTAACATGTCATGATCTCCATTTTTTTTTTCTTTAGCAAATTAACCCAAATATATAACGTGTTTTAACTAATTTTAAAATGACAGAAAGTTAAATATAATTCGTATATCAATTTATCTATGGTAATACTAAATAAAAATATAATTCGTTTTAATTCACCAAGGTTTTAACTTGGAATCCATTTGCTCAAGCTAAAATGAATATGGTAAAAAAAAAGTACCAAAATAAAAAAAAAAATTCTCTCTCTGACCCTTTCTTTCCCACAGAAAACCCTAAATTGAAAATTTCCCAAATTTATCGGTGGCTCCGCCTATGACTCCTCCGCCGGTGATATCTCTATACCTTTCCCATGGAGAATCTCACAGAACCTCAATCACCTTCGAGATTTGAGTATAATGCTTCCCCTGAACTTCAAGACATGTGTGAATTGGATTGTCTAATGCCTTCATCTAGTAGGACTCTTGAGACTATGGAATCTCAAGTTTCTTCTCATCCCACATCACCACAAGTCGCCGAAGTCCACCTACTGCAAGTCGGAACTCCTTCGAAAAGTAATTCTCCGTCTTCTCTACCCCTCAAGGAGCGTGGGCTTCGCCGCTTAAGATCTCAAGCCTTTCTACTTCGTCGACAAGCGTACCAGAAATTGGTCTCTGCAAAAACCAATTTACGGTTCTCTCAACCGACTCTATTTGGCCTTCTCTTTCTTCTTCAGTGAGGCAAAGCAAGCCTCATGAATTAAGCTTCAGCCTGTTACTACACTCCGAGCATTGCTCTCAATAAGCAATCACATGTAGAGCCCACTCTTTTTCGAAAAGCTCCATAATAATATCCTTGGGCATCAAAGATGAAAGCAATTTGCAATCTCCACAGAGTCACAACTCCGGTATACATGGAAGATGGAACCCCTAAGGTATGTATTCCAAGTCATGTTTTGCTAGAGGGTCTAGAGAATCAAAGAGAATATGTAGTAGGACACTTCTCTCGTTACTCTGCCAAATTCATGCTGTAGCTAATAGATTATTGGGGTAGGAAGTGTCGAATCTTTTGTCGCAAATTAGGAGAATCCTCATTTCTGTTTCATACACCGGATGAGAACACTCGTAAATGGGTTATTCAGAGTGGTGTGTGGCATATAGATATAATTACTTGATGTTTGTCTCTCCTTGGAATCCATCAGATACCATTACTTTGCCAGAAATATCAACCATTCCGGTATGGTTGAATCTAAAGAACATACCAAACCAGCTCTACTCTTTCAAAGGTATTGATTGGATTGCCTCAGGAATAGGAGAACCAATGTTGTCTAGTAAGCCTTGGCTTAATCCTACTCTAATGGGAGAAGCTAAAATTCTTGTTGAGGTTAAATTAAATAAGCCTTTTCCCCAAAGAATAGCTTTGGAGGATGAAAGTGGTTCCATCACAATGGTTGATGTAGTTTATTCCTAGTTACCTCCAAAGCGTGAGAGATGTGGCCATCTAGGTCATAAAGCTACACGATGTCTAGGTTTGCCTCGAGCTAGAAATGTTAAAGACATTGCAACAAGCCCCTTCTCTGTCCCAGCAACTGCTGCATGTGTTGGAACAAGCGCTTTCTCTGCCCCAACAACTGATATAGGTGCTGAAACAGTCGAAACAAAGCTGATTAATCTACCTTCTGGCCTTGTGATGGCTCCTGCTATTGCAAAGGTTCCAGCTACAGAAGTTACTAGCAACACCCCACTCAGTTCTGATATTGCTACACTTGAACAATCTTCTCCAATGGATGTCACAATCACAACAAATACTACAACCTCTGTGGCTGATCAAGTCTCAATTATCGTCCCAACCAAAGTAACTACTACAAACTATGAGGCTGTCCCAGTCCTCGCAGAATCTTCAGTCACAAAAGCTACTCCATACTGTCCAGCTATTTCAGAGATTGCACAAGTCTCAACAACATCCGACAAAGACGAGTCTTCTCAAGTTCCCACTGTCCATAACCAAGAATCTCTACATCTAGACTTGAGCACTACTTTGAATAAGGAGGAATTATATGTGGAAGCTATGGAAAACAATAGATTTGCGTTATTGGAAACAAGTGATGCTCCCGAAAGGGATTTGGTTCAAGATGTGGAGAGATTTCGAGGAGGAAGACCACTCAAACCAACACAAAAATTTCAAGATATGCAATGGACAATAGTTGGTGGTCGCGGTAACCGTGACCGTGGAGGTCGAGGTGGCCGGGGACATACTAACAAGTGATCCCTAATGAGATAGATATCTTCATCTACTCTCTCACTTTAAATCTTCAAATGCTTGATTATTTCTTATCATTTGCAAACTTTTCCTAAAAACTGTATGATCCAAAAAGATCATAGCTTTGTAATATTTGCTAGTTTTTACCCTTTATCAAAAAAAAACAAAAAAAAAATTTGTTATAACCGTTTTCTTTACGTGGCGAGCGAGAGATTATATTTGGGTGGGTTATACATTTTTATATACAAGTTGATTAAATCTTGTATCGGTAGAGAAAGTTGTTGAGGGTTATTTAATAGCCGATGGGTTCTATATCTTTGTATGCTTAGTTTGTTGCTGAGAGTTAATTAAACACCGTACTTAGTTTTTTGATAAACACCCGTACTTATTTTATTGTAGTTAGTTTTAGTTCTATTATTAACTAGTCTATCACACCGTACTTAGTTAGCTAAATTATTTTAATTCTGTTATCAATTAGTCTTTAACACCATACTTAGTTTGTTGTAGTTTCTTTTTAACTTTTGTATAGCGTGGCTTGTTTCTTGTTTCTTGCCATAATTTCTCTCAAGTAATGCCTACGCTTGGTCTACTGTGGTTAATATGGAAGTTGTGTTGTGTTGTGTTGTTTATCTTCTTCTTCGTTGACTTTTAGTTGGATGGTTTTGGTTATGTCTTATTGAAAATAGAGAATGAAAGATTTGAGCATAACTTATTGAGAATTGGTTTGACTGAGAACAAGCAAGTTTGTGTTAAATTTACAAATTGAGTTAAGAGATAAGAAACTGAATAGATCACGAATTAGTGAATCTATGCTTTTTTGTTTTGTTTTTAGGCTTCGTATTTTATTATCTTTGGTTTCGAATTTGCTAATGAACTGTCATATGTCAAAAACAAATTGGATATGGATCATTCGAATATCTAAATTAACATATCCAGATCAGTGATAATTAAAATATTTTATCAAGTGTATTAGATTTTTTTAGATGCTTACAACAATTTTATTGTTATTGGTTACATAGAGTGAACCACAATAAAACCATACCAAATAGATACAAATACACACAATTGAGAAAAGAAAATGATAAAATATACACAATTGTGAGAAAACACACACTCACACAATCACACATTACTCCAGTAACCCGAAGTTGATAACTCAGACTTTGGTAAGTTACTCCTTATTTCTTTATATCATATCAAACCAAACCAAACCGAAGCATTTCTGTTGTTGGCAAAAAGCTTTATTATCAGTCTTATTTACTTGTGAAGCAAGAAAGATGCTTCTTCCTGAATAACTTTCCATGCCTCCTTCACATGCTTCTCCTCCGTCAATGGTGCTCCTATGGCGCAACGTAATACGATTTTTCCCCACAAAGCCTGTTTCCAAACAAAGCATATATACATACATATGTCCTAATTAAGAACATGATACAAAAAGAAGAAATAAGAGTAGAAAATAGAGAGAGGTTAGTTAGTCTTACAGTGAGAGAAATGAAGAGTTTCCTTGAAGAGTTCACTGCGTCTAAGAGTTTACATGTAGTCTCCTCTATCCTTAAGCTCTCCCATCTACTCTTAACTTTCAAGAGCCATAACATATCGCTAAATCTAATTTGTTAGCAACGTGGTATTAATTTACTTGAGATTGGTTAATGTTCTCTTTGTTGCCTTACTTATAGAAAAATATAGCAAATCCACGTAAAGCATATAATGTTGTTTTTAGCTGCATTTCCAGTTTATTATAGATATTGGAAAGAACATGTTGGACCATCACTTGCTCAATTGACAAAGAATGTTACTTGTGATTTAGGCATTTATGGGATCGTGATGCTCAAGTGAACTTCAATAAATTATACGTTTTAGTAAGATGAGATATTCTTGAAATTCTTGTCTTATTATATCAAATTTTGACAACTTAAATTAGTCATCTTCCTTTTGCATTGTACTTTTTGGCAGCAAAGATGTATGAAATTCCCAATTATCAATGAGAATATTTATTACTGGCAATTAGTTTATGTGAAAACCAAGTCTAATTGGGAAATAAATGGTACGACCATGTAAATTTTGGTGATTTATAGAGATTAGATTCCACCTATTGATCATATTATCATTTGTATTACGAAATTGATGAAAAATACTCAAATACTCCAATTTGCTGAAATTATAGCAAAATTTTCCCAAGTTCTCTTATTATTTGTAACTTTGAACATTAACGTACCCAATTTGCTGGATACGTATATATTATTACGAATCATTAATATTTTTTTGAAAAAAACCCTCATTTTACTCCTTTAAAGCATCTAAGTTGTGTGTATTGTGACAAAAAAAAAAGCATCTAAGTTTCTCTTTCCCATTTCATAAACCAAAAAAACAAATCAGAAGAAAGCTGTTTATGATGAATACAAATATAGATCGACACTTATAATTCAGAGATACTAATAGCATCAAGGTAGGATTGAGGTGGAATGGAATGAAGTAAGGGACACGGTAAGTGGAAAACTTACTAGCACTACGAAATCCCCAGTTATGCATTGTACTTTTTGGCAACTTAGATGTACAAAATCCCCAGTTATGAATGCAAATATTTATTACTTGCACTTAGTTTATGTGAAAACCAAGTCTACATGGAAAATAAATGGTACTACCATGTGAATTTTGGTGATTTATAGAGGTTAGATTCGGCCTATTGATCATATTATCATTTGTATTAGGAAATTGATGAAAAATACTCAAATGATATAGCAAATTTTTTCTTAAGTTCTCTTATTATTTGTAACTTTCAACATTAATGTACCTAATTTGCTGGGTACGTATATACTATTACGAATCTTAAGAAAGCTAGCTTATCAAGCTGTAATTTACCATATTTTTGGGGACAAATGAACAATATATGCTACACAACCAATCAGTTATCAATCCGCTGAGCATATTCAAAATCATGGCAGAGAAATTATGAACACTATCAACTCTAGAAGCCATAGAAAGTGGTGGCGTAATCTCATACTTTATTTTGTGGATTCCAAATCAATCACAATGTTAGTTTATGAAGTTTTTCCTTCTTTTTGCCTTGACTATACTATTTTGTAGGCATTACTATATTGTAAACATTGAACCATTCATTCTTATATGATATTTACCTTTACCAAAATAAATATAAGTATATTATTAAGAATCATTAATATATTTAAAAAATGTCCAATATACCATCACTTTACTCCTTTTAAAGCATCTAAGTTTCTCTTTCCCATTTCATAAACCAAACAAAAACTCAAAAGAAAGCTGTATATATCAATACAAAATATAGGTCGACTAACCCGAACGGACTAATCATACAAAGCAGCGCATATAATTCTGAAACGGGCCAGACTGGGCTTTAGCTCTAAGTAATTGATATGTCTAGAGAGAAGAATTGTTTTAACAAGTGACCAATGTTTTAAGGGGGGTGTACTCATTGACCCCACTTGTCTTTTGACTTAAATGAATTTTTTTTACTAATAAATAAATGAAAAGAGAGGAACTAAAAGGGAGGGCCACAGAAACAAGATAAGGTAATAGAAAATGTTGACTTGGTGGGCAAGGCCAACACTATCGCAACTTCTATCTTCACCGGAAACATTATTATTGTATCATCTTCTGTCTTCACCGGAAAACTATGAGGTCTCTGTTTCTAAGCCGACTCTCCTCCAGGCTTGGTCTGAGAAAACCACCTCCGCCCACCTCGCTCAATTCTTGTCCGAAACCTCGCTGAACTCGTGATGGGGATATCGGTAAACTCGTGATTAAAGATTGTTCTGAATCTTCTTACGGCAGCATCAAGACTTTGGAAAAGTCGGTGCCAATGGAATTGACGACGGAAACGGGAACGATAGGAGCATCCCAGGGCTGGGTTGCGACTTTGAAAGACGGTGTCGTGTGTCTTCGAGATGATCTCAATCCCAATGCTTCCGATTCAGAACCGAAGCGAATCTCCCTACCTCGTCTCGAAACTCTTCCTGGTTGCCAAACACGTTTGGTAACAAACGTGGCCATGTCCTCCTCTTCTCCGGAGGACGACGAGGATTGCATTCTAGCCGTCAAGTTTGTGGGACCGCAGCTTAGCTTATGTAGACGACCTGGTCAGAAAGATGCCGAGTGGGTTAACATCAGTATCACAGAGCCAGGATTCAACTGCTCCCGAGTCATGTACTCAAACAGAGATAAGATGTTCTCAATGCCGAGTACCGGAGGCACACACACAGGATCTTGGGATCTTGAAAAACACAGGGACAAACCCAGGTTACAGAGTTGGTCCTTTATCAACATTCCTGAGTATGTGCAGTCAGAATGGGGGAAATTAGATTCGTGTTGCATGGAGGTACAATTAGTGGAGTTGCGAGACACGGGAGATATGTTTATGGTTAAGCGTTTCAGAAAAAGAAGCAGCCTTGAGGGTGGGAGGATGGCAGAGAAACATGTAATGGTGTTCAAGCTAGATCAGCACCCTAAAAGGATCAGATACAATTTTGTTGCAATGTTTGGTGCTTACTACACTGAAGAGGTGATATTGATGTAATGAAGGGACTAAGCACATTGATGTCAAGTATCACTATATCAGGGAAGTGATAGCAAGAGGTGATATTGATGTAGTGAAGATCTCAACTGAAAAGAATCCAGCTGACATCTTCACAAAGACCTTGGCTGTAAGTAAGTTTCAAGCCGCATTGAACTTGCTTCAGGTCAAGTCTGAGTAATAAAACTCAGAAGAAACAGAGTCTGGAATCCTGGAACTAGATTTGAAAAGGTACTCTCTCTTTCTCCTCTCAAGCAACACTCATGGAGTTGGTATTGTCATCATGAATTTCAGGTGGAGATTTGTGAAGATTGAAATACTTGCTGACCAAGTCTCACCATTTCATGTTACTCAAGCCTCAGATCATCAAGTTTACCGAAGGTGAAAGTAAGTTTGCCAAGGTAAACTTATCCTTTTGGCACACTAAGAGAAAACGGCTACAAGGCATGAAAGGGCAACGTACAAGTTTGTCTCTTAGTGTCACCATTTGAAGCAACGGCTTGATTCATCTTTATGGTACGATCAAAAGCAAAAGGTAATCGCAATCATTGGCGTCTGAAAAGAGAAAGGAGGCGTTCTGCGTTTGCTTTAGGTCAGTCCATGAGCTAAGGGTGTTCTCATATAAAAGGAACATGAAGAGGAGAAGAGAGGTTCTAACGGATTGATAGAGAAAGAGAGAGATTTGTATTAGTATAAGCTTTGATTACAAATTTCTCTAAGGCATAGATTAGATTGAGTGTTACTCTTAGTACTAGTGAAGGGTATTAGGGTAGTACACTAATCTTATCTATTGTAACTATCAAATCTAGTGGATTCCGAGTATAAGACTCGGCGAGAAGTAGCTACCCTTGTTAATGGGAGTGAACTCGTTAAGTGTGTTGTGGTCTTGCATTTACATTTGACAAACAACACTCTCTTCTCTCTACAAACTCTCTAAGATCGTTTTACAAAGAAAAAGACGCTTCTTTTGCTCTGTTTATTACTCTGTTCTTGTGGAAAACCCATTGCTAGTGTTCTTGTGGAAAACCCATTGTCTTCTCTTGATTGTATCCTCTGTTCTTGGTTTGTTGGCTTGTGTTTTGACAGGAAAGTCGACTCCTTTCTGGTGCACAAATCCTAACAGTAGCTGTAAGCTTTATATCTTCTCTTTCCTCTCTGTAATTGTTTTTTTTGTAATCCTTCTTCCTTTATTTCTTCTGATGTAAGTATGATTAATTCCGCAGAGACAACTCGCTCGATTCATGTCCGAAACCCCTCTCTGTCACATTGTCGGCGCTGAACATTGTGGATCTAACTCGAGGGATGGAGATATCGGTAAACTCGTGATTTGCGATCGTTCGGAATCCTCTTATGGGACCAAGACTTTGGAAAAGACGGTGCCAATGGGCCTGATGACGGAAACGGGAACGATAGGAGCATCCCAGGGCTGGGTTGCGACTTTGAAAGACGGTGTCGTGTGTCTTCGAGATGATCTCAATCCCAATGCTTCCGATTCAGAACCGAAACGAATCTCCTTACCTCGTCTCGAAACTCTGCCTGGTTGCCAAACACAGTTTGTAACCAATGTGGCTATGTCCTCCTCTTCTCTCGAGGACTGCATCCTGGCCGTTAAGTTCATTGGTCCTCAGCTTAGCTTATGTAGACCGGCTCAGAAAGACCCCGAGTGGGTTAACATCAGAATTACGGACCAAGGCTTCTTCGAGTCCCAAGTCATGTATTCAAAGAGAGATAAGACGTTCTCGATGCCGAGTTCTGGAGGCACACACACAGGATCTTGGGATCTTGAAAAACAAATAGGGAAAAATTTGTTCTATCCAAGGTATACAGAGTTTGTGCAGTCGGAGTGGGAGAAGTTGATTATGCGTTTCAGGAGTGAGCACTTGGTGGAGTCACACACTGGTCAAACTTATCTCGTCAAGTGGTACAGACAATGTTACAAGACTACTTTGAGGGAAATTTGGGAGCGGTTCTTGGTGTTTGAGGTACGCGATAACGGATCCGTTGCGTGCACTAAGGACATTGGAGATGTGTGTTTTTTCCTCTCCTCCAAAGGTGAATCTTTCTGTCTTCAGGCTAGCTTGTATGGTCTATCACCAAAGTGCATCTATTACGTGGACAAGTATGACTTCGGAAAAGTCAATGTAGGCGATAATGTATGGTCCGATGGTGAAATTGTCATCTCCCCAGCCCCCTACTTCATTCCACCTCCTCAACACTAATGACTACTTTATCGTAATCTTATGTCTTTACTCGGATCGATTACAAACAACTAAATTGCAATTCCACAATTTATTGAATCAAGTGAGGTGTTTTTGGAACTTGATCAGGTTCCAAAATGTGTCTGCATCTTGAATTATATTCTCGTTTATGTTTTGTAACTTTGTTCCATGTGAATATATTTAAAAACGTCCCATATCAACCACAAAAGAGTTGCGACCAAAGGGATGCAATTCAGAACGAAGGAACGTACAATCATTTGAACAACTTGTAATTAGCATTTCCACTATAACGTTTTTACCAATTTTTTGGCTGGTTTCAGTTCAATATATGTAGACTTGTAGTTAATGAACAAACTAATTGGGCATTTGAAATAGATGAATGTAATTGTAGTTTAAGCTATTTCATAAACATACGTATTCTCATGAATGCAAAAACTTAATAATAATAAATTATATCAATGTATATATATATATATACACGTTGTATTCATTGAGTAATATCGAAAACTGCCTCTTGAACAAGCTCTTGCAACAATATCACTTCAATTTCGATCCCCAAGTTGTTCGCTTCGACTTGCAGATTACGACTCCACATTTTCCCGACAACCTCGTCAATCACCACGCTTTCTACTTCCAAGCTGTTCGAGTCCTGAACCACCCAGTCCAAAAACTCTGTCCAAACATGTTCCACCATGTCGAATCCCTCGGTCAAGCCGCCATGTCCAACTTTTGACGTCGTCTCTGTTATAATGGCATTCACGCAGTCGAACACGAGTTTGCGCGTTGATCGTTGTTTGACGAGTTCCTTTTCCGCAAACTTGTCTCTTAACGATAGATCCATGGGACTATCCGGTGAGTGCCATCGGGTTAAAAGCGGGTCACTACCGCTGAAACCAGACGCTGTTAAGAGCGTTTTGATGAAGGCATACCAATCTTCATCTTCCTTGATTCCACTTCCCATGTCTGTATATGACTCATCTTCCCATGACAAGACTCGAGCGAGTGATCCGATTGGAGGTGATTTGTCGATTAAAGTAGATTTCAGAGACATTTCTTCTCCTGTGAGTTGCAAAGTCTTAACAAATGATCATCTTATATATAGAGAGAGTTTAACATAACAACCAGAGAGAAAGCTATAAACTAACCTTGAGTTGAACATTTTGGATTTCCCACGTTTTCCTCTTCGAAAGGCGGCTGTAAAACCGATACAGGACTCGGTTGGTCCTGGTTTTGAAGTTCCCCCTGCAAAACAAATAAATAGACGGATGATTAAAACAAGAACGGTTTCCGAGCATTCCTAAAATCCGCAATTTGTGAATTCATACCTCGTTTGTAAAAATACTTTGCTGTTGTAATGCATCAGTAGGCATAGACAACTGAGAGGGTGTTGTATCCGCCGTCTTCTCCTTGATTGTTTTCTTATTCCTGAAGAAGAAAAAGCTCGAAACTTTCCATGATGTTTTCAAGCTTTTTGACTCGTTAAGCTCTCGTGAAGCTTGTGGTTTCGAAGTTCTTGTTCCACCATTAAGTCTAATCTCGGGAACTGATTTCGACCTTTCAAGAGTATCGTTTGCGATTTCCACTTGATCTAGACCACTTCCTATGCATGAAACCGATCTTCTTGATTCTTGTCTGATCTCTACACTGGTTTTGGTTGGTAGTGCAAGCATTTCGCCTAATGCGGTTGAAGCCTTTAGTTGCTGTGTGTCTCCGTTTAGTGACATCATTGCCCATCTTTCAGAAAGCCGTTTCTTCGCCTCTCTGTATACAGACGACTCTGGAGAAAACGATACTCGGCTCAACGAAGACGAAGAGAAAGGACTCTCAAACCTATTCCCACAGTCCCATGAATGCCTAGAGGACATGATCTCAGAATTGCTAATGTTCGACCTGTTTACCGAACCATCGTCACCGATATATCCATTAGACAAGACCGAAGAAGATGGAGAAGACAAAGGAGAAGAAAGAGTAGTAGCCTTGAAAGTTTCGCGTATTTGACGCGTTATTTCCTTAGCTACTTCTCTAGTCTCATCATCGTCATCTCCATACGAATGAGGCGACGAAGCAGCAATAGCCTTTATATCCAAAGCCTTCCTTGGACTAGGCTTCAAGACAACAATTCGAGTTGGCTGCGCAATGTCCTGCTCCTTGCTCCTACTATCTTGAACCACACATCTCTGAGCATCGACAGGTCTCAAAACCGTAATTCGCTTAGCTTCTTGATGAAGAGGAACATCAGAAAGATGCTGAGAAAACAAGGAATTCGATTCCTCGAGAAACTTTACCAACAAATCTTTGTTTGAACTTAAAAATCCAAGTGCTTCTTGAAACTCCATGGACTTATGAAGCTTGCTGTCATCTTTTACCATCCGTTTCGCTTCCATGAACTTTCTACGAACAAGATCCAACTGTTTATTATCACTCTTACTTCCATATCCGTCTTCGAATTCTCTACTGTGCTTAGAGCTTCTGGATCTGCTTCTCGGTGTACAAGTCTCTAAACCCATTAATTTAGCAACCACATTGTTAGAACTTTGTCTATTATCTTCAACTTCTTTAGACATTTCTCCAGCGATTAGTTTTCTCATAGATACACTTGTCGGATCTAAATTAGACATAACCTATGCACAAGAACAATGAAAAAAGTTTAATTTAGCATTTTTCAGTATCAGATCGAAAGCACAAATCCCTAAGCCTCACTGAATCAACATTTATCAGATTTTTGGAATCTTGAAATTGAATATCAACGAAGAACTCGTAAATACTACCAAATTCGTAAGCTAATCTGCAGTTAAAGAACTCTCCGACGAGGAAATCGGAAAAAAAGTTATCGGAAAGTGAGATCGGGATTTAAGTCAGGACATTTTCTGATTTACTCAGTTATAGAGAAAGAAAGGTACTGACCTGTTAGAAGGAAAGTAGATTCGCCGGAGTAGACGTCGGCGGAGAGTTTAGATTCGCCGGAGAGTTAGCTGTCTGAATCTAACAGTCACAGCGATTCGTCTGATAGAAAAGTTTTTTTTTTTTTTTTTATTAGAGGGAAAAGCTGCAAATGACTTTTTTCCTCATGGCTTCACTTTTTGTTAGTTAAATAAAATAAATCTAGTTTAATAAATACATGGAAATTCATTTATATTTGTATATAATTTCAGTTCAAGTTTGTGTCAACCTAAATATGGGAATAAGGAAGTGGACGCATTACTGATATATTTTGTGATATGATCACATAACCTAATTTTTGGGTTTACTTATTCTTATTTCATTACCATAATTGATAATTCTTGTGATCTTCTTTACTTTATTTTTCTCTCAACCGTTTTTTAGTCAATAGAAACATATGAATTTTGATGATAAAAACATTTTGATCTAATATTGGATACTAAAAACACTATGCTTTATATAAAGTCGAAACAAAAAAATGAATACTCATTTAGGTTTATTCAAATTTTAGGAGGAATACGGTTTAATCTAAAAATTCGTATGAAGTGGCCTTTTAGTAACGAGAACAAATAAATTAACAGTATTTTTTGTTTCTCTCGTAAACAAACAATAAAATTAGAAGAATATTTGGCATTATATGAAATTTTGCAGTTGCTAATAAATGATCCAAGAAGCGATAAAGCAATAGCATGTTATATGTTTTATCATATATATGCAAGCAACTATAAGAAAGTAATGATAATCTACTCTAATATGTATTCCATATACCATATACCCATTACAATTGGGACCATGAATATCTTAAATGGACCAACTAACTTATTCTCTTAATGTCTTTCTTCTTGTCCAAATGTAACAAACAAACTAAAAATATTATCACATAGAGATGCACTATTTTTGATGATTGGTTTTCAATTTTACTGACCGTCTGTGATCATTTCTGTGAATAAATTATGACATAGACTAATAGTATAATGTAAAACACATTATCTAGCAAATATTTTTGTTTATGATTACAATTGTTACGTTTCTACACTCTTCTTAGCTGAAACATTAAGCTAAGCTAATGCTTCTTCAAAAAAAACATTAAGCTAATAAAAATGAGAGAGCAAAAGTAATTAATTTATAAATTAAATACGGTTTTATTATTTTATAAATAAATGTGCATTCTATCAAAACACCAACTTTCTTGTTAGCAAAATAAACACGGGAACTGACGGAGCAAAATTAAGTCTGATATAATCAACTTATCAAGTTAGTGTTTCAAAATTGACATTAATAGTATCATACTAGCTTAGTAGCTTTGCCTCTATCCTTTGCAACTGTTGAAGTCAACCTTTTCAAGGGTTCGTAGAATTTCAGTTCCATTGCATTAACTATGAACTAACTTTGTGACTCAGTTTTTGTCAAATGGTCAGGTCAAACCAACCGTTGGTTTGTATTTATGGAAATTATGAGCATGTAATTACAGACAATAAATATAATATTAACTTATCTTGGTCAGTAAGTTGTCAGCAAACTAGCTGTTTTTGTTGTACTTCCAATTTCCAAATGCATGCATTGGTAATTTGGTATTCTTCTTCTTTTTTTGGTAAAAAATGTTATTCTTCTTTTCAAAATTGCTTTTGAGTGTAAAGTAAATGGTTAGCATAAATAGAGTAAAAAATGTAAGTTTACTCCAGTTTACTCTCTCAACAAAATAGGTGGTAAATGATATTAAAGCAGAGTGAATAATTCATCCGAAAGGTATGTTTCTCATTTACTCCAATAATCCGCCAATCGCACCTTTTGTGTTTTTGGGGGTGAAAAACATTAAAATTGGTTTGGTTAGATTTTGCGCAACCGAAAAACATGCGAAACTTTTTTGCAGAGCGTTTAGAGTTTTTAAGTTTAAGAATCTCAAGTTTCTTGTTTTTGAATATGCATTGTGATCATCTTAATAGAATTGTATTACCCAAGTGATATTTTTGTAATAAGTCTACTAATTAGTCCATTCCAAAATTATATTTTTTTCAATAGACACAAACTTTGAACATTTCAGTTTGTTCAGCTGACCATACACACAACAAAGATCATAATTACAAAATTTATTGTGTAGAGTAATGATAATTGATGGGAAATGAAGTACCATCAAACTGAATCATCAAAGAACCAACCATATATATCTGCATTTACACATTACATTCCTTCTATTATTCATTTAAATATATATATCAAGGTTTTTCAATCTTTCCTAGGAATTTTTAGAGAATGAGCTCCAACTACTTTGGTAGTTGAGAAAGGTCTAAAATAGAAAATATTCAAAGAAATTGTCAAAGAATGGTGATCAATTACTAATGTCCCCATGAATATAACTCTAGATTAAAGATCTTTTACCATCTCAACCATAAATGTCGGATCGAATTATATCGAATTATCGATCATCGACATCTCTTTCAATCAATTCATCACTAGTGTTGTTAGGACAATATCTAGAATCATTGATTCTTATGTCTTCTGAACTTAAATGTGTTATCTAAACGAATGCAGAAACAATGACATAACATCAAATCTTCATAGCAGTGTGAGTAAGAGATGGTTATACTGACATGTAGCAACAAAATTCGGTTTGGGAAGTTCGTCAGATTCTTCTTAAAAGTTCATAGATACCATAAGAGATTTTACTTTCTATGAATCAATCCAAGCTTGAGATGACTGAAACTTAAAAAGGTATCCAATCATGAGACTTAAACCAATCGCTTTGTGTAGGATTTGACGCTTCCAACAAATTTGAATCGCTGATGCTGGAAAATGGAAAGGATACTATTTCACATCCAGGGACATTGAAAGGGAATTGATCCACTGGAGAGTTGGAAAGATTATGATAGTATGTGTAGTCTCTGGTTAGACAATCTGAGCTATATGTGTGATGAAATGTCTGGAGATTCGGGTTTTCAGCAACCTCATCTTCGTCATCAATAATATGCCTCTTGAGCTCATGCTCAAAATAGCTTGTTTGGTTGGTTGTTGGTAACAGGAAACTGCCTGAAGTGTAATGAGGGAGCAGAGGTAAAGGGTAGAGCTCCCTTGTAACCAAATCATGGGATGAAGAATAATCAGAGCTCCATGGATTATCAGTCAAAGATGAGGATGATGCGTTTGGATACATGATGGCTTTTGTGTGATAACTTAGTGGCAAATCATCGGTCTTTCTGGAGCTTGCAGTTTCAGTATTCCACTCGAGAAGTAACGCAGATGTAGGACTTTTATGATCATGTGATAAGTCCTCTGAGCTGTATTCACTTTCTTCTATGTGATAATCCAGTGAAAGAGGCTTGTAGTTTCTGAAATGGAGGCTACGCATGGGAGAACATTCAGGAGTTTCTTCAACCGGAAACAACAAGGACGCCTTATGTTTCAATAATGGAGGTCTATAAACCGATTCCTTAGGATACGAGATTGAAAAGTTATCTCTTGGGATGAAACTGCTGTGACTCGGTTCAATGCTATTTTCCAGCCAACCCTGCCAAGAGATTGGTATGTCCTTTTCCATTTGCAGACTGTGGTCAACTTCTGTATACCTTTCATGGGATTTCTTACGAAACATTGATACAGGAGAATCAACAAACGTTCTTCTTTTGACTATATCTGTCCTCTCCTTGGAAAACCTTGAAGGCTGAGAGGAAACAAAAAGTCCTTACAATTTACCAAGATAAGCAAATAACATGTGCATGTGTAGTCCAGGATCATATCAAGCTTACATGTGTTTCCTCGGTTGCAGGGAATAGCCGAGTTAGGAGAAGAGAAACTAAATCTCCCCTGAAAAATGATTTTCTTCTGAGTACATTATAGATACAAGTGTTGATGAGACTAGAAGTAAATCGACAACTATTGTTTACCCGTTTGAAGTCAGCTCAGGGATTTCAGGAAACCATGTATCTTTGACCCACTGATTCAGTCTTTTCCTCTTCACAGAGAATAAGTCTTCTTTCTCTTCACCGATTCCTGACAATTCAAACTACAAAATCATGCTTCTTAATTATTGCCTAATATGTATTTGCTTCTTTGAAATGTAGACCAATCTAAGAACTAGGATATCCAAAATCTACCTCCAGATCTCAGGTTGTTACCACCTCGAACCGTGTCCTTATCTCTACTGAATGCTGAAGAATCTTTCCTAGAATCTTTCTCTAAAAACAACCAAAACACAGAAGAATGTAATGGACACAAAAATTGACAAGATATCATATCATGTAGACCAAAAATGCGAGAGTTTGCAACAAGAGACACCTTTATCCCTTTGAGTCAAGTTGGCACCTCTGGTACAATGAATAGGTGTGGAGAAGCTATAGCTCTTGCATTCATCTTTACCTTCGCGGTCCGTTCCTGCATACTCTGATTTTAAAACCATAGTTATAAAAAATCCAGAGCAAATCCAAGCAGATAATATCATCATCACACACAAAAATGATTACTAAACCCAAACCCATGTGAAGTTTTACCTCCAAGTTTGCTTCTGAATTCAAAGGTTTTCGGAATTTGTTCCACTTTATTAGATGATTTAGGGTTAGAAGACTCAGAAGAGAGGCCAAAACCAGACTTAAGCTTCTTAAAGAAAGCAAACTCCGAGGTCTTAGCATCAAGCGCTGCAAATGAGAAGAGAGGAATGATCAATACTTACCGATTTACAATCAAATCGCTGGAACTAGAGGTGAATTCAAGACTAACTCACATTTCCCAGCCTGAGATTCGTTCAAGAGACTCCGATTATCAACATCGTCGAAACTCACCTTTCTCCTACGTTTCAAATCTAAACCAAAAGCGAGAGAAAAATTCAATACACGCACTTACGAAGAACGAAATCGAGGTTTAAGGTACCTGAATGTGCTCGAGAGCTCGATGGATCAGGAAATTGAAGATCGGTCTTCTTTAGGGTTTCGACCGGTTTCGTTCGGTGATTTCTTCTTCTCATCACAGATTAACTGAAATTCATTCAGATGAATTTTCTGATCAAAACGATGCTAAATCCACGAAGACGATGAATGATGAAGGAGAGATTTCACGCTTCAATGGCGGTTTCAGCAAGAATTTTGAAATTGGAGAAGATGAGCGAAATGAATTTTATTATTTTGATTATTTGGTTCTCTAGATAATGAAATAATTAATTTTTCATTTTAAGGTTGCCATGTCATCACATTATCTTGAAGTACCGAGATTTGATCACACGTGTCATATCACTAGTGGGTGAAAACGATTCGTTAACATCTCAAAGCTTTTGTCCTCATTTTTCATTTCATTTTTTTCTCCTTAAGCCTTTTGGATCACATCCACACTCACCAAAATAATCACACAGACACAAATGGCGATGACGTCAGCAGCTACCGGATTTATTTTGACGGCGAACGTCACGGCGGCTATAACTGGCGGTTCTCCGGCGTCTTCGAAGATTCCTGCCGTCTCTTTCTTGCCGTTGAGAAGCTTCGGTTCGAGGCTAGTAGTCAGAGCGACGGAGGACCCATCTCCAGCAACCGCATCGTCTGATGGTTCTTCAGCCACCGCCGCTGCTCCGGCGGAAACTCCGGCGGCGAAGCCTAAACCACCTCCGATTGGCCCCAAGAGAGGATCCAAGGTCACCTCTCTTCTTTAGCTCTTATATATGTAACATATCAATTGGTGCATAATTATAGATAATATCTTTATAATCTATGATACATGGTTATGCATCATCGTATATGTTTGTTTTCTAGTTAGAAAATTCGAGTTTAGAAAGATGTAAAGTAGAGAAAATTGTAGACTAATTTAATCTGCAATAAGTTTTTGGTGTATTTACTTAGTATTCAGAGTTCGGGGGTTAATCTAAGAGTTCTATGAATTTTTAGGACTCGTAGTTCATGATTCTATGGAAAATTATGGGGCTAATTTGAAATTTAAAAGAAAATTTGGGACTTGCAGGTCAAGATTCCAAGGAAAGAATCCTACTGACATAAGAAATTGCTAGTTCTGAAAGATCTGATTAGAGAAATTTGGGCTAATTTATTAGCTAAATTATGGATTTGCAATAAGCTATTAGTCTATTTAGAAAATTGGAAGAGTTATGGGGCTAATGTGAAACGTTTCTGAAACTTTGGGCACTTACAGGTCAAGATTCTAAGGAAAGAGTCATATTGGTACAAGAACGTTGGATCAGTTGTGGCCGTTGATCAGGTAATGAATGCATCTACGTTTCAAACGAACGATCTAACGGCTCGATTTCATTTAATCTTACATTTCGGTTTAAATTGACAGGACCCGAAGACCCGATATCCGGTTGTGGTTCGGTTCTCAAAGGTGAATTACGCGAATATATCGACCAACAACTACGCATTGGACGAGATCGAAGAAGTCAAATGAGAGACTTGGGTTATCTGTAATCGTTTGTCTGTAATCTTTGAACCAAACCGTATCTACCAACAATTCATCCTCATTATATTTTTCAATTTTCCTTACATTTAGCGACCCGAAAGCCAAAATTAATTGCAAATTCCAATTGTTGAGTCGATCAAATCCCGGTCTGAGTCTTTATTTACTTACATGGAAACAAACTCAATAGATTCTCTTATGAAATCTGTGTGTAGATAGATTAACACCAAATCATATTGACTTGAATATTTTATTCAGAAGTTGTGATTAAGCAAACAATAAGAAAACATAAACAAAATCGCCAACCAATTTCGCCTCACCGGTGTTTCCATTGGCTTCAGCTATCATTAGCTCTAGCTCTCCTTTATTGTACAGCTCCAATGTATCTGTTTAACAACAGAGAAATAGAGATGAAGAAAAATCAGAAGATATTGAGCAAGAACTCGGTGCCAATACACACATAGGATCTCTCGTTTACATAATGAGATTAAAAAAACGTTGGTGTTGACATAAAAGAGGAAGCGAAAGTGTACCTGAGCAGCCACCAATGTGCTTGCCTCCTGGTTATGAACAGAAAACAACACGACATAGGATTAGATATGTCACGTAAAGGTCATCGTAAACACAGCGACTAAGAGTTTCATGTTTGGGAAAAAATATCATTGTAGTTTAGTAACTAGTGATGCAAATGATGAGAGAACTAACCGATGAAAACATTGGGTACAGTAGATTGTCCAGTAAGTTTCTTCAACAAATTCTGCAGCTGCGAACCCTCTGAACCTGGAAATATCGGGAAAACGCCAACGCATTTGTAACAGCAACTCAAAACGTTTTTAGACCAATACTACAAGGCATAGATCGTTTAGCCATAAACGTAAACAAGACAAGAAAGATGAAATGTTTTCGGAAAGTCACAAAATCAGCAACGGGATAATAGTTTGGAAGAAACAGAAGCATACTAGAAATCCCGAACCCGTTGTTTTGTTAAAGCTAGCTATCTCGCATTAATCCTACATCACAATCTAAGAGCTAAGTTTGAAACTCAAAGTCCTAGTGAGTATTCATTCTATAAACATACAAAATGAATAGGAGGAGGACGAACAAGAACCATATCTACTAGGAAACAAGTATTCGCTTCATCCATCAACAATCAGACCCATACATAGAATATAATCAAGCGTAGAATAAGCATACCAAGTTGATCCAATTCAAATAACAAAAGTTTTTTTAATCAAATTAAAAGTTCGGGATCAAAAATGAAAAGAAAAACAACTTGGGGTGAAAGTAGAGGGAGTGAAAAAGAAAAAGAAAGGGGAAAAGGATTACAAAATGCCCTAGCGAGCGTCTCCGTTTTTTCTCTCCATTCTCCAGAAATCGGAAAGATGAAGACTTGTCCGCCCCAGCGGGAGGGAAAGCGAAAGCTTGAGACTCCGGTCCCTTCTCCTCCTGAATCCTCCTCCCATGTGGATCCGACCAACAGTCCGCCGCAGCAAAAGCCCAAGCTCGAATCCTCCTCCAATTTAATCAAATATGTCACGTTCACATGTGTAATTGGATTTCATAACCCTAACTTAACTAGGCCTGAATCTGCGTTTTTTATTTTTGATTGTTTCTGCATTTTCTTCGAGTCCGTCCGTAGGGAAATGTACCATATTCTGGCATAAGACGCATGAAATCTTTTCAGCTCCTTGCAAAGGTGGGACTCCACTGCTACAATTCTCACAAGGTAATCAATTCTTGTGCTCTTATTCTTGCTTCCCTCCAATACCATGCCATAACTAAATCTTCATTCTAGGGGACAAATTTACGATTCGTTGCTTTAACCAAAACCGGGGCATCACCTGGTCTATATTGCTATTTAACTATGATTCTGGATGCTTTTGATCCACACAAGAAATCACTTTCTAAGATTAAAACCTGTGTTCGGGATGCTCCTGGGGTGGCCGACTTGACTTTAGTCATTGGATCTTACAGCCTTGAAGGTAAACTAACATGGCCAAGAAATGTTTTCAGTCTCCTTTATGTCACCACTAATCGTTTGGAATATTTCTTCCTAGGATCTGGAGAAATAGGTTGCCTTTGGGACCCAAACGGTGTAAATGTGCTCTATAAAGGTGAGATGCCTAAGTGGCTAGATGATGATGATGCACTCACAGGATGCGACTACTATGAGGTATGGTGTTAGTTCCATTATGTCTTCTCCTTGGTTACACAGAGACAAGAGTACCTTGTCCCACTTATATTATATGTTTCAAAAAATGCAGCTGAATGAGTCGGATTTGCTAGAGAATCATGACTGGCTTCATCTGTATGCTGAAGTTGGGGCATACGCCATTTGGGAATGTAAAATGGTGAGAAAAAAAAAAGCCTAGAGAAGTGAGTTTACTTTTTTTTGTGCTCTAACCAAGCTTTGTTGTTTTGCAGTTTGATCGTTTCCCAATGAAGGTAAAGAAAGCAGTGGTACAAACAAAGGAAGACGTAGGCTCAAGTTCAAACTTGAAGTCAAGGAACGCAATCTTCTACTTAACTTTCGAGACTGGTGGAGGTGTCGAGTGCAAATGCATAATAAGGCAAACAAGTGATGGGAAACCACAACACATGTGCCTTGAAGTCTCAAATGTTGTGATCGTCAAGTAGACAAATCTTAAGACCTTGGGTATATCATGTGTGTCCTTGGTTAAATGGTATATGCTAACTAAAATAAGTTTAAAGTTATGGAGAATCTGTTACGTTTACCTATGACTTCTATGTTGTTTTCTTTTCTGGTTTATAATAATGTTTCAAGACTTTTGAGCGACTTTTGATGGTTAAGATTTGTTTTCATCTTTTATGTTAGTGTTTTAAGACTTCTTTTCTGGTTTATAATGTTTTAAGACTTTTAGAAAAATTTACTACTAGGTCCTTGAGGAGGCATTAAGACAGTAACAAAATAGGTTTTGTGTCTGCAAAATTTATTCTACTGAAAAGTACACAAATCAAAACAAAACAAAACATTGTTTGTTTCCTCCACCTCTCAAAATATTTCCAACTCAAGATGATGACGACCCTTCATTGTTTGGTTTCACGAATCTGAATCGATTGTTTTCGACAAGCTTTCTTCCAATTCATCAAGCTCATCCATGTCTAAATCATCATCTTACTCTTCATCGACTTCTTTCGAACTTTGTTCAGCATCACCACTACTCTTCCCTTGCTTGTCCCTGCCTCAGTGTCTTTCTTCTTGGCCTGCGAAGCAAACATTCGAGATTCCATTAACATGACTTGGTTGGTTTAAATAATGAGTGAAGCGAGAGAAAGAAAGAGAGCTCACCTTCTGTTCGGTATCTTCTTCTTCTTTTTCCCTCTGGTATTCTTCGAAAGCCTCAACATCATCCACAAACAAGCTTGCGTTGGACAAAAACAGCTCCCGACCACTGAGATTACATATCCACATAACCTGCATCTCTCTCAGCTGTTTTCTTCCTCTTCCACTCCGTAAATAACGCAGTAGTCATTTGTGTCGCGGTTTTCAATTTTGCACGCTGAAACACAGACAAGAAAAACAAATTTTCTATTTGAGTCTCACGAATCAAGCTCGTGTTGGTTAGGAGTATATTTGGAAAGCTGGAAGAGTTATAAAAACCTTCATCACGCTTATCGCTGTAAGGGTTTAGTACATTTGTTTAATACTACTTAAAATTCACATACTTAGTCAATTTGAATTCATCTAAGTTGATATATTTATTCAAATTATTTTGTTAAAATCATTCCATACTGTAAGTACGTTTGTGAGGGTTTAGGCTCTTATATTAGGGTTAAATTACACTTAAAATTCACATATAGTCAACTTGACTAATTAAAATCGATATATTTATTCAAACTGTTTTTTTAAAATCATTCATATTGTAAGTAAATTTGGGAGAATTATGGCTCATATATTAATGTTTACTACCCTTGTTTTTTTAAATAATTAAAGATAAATTTATATATTATATAAATACTAAACATTTTATGGTTTATCACCATTTTTAGTTTTTTTTTTATTTTCCTGAAAATGTAAATTTTAAACCAAACACACAAAAAATACATTTTCTTTTGTAAGAATTCATCACTCACCCAAATTCACTATCAAAACTAAATCGAATCATCAAGAAACTCAAAACCCATCTCAGGAAATCAAGAGTTTACCTTTGCTTTAGACGCATCCGGAAGCGAAGAAAGAATGTGATTTTAGAAATTTTGGACTAGTGTTTGCAATTTCTTGGTCTATTTTTTAACATTGGAAGAGTTATGTGGCTAATGTGAAAGTATTATTGGATTCTGGGGACTTACGGGTCAAGATTCCTACGGGTAGAGGAAAATTGACTTTAGAAAGATGTGATTTGAGATTCTTTGAGCTAATTATAATGTATTTGCAAGAAGTTCTTGGTCTATTTTGAACATTGGAAGAGATTGGGGCTAATGTGAAACGTTTATGAAATTTCGTACCGGTCAAGATCCTAAGGGAAGAATAATCATACTTGTACAATAACGTTGGGTCAGTTGTGGCCGTTGATCAGGTAATGAAATGCATCTATCTACTACATACTTTTCAAAGTTAACGATCTAACGGTTAGATTTTATATCATCTTATATTCCGGATTAAATTGACAGGACCGGTTGTGGTCCGGTTCACAAAGGTGAATTACGCGGATTAAATTGACAGGACCCGATATAATGTATTTGCAATAAGTTCTTGGTCTATTTCGTTTGGTTTTCATGCCAATCTCTTAATTACTGTTTGTTACTGTCTTAATTACTCTGTGTTACTACATAGAGAGCACAACACAAAACAACATGTCTTAATTCTCTAAGAAATTCAAAAAATCCCTCAAAATTAAGCAAAATCCAATAGGGTTTTTCGTTCCTAAGTTCTCCGTGGGCAAAAAGCTTAAGTGATCTTCCGGCTAACTTGTCACCGCATCATCATTGCAAGCTGCAAGTATAAAGACCAATCATCAGTACGATTCTTTGAGAGGAAACAAACTCAATAGATTCTTATGAAATAATCTCTATGTAAACAAATTATCTCGAGTTGAATAATTTATTGGTAAGATGAAACAACTAACCGATGAAATCATCCATGTCTAAATCATCATCTTCCTCTTCATCGACTTCTTTCGAACTCTGTTCAGCATCACCGCTACTATTGTTTGTCCCTGCCTCTGTATCTTTGTTCTTGGCCTGCGAAGCAAAAAACTCAAGATTCCATTAACATGACTTTGTTGGTTTAAACGTTGAGTTAGAGAGAGAGAGAGAGAGAGAGAGAGAGAGAGAGAGAGAGAGAGAGAGAGAGAGAGAGAGAGAGAGAGAGAGAGAGAGAGAGAGAGAGAGAAGAAACACAAATTTTCATGAAAATATGTCGTTTAAAGCACTACCATCACCTAAGATGAACCATGCTATTAGCTAAAGGCAACATATTATAAGGTGAACATAAAATCCAGTGTAGCTGAAGCTTGATCACAATAAAAAGACCAAACGCAATCAAAATTGATGCATCACTTCACATAATCCATGAGTAGCAACCACATACTAAAGGCTAGCCTAGTGCATTAACTAGAGAAAAACAACTGATATGCATATGTTAGGAAACCCGAAGCACCCAATAAAAACTTTGAGATACACTGAGATAAAAAGAAACAACTTACAATATCTGTTGGCTTATTCTGATTGCTATGTTCATTTTTCTTTGATTCCACAACCTTCTCAAGGGTCTCTTGATCCCACATCTCCTTGTCTCCATCTAAAATCATAAAAGCAGCACATAAGACCATACGTTCAAGAGACGGAAATGATATGAAATATAACATGCTTTGCTTGCGCTTATACCTTCATCACGCTTATCGCTGTAAATATCGATCTTCTCGCCCTTCCTTTGAATGTTCAAATCATGAGAGAATTTGCACTTGAAACCCTTTTGACATTGCCCTGCCTTGAAAAAATCACACAGTATAGACGTCGGATCCACACCTACCAAGAAACATCACCATATTATATCAAACACATCGAAACAGAACAGAAGAAACAACATCAAAACCAACACATGTAAGATTAACTTGTACAAAAACATACACATACCTACAGGAACTTTCGGCTGACTAGTCGCAACCTTGAACAACTCATTCAATTTCGCTTCTCTAGCTTTCTCTTCATCTTTCTTTTTCTGTTCTCAAAACCAAACACACAAAAAAAGACATTTTCTTATGTAAGAATTCACCACTCACTCATGAGAATTCAAAGCATCTACTTAACTATCAAAACTAACTCAAATAATCAAGAAACTCAAATCAATGAATCAAGATTTTTCCTTTGCTGCAGCTATAGACGCATCAGGTTTAGGTTGAACAGACTGTTTGAGACTCTGAACATACTTTTGAAAGATAGACAAATTTTCACAGGAGAGAGTAACAAGGAACAAACGGTCAGAGAAAGGACGTGTAAGACCCAAATGGTTCCTAAGATGAACCATGCTATTAGAGAGAGAGCTCACCTTCTGTTCTGTTTCTTCCTCTTCTCCTTCTTGCCTCTGGTATTCTTTAAAAGCCTCAGCATCATCCACAAACAAGCGATCACTGAGAATATCCACACAATAAATAAGCTTACGAAGACAAAACATAGTCAAATCGGAGATGGATATGCAACAGAATGACGATGAATGGGATTATTACCTCATACGGTCGTTCTTAGCTCTCTCCGCGTCTCTCTCAGCTGTTGATCCTCATCGATATCCGAGTTCCTCTTTCGCTTATGATTCAACCTTGCCATCTTTCGCTCCTCTTCTTCCTCCTCTCGAGTTAATGGAGTTGGATATCTAAAGTCGCTAAGTAGTGGAGATGGTTTTGAAAACTTCTTGTTAAGACGAGCAAGGTTTTCTCCATCTCTGGGTAAGTGTAAGATTCGAGTGTCTAAAGACACTTTATAGTATCCACCATGGCCTACTTCGGCTCCTTCACTTGATCTAACCCATGCGAATTATTCTCCATTCTCTTCACCAACCCCCGCAATCGACCCGGCGTGCAATCCACCAAAAAAAGAATCTAAAGTCTCAACTCCCCGATACATGTCTTTTGCCCGTGTTTTAATCTCAGGAAAAAAAAGGCTAAAGTAGTTCCAATGGGCTGGTTTTCTAGTGCTTCAAACATTGCGTCAATCGACATAGCTTCTTCATCGCCGTCGATGAATGCTAACCTATCCGGATTACGGTAGACGGATGGTTTATCCGAAGAGCACCCAATAAAGGGGCGATCGTCTTCTCTTTGTATCCCATGGTCGCGTACGTAGCTGAACCCCCTCTCTAAGGTGTTTGGGTAACAATAATGGGGTTCTTTGCGAATCGTTGCTCTCATGTGTGGATCCACAAAATCTATCAAGTCTTGAGGAGAATATAGAATATTTTCGTCGCTCTCAAGCTTATTGATTAGCTTCATGGCTCGGATTAGCTCACTAACGACGAAGGCCCAGCAGACACCTTCCATTCAAAACACACATACACAAAAAGAAAAATCAGAGATATCGTATCATTCCATGAAATTCAAAGCGAAAAAAAAATACTATATGAAATATACCGTGGTCTCCTTGATGTCTCAATGCTCCCATGATTATTTTCCAATCCACATGGCGCAAGAAATCTGGGATGTTCTTCTTAAATTTGCTCCTGAAAGAAGCATATGCACTAGGTTCTACATTCCCATCATCCACATCAACCATACATTCATGGAAAATCGAAATCTTCGAGGAGGATCATTTGTAAGATATCGGGAGACAAATTTGTGAGAATATCCATCACTTCTCTTTCATTTCCTTCGGTAGCTAAATGGCGAAGTTTCTGCAAAAACCAAAGACATTGGTTAAATCACGAAATTGACAAGTATTAAACGAAGAAGACGTGACAATATAATCACCTCTATAAGCTCCACTCTTAGCATCGTTAATTTCTCCGATTCACCTGTTGCCTCTTCTGGTTTTTCCTCATTAGCCATGGAAACCCTAAAATCGGAAACCCAAATCTCCCACTGCAGCTACTCTCTAAGCAAGCGATGGAGTTGAAACCCAAAACTGACTGCGAAATCAAAACTTCCTTCAGCAGATAGCAGTAGAGAGCTGAAATTTGCAAACAGAGAGAGCTTTCAAACCCTAAAAGTGGAGAGCGAGGAAATGGCTACGCACTCAAATCTCCCGCTGCAGCTACTCCCTAAATGTGTGTGCGTGTGTTTCTTCGAAGGGGACAAAGATCATAATACTCTAAAGAAGTCGTCTTGAGGTCTCTTCTTAATGGGCTGATTTGGATGGCCCAATTAATTTTCCAGAACAACACAAGACGTGAATTTGCATTTATGCGCTTACACTACCTAATCTTCGCCATTTTTATATTTCTCTATATATTGTGTGCTCCAATTAATTTAGGAAAATAAGGTGAAATAACACACAAAAAAAATTATAATTAAAATTCTAACCAAAACACTTTTATGTGGTCAAATCTCTACCATTAGATTTAGGGGTTTTTGTTAGGATTTGAATTATAATTTTTTTTTTTTGGCTATACAACAAATTCACCCATTAATTTAACTGAAAACATTTTCTTAATAATCGTCTAAATATTTCATATGTATACTCAAAGCACATTACAACGCTAAATGATAAGCATAACCCGAAAGCTTACCGAGAAACACAGCATAAATACTTTAAACCTCCGAGACTAAGTAAAATAGAATAAATTATCTATCACAGTCCAAGATTAAAAAAAAACCCATTCCAATTAACTTCTACACGGTACCAATCAAAGCGACTAAAGGACTAAAGGTGCAAGAAACACCATGTGAGACCAGCAAAACCTGTTAATAATATTGGGAAGGTTAATAATACCTGAAAACTTAAAACACATTTTTATGAACAATAAAAAATATTTTAGACCAACTTAAAAAATTATAATATGAGATAGTCATTGGATCAAAATGCTCCAAAATATTATAGGCTTTTGACTATGGATGGACCATGAACGAGTTATTTACTCTCAGACACTAGCATATTTTGCGTTGATGGATTGACTCAAGGTCAATGGAATTCTGAATGTGATGGACTTTTGGATAAGTAAGATTTTACAAGGTTGGATAACCATGGATTTAGATTAAATTTAGTTCAGTGAACATCAATTCCATAAGTCTCGTTCCCATCCCGAATTTTAAATGAGGCATAAATAGTACATATTTTTCTATTTCTATAAGTCTCGTTCTCGTGAGATCTTGCCCATATATTTGTTTGCCCACCTCTAACATCAAGTGTTACGATGATTGGGAATTGATAGGCTTACTTGAGCTGGGGATTGATAGGTTTCCTTGAGCAACTTCACCAAGTACTAATATTTGAGTTTAGGAATATGTGATTAGAGAAATTTGGACTAGTAATTGAGCTAAAGTATCTATCTGTAATAAGTTTGTGGTCTATTTAGAACATTGGAAGAGTTATGGGGCTAATATGAAATCTTTATGAAACGTTGGGGACTTTACATGTCAAGATTCTAAGGAAAGAATCATTTACTAGTACAAGAACACTGGATCAGTTGTGGGCCGTTGATCAGGTAATGAATGCATCTACGTTAGATTTCGTTTCATCTTATATTTCGGTTTACATTGACGAGACCCGAATACCCGGTTGTGGTCCGGTTCTCAAAGATGAATTACGCCAATATATCGACCAACAATTAGGTATTTGCTCAGGGTTTATCTGTAAACCGGTTCGTTTGTCTGTAATCTTGAACCAAACGGTGTTCAAACTCAGTAACGAAAACCGATGTGATCTTTATTTACTTGCTCACAACATGAAAACAAATTCAATAGATTCTTATGAAATCTCTAAACTAAACTAAACTAAATTGATCATACATCACAATCTAAACTATGGTTGAAAAGTCTTAAAGAGTATTCCATAAACATACAGAATCAATCAGAGGAAGACAAACAAGAACCATAATAACCTTTCTGCTTTCATTAATTGTTATGTATACACAGAGGAGTACTACTTGTTAACCAGCTAAAAACTAACTGACCAATAACGACTAAACCAGTGACTCTATCCCAAACTCATAATATCCTTACTCATTATCTTTGGTTAAGCATTCATAAGTTGGACATAACAAAGATTACTTGATGAAAAAAGTATGGTGCAAGAGGCAGAGAATGGACCAGACCCCTCGTGGATCTTCCTGTGGTGAATAACCAATAATATACCTTCCTAACTACTTTGCCTTGAGGACCAGTTTGTTTGGTGACGAGTACTTGTCCTAGCATCTTTCCTACAAACAATAAAAGTCTGAATTGGATCAGTAAAATTAGAGAGAAGAAAAATACACTTGAGCAAGTCTGAATTCAACATTTAACAACCCTTCAGACCAAAAATCTTTTTTGTATTATTGTATTTTGTATGATACAAAGAGAGTAATTTAAAATCCACAAAAACTCATATACTCAAAGCAACGTTAAAGGCATCATTTGAATTCATGGTTGGTAAGATAATGTAAAATTCCTTGATTATTTCGTTTCTACGGAATAAAGTCTTGCATTTTTTGTGCTTCCTCATCTCATATGTAACAAAAGTTTACAAAAATTATATAGCTTCTCTTGTTGGAGACTTGATCTATAATTTATGCATTTTATTTATACACAACATTTTATAAAACAATGTAATGTAATATATAACACAAGTCGGAGTCAACTGTTTAACTATTTAAGTCAACCGATCAAAATGTGTCGACTTAGAAACATAAAAAGGCTCTGTTTCCGTGATGCTTCAGTGGCTAGATGCACTTACAGGATGCGAGAAGCTACACTACTATGAGGGTGTGGTGTTAGTTTCAAACTGTGGACTGATCTAGCTCTTTGGTAACACAGAGATAAATTATACCGAAAAAACCAATTTAGGATCGGAGAAATTTATTGATTTATCGGGTCATTAGTTTGTCGAATATTTAATTTATTGACTTCATTAATTTATTCAGAAGTTGTGATTAAGCAAACAATAAGAGAACATGAAGAAAATCTCCAACCAATTTCCATCTCTTAAGCCTCACCGGTTTTTCCATTGGCTTCGGCTATCATTGGCTCTAGCTCTCCTTTATTGTACAGCTCCAATGTATCTGTTTAACAACAGAGAGATAGAGATGAAGGAAAATCAGAAGATATTGAGAAAGAACTCGGTGCCAATACACGCATACCATCTCGTTTACATTCTGAGACCAAAAACGTCGGTGTTGACATAAAAGAGGAAGCGAAAGTGTACCTGAGCAGCCACCAATGTGCTTGCCTCCTGGTTATGAACAAAAAACACGAAATAGGATTAGATTTGTCAAGTGATGGTCATCATAAACACAGCGACTAAGAGTTTCATGTTTGGGAACGTTCTGCTTTCAGCCAAAGAATCAAGAAAATTTATCACTGTAGTTTAGTAACTAGTGATGCATATGATGTATGAACTAACCGATGAAAACATTGGGAACAGTAGATTGTCCGGTAAGTGTCTCCAACACGTTCTGCAGCTGCGAACCCTCTGAACCTGGAAATATCGGGAAAAAAAACACCAAAGCATTCTTAACAGCAACTCAATATGTTCCAGACCAATACCACGAGGCAGAGTGGTTTAGCCGTAAACTTTTTGGAAAGTCACAAAAACTTGACAAGGCATACGATTACTAAGAAGATAGCAACGGGATAATAGTTTGCAAGAAATAAAAGCATACTAGTGTCTAACATCCAAAGGCAGGCAAGAAAAGATTTGTTAAAGCTATCTCGCATTAATCCTACATCACAATCTAAGCTAAGGTTGAAACTCAAAGACCTAAAGAGTATTCCATAAACATACAATATCAATCAGAGGAAGACGAACAAGAACCATATCTACTTGGAAACAAGTATCAACTAAATCCAATAATCACACATGTTCAAAGCAACTTTAGCAAACTAATCAGACCCTAATCAAGAATAAAGTAAAGTAAAGCATACCAAGTTCGTCCAATTCAATAACCAGTGGCTCAACTTCAAGTCTCTTGAACACTGTCTTCACTTGAGACGAGTATCTTCAACAACAACAATAAAAAAAACCCATTTCAAAATGTAATCAAAAATCCAAAAACCCATCAAAAACTCATCAATTGAACAAAAAGCAAAGTGATTTAGAGACAAGAGTGAACCTACGAGCAATAGGTTTTGGAGTAAACAACGATAGGGTTCTCTGTCACCGTCGTTTTAACGCTCTCTTCCATTGATGAAGAAGAAGAAGACGATGACATGGCCCTGACGGAAACAGAAGAAGCGCGTGGTGGCCACGACACGAGTCGGAGAGGAGTCGGCTTCAGACAAGTCCTCAAAGGTAACACGAAGGAGTTTCTGATTCCGGTTAACATGGATAACGAGAGTGGCCGATTCGAAAATAGCGTCTTCGATGTCAGGTTCACTGATGCGGCTACCATGGCGATTTCTTCTGGGTCTTCTTTCTTATTTTATCGCTCAAAATAATTCCTTAGGACAAGTAGACAAATGTTGCGACCTTTAGAACATCATGTGTGTCCTCCTTGGTTAAATGGTAGTATATGGTTAAGACTTTTGGGTGACTTTTGATGGATAAATACAACATTAAGAAGAAAGATACTACTAGGTCCTTGATGAGACATTAAGACAGTAACAAATTATTCCAAACACCCAACATAGGTTTGTTGTGTATGCAAAATCCATTCTATTGGGAAAGTACACAAAACAAAACAAGTTTTCTCCACCTCTCACAATATTTCCAACTCAAGATGATGATGACCCTTCATTGTTTGGTTCACGAATCTGAATCGATGTTTTCGACAAGCTTGCTTCCAATTCATCAAGCTCATCCATGTCCAAATCATCATCATCATCATCATCATCATCTTCCTCTTCATCGACTTCTTTCGAACTCGGTTCAGCTTCACCACTACTCTTGCTTGTCCCTGCCTCTGTTTCTTTGTTCTTAGCCTGTGAAGCAAAAACTCGAGATTCCATTAACATGACTCGGTTAGTTTAAATAATAAGTGTGAGAGAGAGAGAGAAAGAGAAAGCTTACCTTCTGTTCAGTCTCTTCTTCTTCTTCTTTTTCCCTCTGGTATTCTTCAAGAGCCTCAGCGTCATCCACAAACAAGCTTGCGTTCGACAGAAACAGCTCCCGACCACTGAAATGACATATCCACATCACGAATCAGCTTACGACGACAAAACAGAGTATGCAACAGAATGATTGGAGATGAAGGATGGGATTGTTACCTCATACGGTCGTTCTTAGCTCTCTCGGCTTGAGAAGCAGCCAAACCTGCGTCTCTCTCAGCTATTTTCTTCCTCTTCCACTCCGTAAATAACGCAGGAGTCATTTGTGTTGCGGTTTTCAGTTTTGCACGCTTAAACACAGGCAAGAAAACAATTTTCCAAGTGAGTCTCAAAAATCAAGATCGGGTTATGTGTATACTGAGAAAACAGGAAGAGTCTTATAAAAACCTCGTTTTCGATTTCTTCCTCAACTGGCATCTTCTTTGATTCCTCTTCCAAGAGGGCTTTCATTTGAGATTTAAGGATGTATCCCGGAGGAAGTGCGTGTCTGTAATGACACTCTTTAGCACCATTGGGGCAAGCCCAGAACCAACCATACTGTTTCTTCTCCACCGCATCCAGAAAATACTTGCAAACCTATAATATATTTAAAAAAACAATTTAGCAAGACCATGGTAGCTGAAATCTCTTATAACAAGCTCACTGAACTCATGCAAGACAAAAAAAATCATCATCAGGCCGGGCTATTACTTCTCTTAGTATAGAATTAGCTGACTACATCAAATCACATGATGAAAATATGTCATTTAAACCACTATGATAACCAGAAGCATGATTTCTTGTCGTACGATCCAAATGAGGAGAGAGCAACAAGGAATCACGTGAGACAAAAGGACGTGTCAGACCCAAATGGCTCCTAAGATGAACCATGCTATTAGCTAAAGGCAACAAACATATTATAAGGTGAACATAAAACCCCAATAGTAGCTAAAGCTTGATGACAGTAAAAAGACCAAACGCAACCGAAACTGATGCATCACTTTGCATAATCCATGAGTAGTTATCACTCTTGCATAGTGCATTAACTAGAGAAAAACTACTTATATGCATATGTTACGAAACCCAAAGCACCCAATAAACACTTTGAGACAAAGAAACAACTTACAATATCTGTTGGCTTATTCTGATTACTATATTCATTTTTCTTTGATTCCACAACTTTTTCAAGGGTTTCTTGATCCCATTCCTCCATGTCACCATCTAAAACAATCAAAGCAGCATAAGACCATTGTTCAAGAGACCGAAATGATTGAAATATAACACACTTTGCTAGCGGTTTTACCTTCATCACGCTTATCGCTGTAAATATCGATCTTCTCGCCCTTCCTTTGAATGTTCAAATCATGAGAGAATTTGCACTTGAAACCCTTTTGACATTGCCCAGCCTTGAAAAACTCACACAGTATAGACTTTGGATCCACACCTACCAAGAAACATCACCCATATTATATCAAACACATCGAAACAGAACAGAAGAAACAACATCAAAACCAACACATGTAAGATCAACTTGTATAAAATCATACATACCTACAGGAACTTTTGGCTGACTAATAGCTACCTTGAACAACTCATTCAATTCAGCTTCTCTAGCTTTCTCTTCATCTTTCTTTTTCTGTCCTCACACCAAAAAAAAAAAAAAAAAAAAAATTCACTTCACTATCAAAACAAACTCGAATCAACAAGAAACTCAAAAACCCATCTCAGGATTCATCAAGAGTTTTACCTTAGCTGCAGCTTTAGACGCATCGGGTTTAGGTTGAACAGATTGTTTGAGACTCTGAACATACTTTTGAACATTCTTGCTCTTGTTCTTATTCTTCAAACCGAAAGTTTTGTCTTCCACTTGTTTCTGCTTTTTCGCCACATCGGCTTTGGGTTGTTGCTTTGGAGGCATCTTCGTCAAATCGAAATCCCAAAAACACAAACTTTTTTAATGTACACGGATCGATGAGACGGTATCAAAATTAGGGTTTTTAAGATTGGGGACTCAATTTTTTCGAAAGAGAAACGTAAAAACCAAATTGAATCGGTAAGACAGAAAAAAAAAAACCCCAGAATCTATTTCGAACCAAAACGGCGGAGAGAATCAGAAATTTTTGCCCAGAAGCAGACCCTAATGACTAATTACCGATAGAGATAGGAAAAATGAGACAAAGGTAATACTTACAACATGTGCCTGATGTTAGCCATATGTCTTAACTCCACAAAAAAAAGACTAGCTTTGTATGATTTGTTGGGCCTTTTAAAGGACTATTAGGCCCATTTTGTGTACAAATTTATTTATTTCCTTCAAATATATGCCTTCAAATCATTCAATAAATAAATTTTTTTTAAAATTAGCATGTATAATACTCATTACACCTCACTATACCAATAATTAAGAGGTAATTACAAATATGCCACGAAAATAAAAATATTTTCAAATATGTCACTTCTGAAAATTTTCTTACCAATATACCACTTATAAATTCGTTTAAAAACTTTATATCTCAAAATTCTCAATCTTAAAAAAAGTTTTAATTCCTAACAAAATTTAAACCCAAAAAAATAAACTCTAATATAACATAATTAACCCAAACACAAATGATTTAAAAGTTTGGAAAAAGTGATAGTGACATTTTTTAAAAGTGGCATATCTTGAAAATTCTCAATAATTAAAGATCTACCATAAGCTAAATTATAATTAGATAAATAACATAGAGAATGTCTAGTATAAAAATTTTAGCCTTAATCAATTTTTCATTTTTGAGTTATATAATCATAGTTAATTAATCAAGAAATACTTAAATTTATAGGGAAACCAAAAACAAAAACAAGAGAAGTGAATTTGAGAAACCAAAAAATACTTGAATTTATACAATTCAAATCTGCAAGTATTTTTCCAAAAGTGAAACTAATGTCATAAACAAAGACAAATATCAACAACTACATAGATAGATTTAAATAAGCATTCTTGTGGAACCATTCCCTCAGGTATTCCGGTGAAGACTGTGAATCCTCTTGAGGCCAAAGCTGGTGCAACCACGTTATTGTAGAAATCACCATTCGACACAATGCAGAATGTTATCTTCTCATCTTCGCTTAATCCTCGATCCGACAAGGCTCGAAGCCAAATATTCAGCGTCATGTTAGTTCCAAGAGGTCTGTTTTGTGCAATATCGGAGCACTACATTTTCTACATTTAATCTTTCTCTCAACAAAAGATTTCACCTTGAAAAAAGCATTCTTCAACTCATCCAACTTTGAGTAATTAATTACAAAGTAAACTATATTATAAATAGAATTGTTGACTATGCATGCATACATAGTCAATTATAATCATTAATTGCATCATTAATGATATTTTATCAAAATTATTTACGGGTTGTTACTCACCTAAATAACTCATAACACATGGTAGTAGCTTAATTTCAATCACACAACCTATTATTCACCTAACTCACCCTATATAGGGAAATTGTTAGATACTAAATTATGATTTAGATCATATTAGATATCTAATTAAATATTAGAAGAGTAATATTGATGCCAATTTCCCTATATATAAGTATACTTTAACAATTATTGAAAAATAATTTAAAACCACTAAAAGAAATGAAATCAAAATTTTATTAAATTAGAAAAGTTAAGGAGAATACAAAGATAAACTGCACAACACCAACAAGAACAGAGCATAACCATGTTTTTGTTTTCTCCCAGCAAAACAATCATATATACTTTTACAAGATCTCTGGGATGATTAAAGAGAAATACAATGAGAAACAAATCGGCGAATCTAAAAAATTTCTTCGCAGCGATTTTGATTCTTCCTCATAGTTTTCTTGGATGGTGTTCTTGAAGAGGGCAGTTTTTGGTTTCGCACTATAGTAAGAAAACGAAAGCTGGATTTTCCAGAAGTTCCTCCGCAGGTTTCACTTGCGCAAAGTCCTTATCTTGCATTGAACTAGATAAATCATCGATCAAGAACGAAATGCTGTTGCTGCGCAAAACCAAAACAAACGGTTTTATGACTTTGATTCATAGGAGTAACAAAGAGATTCATCAAAGTTTCTACTTTCTTTAATAATTTTTACATTAAGAAAGATATATGTAAAGCCACACTTACCTAGAATCATCGCTTAACAAGAAGTCGCTACTGTCTGTCATATTGCCTGTCATGCTTGAAATGACCTGTTTGATTCGATGAGCGAGTATTAAAAAAACACGTAAAGGCAAAAGAATCTCAAGGACCATATTTGTAAAGAAGAGAACTTACATCTTGAGAAACACTTTTTGTGTTGTAGATTTCATCTTTGTAAAGAGTACATAGTTTGAAATGTTGCTGTATTCTAAGGCTCTGCGTGAAGTAAAGTAATCATGGTCTCAGCGTAAACACAATGTCAAAGTTCATCAGCTACAGGTAAAAGAGTTGGTTGATAGAGAGAGACTTACTGGACACAGATCATTTGCAATCTCATCGTATGAGATTTTGTATTTCTTATGAATTAGCTGTTATAGACGCGAAAATTCAAGAAGGAAGCACGTGTCAAGATCTTACTACGATTTTCTTAGCCGATAATTTCTCAAATTCAAGATCTTACCAAGAATCCAACAGCTTGTCTGGTATGCTTGAGTTCATTCCAGGATGAGCCAGTATACTTTCAAAAACGAGTATCATTGATTTGCGTTATGTAAAAACCAAACAACGATAGAATACTACGAGAAATGGAAATTGTACTAGGGAAATACCTCTTCTTTTGTTTCGGAGCACCATTTCTCTAACTTTTCTAAACCAGATTTAACATATTCTCCGTTGATAAATGAACAGTTATCTGGTCGCGTGACAAGGCTACAGAATCAGAAAGAAGATGTCGATTAAAGTCTTGCTTATCATAGAGATGGATATTCCATCATAATCACACAAACAATAAAGAATCTCTCACCTGTTACATATCTGGACATTGATGAGTGAGAAAGCCTGAGAGATTATCTTCTGGATTAGAACCTGTAACAAGAATAACCAATAAGAACCTCTTGACACTTAGAGAGATAAGAGCAGCGAGTGGAAACGAGTTCATTTCACATACAAAGTTCTCTTTTAGTGTGTTTAGTAGTGCATCTAAGCCTTCAATAATCCCTTGCCAGTATTTAGCAGTGCTTGTAGATATTAGTCCAGTCCCCTTAAATGTCTTTGGTGCCTAAAGAGAGATTATTTCATGTCAGATCACAAATCACAACACATACATACCAAAGGCAAAATACAAGTAGAGAAGCATTGTGGGATCAGCACCTGGATGCAGAGAGTAAGGAAATTGTTCAAATCCTTTTTCAGATTATCCCAAATAATTCCAATAATCTTCTCAACATATGCTGCAAGCTGCTGCTTGAAATGCAAAGCTGGATCCTTGGCGTCAACTGGGCGAATGGCTTCAGCCGCTGGAGATCGGAAACCCTGGTAAATAAAAGGTAAGGATTTGGATATGAGCATGAACTCATCAACACAAGATAAAGAAAACAAAGAGGATATGTTTACCTTGGTCATCCATCGGACCAAGGAAGGCGACTTTCGAAATGGAGTTCCACCAGATTTGAGACTTTGTTGGAGCATGAACAATAAGGTAGAGGTATTGGATAACCAATATGCTAAAGTAGCATTGTCATCTTCATTCTGATAGTAACAATCATTCGTCATTCAACTATGACAGAAAAAAAAAAACAGATTTTACGGATCATTTTGGTACCTGAATAGCAGAACCAATCATTTGAACAAGACGATCAAACAAATTGGTTTTTTCTGCTTCAAAGGATTTCCAGTGAAGAAGACATTTGTAGATGGTAAATGCCGCTACAGGCTTCCCCTGGCTGAATCCAACATTCTTTGTGACACAGTTGATAAGAGCATCTACATCCTCCTGTACAAAGAAAAAAGAGAATCTCTCTTCAACATATTAAAGATTGGAAGCGGATAAACGAGTAATTAAACTAAAGAACATACATGTCTAGGATCAATATGGGATCCCCTTGATTCTTGTATCCTTGGCGGTGTTGTAAACTCAGCTCCCTTCAGAGACGGAGATTTTAAGGATATACAAACAAATGGAGCAGAGTTTCTGATAAAAGTGACAGAAAGCAAAGAGATAATTTTACATTGAGTTGGTTTTCTTCGCTAGAAGGGAAACGTCTTGAAGCTTTCTTAACAGGTGTGACAGATTGCTTCAAAAGTTGATTTTCAAATTTCACATCCTCTAATGTCTCTTCGAGTCTGCAAATGGAGAAAAAGCGCATATGTTGACTATCAGTGAGTTATCAAAACCTTAAAATCTGTTGTGGAAATTCAACAGCCAAGAGAACAATAGTGAATACTTGTGCATGGCGGTCTTCAAATTAACGATTTTGTTTTCAGCGTCTAAAGCCTGCTTCAGTCTCTCCTCACTAAGTTTGCTCGTCTCCTCGAATCTTTTCTCTGTTTCATCAATCTTCTGCTCCAGTGAACTTACCAGGGACTGCATATGAAAGAGAGAGAAAATTCCAAATATTGATTTATTTTCTACAGCTTTGAAATGATTGGTAAAAAACGGGGGAAACAAAAAGAATAGAGCAAATTGTCTACCTTGAGTTTCTCATTTTCACTCTTGAGTTTATCCATTAGCTCGGTGTTAACAATAGGAACCTCTTTTACTGAAGGAACAATTTTTACAGTATTCTTTGCAGCTTCCACTTCCTTTAAGAGAGACACTTTGGTTTCCTTGAACTGGAGTTGTATTTCCTCCAATGCTAATTGCAGTTTTGCATTTTCTTGTGTTTTACTTTTTTCCACGTCCACCTACAACATAAAAGCCACAATAACAGGAGAAGGATGTGTTGAATCAGTATCCTTGAAAAAGATTTTTAGAGAGGGAAACTTTCAAGGATGGGTACAAGCCCGAAAAAGATAAAGGGACGTCTTGTATCTGACCCTCATGCTTTTCTCGAGATGCAGTTTCCATGTGAGTTCTTCCACTTGCTTCTCAAGCTTACTCTTGGCAGCTTTAAGGGCTCCAGTTTCCTTTGCAGCCTGCAAGAAAATATGAATGCATCATTTCTCCAGAATTCTCATTTTGGGAAATAGCAAGCATGTTCTGTCTCTGTGCTCAAAACACACGACAGACGCGGGAGGTACAAAATCTCACCATTTTCAGCTCTCGCAGTTCTTTACGGGCTAGCCTTGCTCTCCATGCACTTTGTGTCACAATTGCTGATTTCTTCAGCTTCTTGTAGTGCGACTCGGCCAGGAATCCACGGTGATATCGCTGTATATGCAATGAAAAATTAAAACCAGAATCTAAAAGTAATCTGTAGATGAAAAGAAAAAGAAAAGAGACATGTTTCCTTTCAACAATTTTTTTCACTAAAGAAGATATTGCCACCTGAATCACAGTTATGGCCTTGGTCTTCCTTTGTAGTACATGACGAGCAGCCATACCGCGCAAACCTGACTGAACTGTAACAACAGCTTCTTTGTAAGCCTTCCTATCAAGGTGGATCCGCAAAGCTCTCTGGATCATCAAAGCAGCAGCTTCTTTTCTGCGCAAGTCCTCAAATATATGTCGAGCAAGTTGACCTGTAAATAATGGATAGCAAAAAGCATATAATAAATGAAATAGTCACATGTCTGAACAGTTAAGTTAGCTAATAATCTCTACAACTTTTGGATACCTCTGCAAAAAGCCTGCATATTTATTGCAGCGTTGAGGAGCCGGTAGGAGCGGAATTTCTTCTGTATAATTCTGGCTGATCTTCCTAAGACCTCAGTCCTCCGAGCATCTAACATAGCCATCTGCCCAGCCTTAAGGAAAACCTTCGTCTTCCCAATCTGCAAAAACAAGAACGTTAAGCTCCACATTAAAGCAGGATAAATCAAACAAGCATTCATCAAAAGCACCTGGTATTCTTCAAGTCCAACTGTCTCCAGAAGTTTCTTGCATGCTGCTTTCTCATCAGAACTAGTAGAAACAAGCCAAAAGTTAGAACATTTTCAACATCTGTGTAAGCGTACAACATTTGATTTGAGAGAGTCAAACCTCTTATCTAAGTTAACGGGAGCTAGGATACTAAATCTGTCCAGGAATTCATCAAAATGTTTTCGTGTAGGGTATCCAGCACGAGAAATCCTGATTGTCTCCATCACACCCTGAAAATTACGCTTATACAGAATTTTAGAACTAGCACAGAATGGTAACAAGCAAATGTGTCCAAACAAACCAAACATGTAAGTGAATCTCACCCCACAACGTAGCTGTTGGAGAACATTTTGGTTCTCATATGTAGAAGGCTTCAGAAGGTTATTGGGCTTCACGCAACGAATATAGTGAGGCTCTGTAGTACTAAGACTTTCAATCAATGATGCCAATTGTTGCTGCATAATAAAGTAAGACAGAGAATTCAGTAATCCTGCAATGGAACCGAACGATTAGCTACATAAAAACTACCTCATTTTACTGCACCTTAAATTGTGAAGCAACAGAAGAGAACTTCGTCTTTTTGTTAGAGTCTTCAATTTGAGGAGGAAATAAACCTGCGATAAAAGTGCAAGTAGAAGCACCTAGCAGAGCCTGATGCTCAGCAACAACATAATCTTTGTTCTTTTCCAGAAACTGCTCGGTCTGATAAGTGACCTGAAAAGATAAATCAGTACTTTTAGGATCTTAAAATCTAGTAATTTAGGACATGATTGCATTATCATATATTCAGAATGCTAAAGCAGGTTTGTACTCACATCACCAGCATAGTGGCAAACTGTGAAGTCAGTACGCGCTAATTTTGGCTTGCTAAAGCATTTGTTTGTTTTTAACGTTTCGTACAGCTTTTGAGAAAACGTTTCATGTGTTGATCTTGGGAACATGCTGCAAGATACAGGTATAAAACGTCAATTTCAAAAGGGAGACAGACAACCCATACGGAATAATAGCAATTGAAGCTCTTAGGCTTACCAAGCCTCGTCTAGAAGAGCAATGATACCACCAGGTTTCTGAAACGTGAAAAACAATGTCGAACGTGCGAGTTTGAGTTAAAATGGAAACTATCCACTAAGCGCTCGCAGGTCAAATGAAGTGAAAGTAGTTACCTTCTCAATAAGTTTCAAAATCTCTTTATTATTTGGGAACTCAATGTGGTTCCAATTAATTTCTTCTTTCCTGTACTCATCTTGTTCCATTTCCGAGACATGCTGCGCAAGAATAAGTAGCATGGATCAAGGAATGAGACTAAACGAAAGTCAACTATCAGAAGAAGAGCAGACCTCAGACAAACCTTACTAAAATGTTGCTGAAGTTTCTCATTTGTCAAATTGATGCAAAATTGTTCAAAACTGCCAAAACAAAACATGCATTAGTAAAGCATCAGAAGCAGCATGCAACTTGAAACCTTCCACCTCTCTTGCATAACAGAACGTACATTTTTCAGTAAGGGAAAAAACGTAGATTTAAATGTCAAAAGTCCCCGTTTTCTATACTCAGACCCGCAGATATTTCAAAGAGAATAGTGACTTTTGATATTCGTCTTCCTAAAACCAGATTGCATAGTATTTTACTAAACGGGTTTCCTAGCATTAATCAAACATAAGCACCTGTTTGTCTTGAAACTCTCAAATCCATAAATATCCAGCACTCCAATCATGTGTTTTGAGTCAGGATCTTGCCCAATTGAATTATTGATCTTGTTTACGATCCTACAAGAGCAATAGGGAAAGTTAGCAAAGAGCAATGAGAGTAACTTTTGGGAAAGAGAACCATCCAGCTGCAAGGAATCATTTGCTCGTATATACTATACGTACCAATCAAACAATCTTGAGTAGACAAATTTTGCCAAGGCATCTCTGCTTAGTGCCGCCGATTGTGGATCCAGACATCTGGAAATAGTTTCTTCAGGTGTCACCATAACACGTTTACAAAGAGAATCTTCCAGTGCCTGCTCATCACACCTGCCAAAATTCAAGGAGTCAGGCATGAGTCCTTTTCACATTATCACATATCGAATAAACCATGTTTCAGAAACAGTGCTTTTCATATTATCAAATTCAAAGCCATCAATACAGTTAGTTACGCACATGAAAAGCTCAGCGGCAATCTTCAGGGAGTGCTTAGATTTCTCGTCTTTTGGAACTGACGAGTCTGCTTCTTCTCCTTTTGCAAATTCTATGTTACCTAGATGAAGAATAGCTGCCACAACTCGGAATATTGCTTCCTGAAAAGAAAGTGATATCAAATACACTCATTTTCCGATATCACAAATGTTACTTGAGAAAAGAAAAAGAAAAAAGTACCTGCTCCTCTAAACTTATCCCAACAATGTCCATTGCTTCTAGAGTTTTTTTATACTCTTTCGAATCATCCATCCCCTCCAACTCGATACAACGAGATTGATTCAGATAATGGAATTTTCTTGGATCATCTAGTTTTAGTTTCCCAATGACCTGTCAAATAATAAAAAGAAAAAGATGAGAAACATAGAGACAATAATAATTTTAGAAATATGGAAGAGAAGAGAAGCTATATGCACGTACCTCTGATGGTGCAGCACAAAGCATGTAAAAACAGTGATAATTTCTCTCACCATCCGACACTTGACAAACCCGTGATTTCTCTAACAAATAAGTCCTGATCGCAGCTCCGGATATCTTTCCCCCTTGATCAAACTGAATCTCCACGAATTTACCAAATCGACTACAACATGATAATGATCATACAGATTAAAAAATCTATCAAAAGGATATTCAGTAAGAAAAAGTGAGAAATGTTTGTTACATTCACCTTGAATTGTTGTTCCTGACGGTTTTTGCATTCCCAAATGCTTCTAAAACAGGATTGGACTACACACAAAGAAGACATAAATCAATTTTACCAAAGTCTGCAAATCCTATCATTGACATTCCACAAGGTCTATAATAAAATTTTTGCCAGTAATTTACCTCCAGAACTTGATTTTCGACAGTACGCTTATCAGACACAGCTCGACCTCCCATTTTCGCAAGATATTTCATAAGCAATTTAGTACTCTCAGTCTTCCCTGCTCCACTTTCACCACTTACCAAGATTGCTTGACTAATTCCCTCATTAATCATTTGTCTACACCCAATAAAAAAAACAAGAAAGACAAACGTCAAGCACGAAACAACCAGTGACGAATAGAAGTAGAACCACAAGAAAAAAAAAAAAAAAAGACAGGTACCTGTAAGCTGCATCCGCAATTGCAAACGGATGTGGTTGCAGATCTCCTAAAGCAACTCCTTTATATTGTGCAATCATTTGGTCATTGTAAAGATGCTCTAGTTGTTTAAAAGGATTCACCGCAATCAAAATATTCCCTGTGTAAGTCTAGAAGCAACGAAAAAAACACATTTTTAGGCCAAAGTTCTCACAGAACAACGTAAAAAGGGAACGAGCAGAAGGAGACTCACATATATTTCATCGATATAATATCTTGACTTCAAATTTTGCAGGACTCCTGGTTCATGTAAATACGCTAACGTTGTCATATCGGTCACTCCAGAAGGCGGAACTTCCATATCTTTTGGATGTGTATTTGAAACTTTGACATCGACCTGCAAATTTTCGACAATCCATATCAGATTCCATCCTTAAGCATAATCAAACTCTATTATCTAAAGTCGTTTACGCATACCGTCTTCCCTGAGGTACATTGGACCTTAATCTCTTCTCCATTAACTTCAATCACTTCACCATCTATCCATGCCTCCTCCGGATCTTCCACCCATACGAATGAACCAACTACTACTGTAGAACAAGCCTGAAGAACCAAAGATCAAATACATAAAACTCTCAACAAATAACTTAAAGACTATCAATACATACCTACAATAATACAAACAGCATTCAATAGTCTAGTTTAGATTATTGTACAAAGAACTAGACCCCACAAAAAAAAATTATTTCTCACATATTGATAAAACGGAAACCTTAAACACCATCATGTCTTAATAACTTAGTCACGATTCATGTTCATCACTGTACAAGGTTCATTTCCAGATAGAGCATAGTTAAATGAAAGCCCAGAAGAAGCAAAAAAATCGAAACTTTTTGACATTTGGGAGAAAAAATCGAAACTTTGAAATCGAAATGTGTAAAACAAAACGAAAAGAAACGCATAAATGGAATTAAAACGCAGAAATTAGAGTACCATTTTCACCGGAGGATTCATTTGCTTCAAGCTGGAGAAGAGTTATGTGACTCAGAGCGAATCTCAGAGATTAGATTCTGAGAGAAGAGAATGTATCTTATAGAGAAAGCTTAAACCTTTGAGCAAAATCTGAAATGTGAAATTGCTGGTGAAGAAATCATAAATCTTCCTCTTTTATTTTGTCCATTTTTGTTTTTACCTTTATTTTCGGTTTTTTTCTCCTTAATTTCTTCTCTCTTTCCACTTCTGTGAAACTAATTAGTCTTACTAAGTAAGTAATTAAGCGTTAATTAAACAATTGTATATTATGAAAACACCCATTTTGCTTCTAACAACTTACCATCTTTATTTTTAACAAAAAGCTGGAAAATATCTAATTCTTTGTTCTTTTCTTTTCTTTTGCTTCTTTTACTTAAAGTTGTTAGCTTTTCCCATTTACACACTAACTAATCAAATTATTCTCTCTAATCTCTTAAGTCTTAAGTGCAACGTCATATTCACATAACTGTAATATCATATTTGGTAAAAGAAATTTCTATATACTTGTTAGATGTGACACTTGTTTGATATAAATGTTATTTGCAAATTAGTCTTATATATATAATAAAATAAATCATTTAGTAAAAAATATTAATGAGCCAAATATATGATTACATGTGATTTAATTTTAAGTTTTGAGTTATCTAATAATAGAGAAATGTCAATTGTTTTATAATAAGATATAAGACAGTTTTATTCAAAGTATATATCATCATAATGGACATTTATATTTAAATAAACTTTTTCTTAAAAATTTGTTCCAATCTGCTGATTTCTATATAAAAATCATAGTCACTCAAGTAGTTTGTTAATTTTAGTGAAAACTAATTAATGTGAGATAAATTTATATTTAGTTAAACTTATCTTTGCTTTTTTATTAAAAAATCACTTTTTGTATTTACCTTTTTTTGTATTCATAGGACTTGAATTTACTGATAAATAATTTCTTTAACAAACAAAATTAAGTTTCGTTAGAGAATAGGTGAAGATTGAAACATCAGGTGCCAAAGTGTCTGGTCAAGGTTGTTTAACTTAAACCACTAGCCTACATTACCTTCCACATTTTTATACTTATAATTATGTTCAAAATAATTAGAAAAATGATTACAACAACTGCTAATAATACATTTTTGTGGTCATTTAAACATTTGGGCTTTTGATACACTCGTAACCATCAAGAAATTAATATACAGTAGTTGTCATTTGAGAAGCTTCATCTTAGGCTAAATAGTAATTTATTCAAGCAAATTGATTTCATTTTGTGCAAATTCTAAAGAAAAACCAATATGAACACGATTCATGGTACATGTTGACTATTGTTCGTTTTACAATTGGACTGTTCTGTTAAATCAGCACAACCAAACAGTTAGCCAATTGGAGAGGCGCGTGAGATTGTAGTTTTGGCTCTCCACCATGTTTTTTTTTTTTTTGTCGTCTCCCTTTCTCCACCATGTAATATAACTAACATATGTGGATACATTTTGAGTACATTTGCTGATTCTATCAAAACTAGGATTTAAGAAAATAATGCTTGAACCATGGAGAATGTATACGTTGGGTCAGGAATCAAATTGTTGATTACATAGAGAGAGAAAAAAAAAACAAGTTAAAAAAAAACAAGTTAAAAAAAAATCAATTGACCACAAATTAAAAACTTTTGTTTTAAAAAACAAAGAACACAATTTTCTATTAAGTTATTAAAGAAAAACACTAAAATTAAAACAAATAAGGAATTTGGCATACTACTGAAAAAGAAAGGGTTCTACAAATAAGTATAATATGTTTGGTAAAAAGTGTATGTATTATAAATAATTCTCTACTTGATTCCTCTTATATAGGTTAATTTGCAGTTACTTGCGGAAAAATCAAGCTTGCAATACATATCATCTATTAAAAGGTGTGTGGCATGGTTTCTTAACTTGTTACAACTTACAAGACAATTTAATATCCGACTGAAATATATATATCTTTGGTTTCATAAAAACAAACACAAAACCGCTCTGTTCTACATTCACATCCTCTGTTAAACAATACCACTATGTTTAACTCTGAGGTTTCTATCAATTTAGCGTATCAAAGTCTTTGCTTCCCATATAATTTTACATTAATTCAAAAAAGAAAAAAAAGAGACCAAACTTGTATTGAAATAGGAAAGACTAAAGGGAATTGTTTGAACCATTGGTGTGGTTTGTTCAATCTAAAACGACCAGCAGTAATAGTATTCTTTTAAGGTAGGTTACATGAGGTTGTGAAATCTCTTGGCTGATGTTAAAACGTTTGATAGAAGCATGGTTAGCGTCAATAATCCTTTTCCACCACCAAAAGGTGTGATGGCTGATGCAACTTTGCAAACCTCTTCATAGCAAATGTCTCGGACGGTTCGAAAGCCTTCTGGATCATTTTGATCCTACAAATAGTATAACATTAATGTCACATATTGGTCACTTAATCAACACTTATAATTGTTGTTGACAAAGACAATAAAAAAATCAACAATTGTAACTAAAATGTTCACTTACCCTTACAAAACTAGTCCCAACAGTGATGACGACTGCGCCCGGTTTGATCCAGCTTCCTCTGACCATGTTTGGTTTCTTAATAGCCGAGATTACGATATCAGCTTGTCTTGTAATTTCTTCAGGGTTCTTGGTTTCTGAATGGATCATTGTAACAGTTTTTTTTTTTTTTTTTTTTTTTTTTTTTTTAATATATACTTTATTTCCTTCTTCTTCTTCTTTTACAGAGAGACCATTTAGAAGCAATACAAAAGTAAGGGCTGAGGCTTGGAGACGACCACGCGCAGGTGGGTAAAAACCTGAACCCTTAATAACTACATTCACAGAGAAGAAAAAGACTCACACACTAAGGAGAAGAGGTGAACTAGGTCGATGCAGGATAGGTCAAGAGATGAGTGATCTAAGGAACTACTTGGAAAAATTCAAACCAGGTAGAAAGGAAGGTAAGGTGAGAGCTTGGAGTCACCTGCCCTTTTTTACTGAGATCCAGAGATAGCAATTTCTTTCGCATAATCAACTGAATTTCCTTGATGATTACCAAATTTGATTTTGGGGAACCAAGATGAAGTCTATTATTCCTTTCCCTCCATATTTCGTAAATGACAGCCTGAGTGAGAAGCTTACAAATGATGTTGAATTTTGGTGAAGAAAAGGTTCGGTTGTTCCACCGCATTACTCTGTCAATGTGTTTTGGCGGAGACAGCGAGGAGTGAGTGAAGAATGAAAGCCAGACCTGCATAGAGAAGGAGCAATTAAAGAAGAGATGTTCTCTGCACTCGTTGGCGACTGAGCAGAGCAAGCAAACAGATTCAGCCTGGAGACCCCAATTTATGAGGCGGTTTCTTGTTGGTAGGCGATCTCTCATGACCAGCCAATGAATAAAGGCATGCTTGGGGATTCGCTGAGCAAACCATACTGAGGAAGTCCAAGGCAGTGGAATTCCCGGAGGGTGGAGTGTCTTCCAAGTCAGGGAAGAGACAAAGGTTCCTGGTTCCGTGATTAAAGAGTTCTTCCACTGAAACAAGTCCTCGCCTTCTGAAAGAGAAGGAGGAATCGGATGGAGAGACGCTCTAAGCAGTACACAAATTCTATTACGCCGCAGCGAGATCCTCCATTCATTGTCTATGATCGCCTGATCGACCTTAGCTGAGTTGTGAATACCAGTCACTCTAGGTCCAGACGATCCTGTGATATCAATGAGAGGACCAAGGGACGTCCAATCATCGTGCCAAAACAAAGCGTTCTTACCCGAGACAATCTTGCAAACCAAGAAAGGTCTTGCTAAATTTCTGAACTTCAAGATTTGTTTCCATAGCCAACTTCCTTGAGATTGAACCGGAATATCCCAGAAAACTTTGTCTCGGATGCGATTTTTCCTTATCCACGAAACCCAAAGAGACCCACTCTTAGTAAACAAAAGCCAGATGAGTTTGAGGGTGAAGATATGGTTCCAAGATTCCAATCTTTTAAACCCCAAACCGCCTTCCGACTTAGGGGAGCAAACCGAGTTCCAAGAAACCCTTGCTCCTCTCGCTGAAGAAGAAACACCATTCCACAAACCGACTTAGGGGATCATTGTAACAGTTGCATCCTCTCTCTACCATTTTACAAAAATACATCAAGCAAAAAAACAAAAAAACAAGTGGTATTATCAAATCAAAATGTATCATTCATTACCTGTAGTAACAGAGCAATTGGCATACAGAAACTGTCACTACTTCCGAGAACAACTGCTCTCTTTCCTTTGATCTCAATGTTGTACCGGTGTAACAGCTCCATGTATCCTTTTGGAGCACACGGAGCAAAGAAAGGTTCTCTTCCGCGCATGGCAAGCCGTCCAATATTTAATGGGTGAAATCCGTTAACGTTTTTCTCTGCACTAATCGCCTTCACTACCTTCTCATCCATTTGGTGCAACTACCATCGATAAATTAATTAATACTCGATAAAGCAATACTTGAATAAAAAAAAATTCAAAAAATTCCAACCAAATTATACCAATGGTTCTAGACGCGATGGTTCTAGACGCCGCGGAACAATGATTCCATGAACACAAGGATCTTCATTCAAACGTGAGACGGATTTCAACACCTCCTCTTCTCTGGAATCTTCAGCTAGACGAACTTCGAATGATTTCATTTGTACTAACATACAATATGCCTTATAATATATGGGAAACATGCTATCCCCAACAAGGATTACTGTTAATCCAGGAACCGCACCGATTGATTTCTTCATTTTTGCAACATCGGTTTCGATCTCATCCATAATCTTTTGTGTCACAGGCTCTTCATCAAGTACCATCGCCGCGGCATCAGCTCAACAGAAAAGGAAAATCTCATTAGATATATCAAGAGTTCTTGATAATTGAATTTCATGCTAAATGAAGTCAAAGGGTTTAGTCTCTATACAAGAAGAGGAACAAATGGAGAGAATGCGGCCACGGCCACGGGCGGACCGTAAGCTGGGGTGGTCGATGCACCGGTGGGGAAGGAAAGCACCATTAGGGTGATTCGGATGGATGAAACTTAGACGCGACGTCGTGGAGGAGAAACAATCGGTAAACATCAGTGATGCCTTTTTTTAACCACAACACTAGTCCGCGTTTAGGGTTGGGTCGTGGCTTCCAAGTTAGGGTTGCTGCAGACAAATTATAGAACGAAACAAAGAGAAAAAGCTAAAAGCGTTTATATATGTTTGGGTTCAAATCTCTAGGGCTTGTTGTGATTTCCTTAAACAGTTTCCCGGGAAAAAGATATGTGATTATCTTCCCGTCGAAAAAAATGGAAGGAAAATATATTATTATTATTTACCTATCTTTCAAACGAAAATTAAAAAATTAGGCAACACTAACTTCCACTAAAAAAATAGAATAAAAGGGTGTTTTCGTGGGGAAGAAGAAAATAGAGAAATAGATACAGACATCCTTCAAGATTACAACCCTCTCTCTCTGCTATTGCTTTTGCATCCCTCGCAAAAACAAACAATTAAAAATCTATTTGCTTCAATGTGATAACTGAATAACAAAAACCCCTCCTAACTGGAAAGTCTTTACCCGAATCAAACCAGGCCATGCAGCTCAAGAGTTGTGAGCCTTTTCTTCTTACTGTACATTTTTCTGGTTTCTTAGAACCAGTCGCCATTCCCCGACCAGAGTTGTCTAGACGATGACGGTCCACCGTGTTCGCTCATGCTTCCTCTCAGTCTAAAGAAGTTTCTTCTACTACGGATGGGTCGTAACGGACCCGACATGTTTGGTAGAATTACGCCTCCTTCTCTAGGAATGCTAGAGGCAGAGTGAGGCCGGTTCTCCATGTCCTCCATTGGTCCTGAGCTATAATCCATGGTTATGAACGAAGACGCTTGACCATACCTTAACCGAGGTGTCAAATTCCACCAGCTGCTATCCGAGGGAGCCAGATCGCCTTTGAAGTCTGCAGAGTCTGGTACCGATGACTCCTTCTGGCTGCAATAGTCCCCACAGGTCTCCTCTGCATCGTTGTATATAAGTTTCAGTGCCTGCACCACTTCCCCCATGAACGGTCTGTGTGAGACCTCTTGGTGGACGCACATGGAAGCAATCGCAGCCACTTTTGCCATATCATCAAAGTCATAGGTTCCAGCCAACGAGGGATCCACAAGTTGCTCCAAGCCCTCTCTATTGGCTAGTAAAGGTCTCGCCCATGTCACAAGGTTTTCTTCTCCCGAAGGTTGAGACATGTCTACCGGTCTTCTACCGGTCAGAAGCTCGAGTAGAACCACGCCGTAGCTATAGACATCGCTTTTCACAAGGAGATGCCCCGTCATTGCATACTCAGGGGCCACGTACCTGCAATTATTTCCCCAGGTGGTCATCGTTAATCCAATATTCAGCCAGAGTGTGTATTCATCATAAAGCATGACTATTAGAAAGATGCTATACCCAAAGGTTCCCATGACTCGAGTGGAAATATGTTGACTTCCTTCGGTGGCTTCTCTTGCCAGTCCAAAGTCTGAGACTTTTGGGGTAAAGTCATCTTCTAGAAGAACATTGCTGGCCTTGAAATCCCGGTGAATTACTCGGGGATTCGAATCTTCATGGAGATATGCCAGTCCTCTCGCTGCTCCGAGTGCAATCTTCAACCGTGCATCCCAATCAAGTGTTCCTTCTGTTTTTGTTAACACCAGGGAAACCAGGCTTTAGAAGGTGATACAACAAGAGGTGACAGATATAAATGGTAAATATTGTTATTCGAAATGCAAAGGATAGATTATGTCACCGTGCAAGTGGGACTCGACACTCCCATTGTGGACAAGCTCGTAAATTAAGCAACGTGTTCGGCCTTCAATGCATATTCCAATCAGTTTCACAAGATTACGGTGGTGCAAACGGCTTAGCATCTCGACTTCGGCAATAAATTCACGGTCTCGATTCTGATTGTCCCTAGTTAGCAGTTTAACTGCAATCTCGGTTCCATCTTCCATGTTACCCTGGTAGACACGACCAAATCCTCCCTCACCCAAAACCCTCTTGGCACTGAATTTGTCAGTTGCCTTCTCGAGCTCGGCAAGTGTGAAGGTCTTCACAGATAAAGCACATGTAGCCATGGACGATATCAAAGAATCTGATCCCGAGCTTCTGGCGCTACTGGAAAACATGGATCCAGCACCTGCAAGGCATGTAAAGATTCAGAAACAGTTTCACACAGGAAAGGCACCCTACCCTGTCTTTTAAAGCTACAAAAGCAAGTATCTGTTACAAAGTCAGAGGTGAAATTTTACCAGGCCTTTTGTTAATCGATGGGGCCAACGCTGGGCCTACAGCATTAGATGATTTTCCAACATTATTCCATTTCATGACTATAAATACAGCTCCAGCCAAAACCAGAGCGAGCACGAAACCTGACAAGACAATGATTGCAATCGTTCTAAAACCTATTCCCTGGCTTTTGTTGGCTAAGGTTCCAGTTGGAATTGGAAGCCCTCCATTGTTTGCACTTGGAGCACTTCCCACTAAATCTCCATATGGTGAAGAAGAAGGAATTCCTGAACCAAAGTTTAACAAATTTAAACAAAAAGAAAACAAAATAAAAGAGAGGTAGAAACTTGTATTACAAAGAAATCAGTTTACCTGGATAACTTATGTGTGTGACCTCATAATCACCAAAAACAGACTCATTTAGAGGCACTTTCTTGTGCCGGAACCTTTGATAAATAAGTGTTGCCGTTGTATTGTCGAACTTTTCCCCAAGTGGAACAAGGTTAATATCCACCACTGTTTTCCCTTGATTTTCACTGTCGGCACTGGCACCCATAATTTTCACTTGGCTTTGTTCCAAGTATGTTCCAGCAGCAACCTCAATTTCTAACTCGTTGGTCACAGGGAAAATAGAGAAAGGCGCGACACTTAGCTTCAGCTGAACTTTCATGGGGAAAACACAGCCACAAGGTGAGCCAAAGGGAGTTGACGTAAGAGGCTCCACGCATTTCTGTTGACAGTCTATCAAAAAGGACAAAGCAGAAAAGAGTAATTACTACTTTTTATCGATCAATTGGAGTCCAAAGCAATAACACTAGGTCTTAGTCAAAGAAGAAAATAGTAAACATACAAAATAGTATCCTTTTCACTAGCATAGGACACAGGATAATGAACAACTAGCAAAAGGATTACCTTGTGAGGAAGGTGAAACCGCTGTCACATTGCGTCTTATATGCCAACGACGGTGACGGTGATGACCTTTGTGTCTTGGTAGTGGAATGCGGCTTGGATTGGGGGAAAAAGCTGAAAATCGAAAGAAAAAGACCACTGAATACTCCTTGGCAGAAAAAATAATTACACTGGCATACTTGTCCAGACTATGTTACCATAAGGATTCCTTTACTGACCTGGTGAAGGTGCAGGAGCAACAGATGGATTAAGATGAGGATTAAAAAAATGCATTTGTTGCGATTTTGAACGAGTAAACGGAAAGCTCATTGGAAATAGCCGAGCTGCAAATGATAAGAGAATACATGTCAAAAACTCATAGCAGCCGAAACAGTAGAATGCATCTACAAGTATCCTCTCTTGCTAATGAAAGTAGCATGCCTATGTTAAAGAAACTAAATTGATACTATCTCAAGATACTAAGAAAAGAGAAAGTAAGCTCATTGTGCCATTTTCACTAGCTTGTTTCCAAATAAGGCACACAAAAGGTGGGAATTCATCGTCACTCTCACAATCACAGATTCCAAACGTACAACAAAAACCCCATTTTGCTTACAATAAAAGTTAGCTTCTAAATATATCAAATAAACAATTCTAAATATAGACACCAGCTAATCTTGAGCTGTCAAGTAAGTTTCAATTCTCTCTAGGTTAATTTTCCCCTTTCTCAAATCACTTCCTAAATTTGATCACATCGAAAGAGGAAAAAAAAAAACTAGTTCATACCAAAGCATACGGGAAACGAGCCGAGAGAATGAAGAAGAAGAAATAACAGAAGAAGCATCGCAAATTTCCACATATTCGATACTCTAAAACCACCATTCGTCAGCAGAACCATAAACACCCAACCTCGCCGGACACTCTCTGCCGAACAAAACGAAGCATCTCCATAACGAAACGTCTAATCATAATAACTTCATCAAAGCTTCGCAGACATTGATTTCTCTCCTCTCCCCCAAAATACAAAACCCTAGGGTTCGACGAGGGGTTTAAACGCGATTTACCACAGATCCACGAAATGCGGCTCGAGATCTATCTATACACAAGAGTCCAGTAAGTTTCGGAGATTTAGAGAGAACGAAGAACTTTCTCCGGCGAAGGTAACAGAGTGATAGAGAGAGAGTAAAGTGAATTCGAAGAAGAAGCGAAGAGAAAGAGAGAGAAAGACTTTAATGCTTGATGGTGGGAAGGGCGTAGGGTAGTGTGTTGCCGTAGTGAGACTGCTTTCGGAGGAAAATAAACAAAAAAAGCGATGATGAAGCAATTAAGCATTACATCCACGCGTTCTATTGACCGCGCGTGGTGTATACTCTCCTCGAAACGACAAAACTGGTGGCCGTTTGCCACCGTCACATCGACAAAACCGTTTCTTTTTTGGGCGTTAGTCGTAGGAACTTCTCCATAAGCGCTATTGGGCTTTTTAATGATCCATGGGCCTTGCTGAATTTCGCCAACCCCGGTTTACATAAACCGAATTTGAATATTGTTTGAACCGATTGGTTCTAATTATACTAAGGGTGTAGTATTACCACTGGTTTTCAATTTTCAATACTAACAAAACTTCAATATTTATGATTCAAGAGTTCTAGAGCAGACTCAAATTGTAAATTGAAAGAAAACACATGTTTTAATTTTGTTTGTAAAATATTTAGGATAAACAAACTGATATGATCGCCATTAAGTGAAGAAATAGTGAATCAGTGATTACAACTACTAAATTACAATACACAAACTGCAAGCACCTACACTCACTCTACAATGATACAAGTCCAACTTAGGAACGATAAGATACAACTAATTGAAGGATGTAGCTCTTCTGTGAGGAATGACTCGTTGGACGCTACTATGATGCTTCTGCCTAACAGTTCATATGTCTTCACTGCAAACAAGTTAATCAAGTGCTCTTGTGATGCGTCAAAGAACTGGACGTAAGTGATTGATAATCTTGAAGTTGTATATGTCCAATATGATATTGTAGGATTGGTTTTTACTAGATTTTGATTGGGTTTTGGTTTTTGTATTTTGTGATTAGTTTAAGCTCTCAAGCCTCCTCTGAGCTTAAGCCTTCGAAGTGGCAAATCTCCACAGCTATTTCTCAACGATTTCTCCAGATTCATGTCCAGGTTTGTTTTTTGATTCATGTTTCTGCACATTTGGATATTGCATAGTAGCGAGGTTAATGAATTGATAGTCTTATTTTTCTTTGACGGGCATATTCTGGTGGTCCTGGTAACTATGCTTCAACGGTTAGTTCAAGCTTCAGTTTCGTGATGGTGTTGATCCAGTGTGCTTTGCTTTGTTTCTTTTAATACTAATAATGTTATGGTGTTTCGTGTTTGTTTGTATGAGTGTGAATCCAAGTACAGTTCGGATTGAAATAAGAAAACATTCCTTCCACTTGAACCATGGCTTTTTGTTAATACAAATTCATAAAAAAAAATTGTTAATACAAATTCATAATTTTTATTCATAAAAAAAAAAAAATTTGTTTAGAACCTCATTATTTACTACCTATAATCGCTAAAAAAACCAAAAACTAAATTAGGATAAATATAACAATTCCAATACAATTATAATATAAAATTCATATATTACCTCAACATTTTACCTATCTATAAACATGCTTAGGACACACATAGATAATGGTTATTGAATAGATAAGTAATTTAGTCATATCTATAACTACAAGAAACTCAAAAATCCTCTCAGACCCAAGTCTCAAGACAGTTTTTATCCAATGAACCTTAATGGTTATTGAGTTATTATCCAGTGAATCATTTGTTGACTCTTTCACGATTTGGGAAAACCTCCCCAAAACTCCACTTCCTAGCTACCTCTGCTCTTCCTCAAATGGAAGATTCTTATCAGAATCACCGGAGAATCCTTTGGATATTTATGCCTGGTCAACTCTCTTGAGCATTTAAACACCTCTCCCCCCTTGGGCAGCAACTTCAGCCCATCTCATCTCCTACCACAGATATCTCAAGCTTCTAGCATTGTCTAAGTTCCTCAAAGCTTTAGGACGAATGGGGTCATTATTTCCAAATAATAAATTTTGCCTCTCAAGAGACATTTACTTCTATAGCCTTTTACAATGCACAAAGTCAAGTCCGCATACATATAAAAAGTAAATTACATTTCACCAGAATAGTTTCCATCAGTACAACCACCAACAATATTATGTCAGCAAATCAAAGTAAAACTATATCTACAAAAGTACTCACCTTTGGATTTGATATACATAGGAGACCAAGGGCCTAAGGCACCGCAAGCCAGAAATGTTTTGTTCTCCAATTGTAGCATCCGCTCCAAACATAGCCTGGTGGATGTCACCTTTCTCAAGATGCTCTCCACACTGAGAAATAAGGTCTTGGACCTGAACATAAATGGAAGAGTCAACAACTGAACAAGAAAGCAATGGATCAGGACATTCAATCTCCAGCACAAAATGATTAGATACCTGTCAAGAGAAAAGGTAGTTGAGATAAGATTTTCTCTTTACTTACCAATTGTAAATGTACAAGTGTGTAACACATGCAAGTTTTCTGAATGAATCTAATGAATGAGAGAGACCCTCTTTATATACTACTAGAAGGTCTCATTTATCCATTTGCACAACTTCTATCGGCCAAAATAACAACCAACTAACTTCCATCTTCTCTCTTATCCATTTGCTGACTCTTCCTTGTATAACGTCTCCAAGGCTTGTACTTCCATGGGCTTATCAATACCTTTAGGGCATTCCCAGTTCCAGTATATATCACAATACTTTCTAATCTTCTCATTGAACGTCTTCGAAATTTCAGCTGTAACTTTCCTGGTAAATACTGGAACAAGTTGATGCTGTTAGAGCAAAAGGAAATAATGATAACGTACAAAGACCAAAATTAAGTAGAAAACACACTGCTAACCTGTTTGCCCAGGTATACAAGTCCAAGACCAAGTGGCAAGAATCGAGTGAGGGCGTCTCCCAATTCTGCCTCATTTCGATCCATCAAAGCAAATATAATAGACTGTGCTACTTCTTCATTACCGGAACCAACATATATATCATTATTCCTAGAGAAAATGAAGCAAATGCAATCACATCGAGAGGCGCTTATGCATCATTCAGTATCGGCGACAATTTGCTTCTTATCTGTCGAAAATAATGAGTATGTTAATGTTACGTGAACACCAAAAGCATTCAAGTAGTCATGTAGGAAAGAACAAGTTAAGGGTATTCTAATTATGTATTGATCTGGCCATTCTGCATATGCAATTCCAAGACCCATGATAGCACCAATTCTGACAGATGAATCCTCTTTGTCTATATAGTCTCCAAGAAAAAGTGCCAATGCCTGAGAAAAAATGTTGAAGCCGTCTGCGAGGCTGTCCGTTCCGCAGATTCTACTACTTTTGGTCACCCTCTCGCTAGGAAGTAAGAAGATTCCTTCCATATCAAGTTCTTGTGAGATGATTAGGTTTCAATATGATTAGTCTTCTTATTTGGTGGTTCTTTTCAAATTGGCTTTCTTAAATTATAAATGACCTAACTGTTCTTGCTTACTTGCTATTCAAGATTCATGTGTTATCTCCTCATTAAGTGTTTTTCTTTCCAATTTTCATTGTAAAATTCGAAATATGCAACTGTTCTTGCTTACTTGGGTACTCAAGTTTCATGTTTGTCCTCCAAGACAACACTCTGAAGTTTTTACTTGGTTAGATAGATTAAGAGTGCAATGTGTTTCTAATTTAACTTAAGATTTGAGAGATGGTTTTGATGTAGTAGACTACCTCTCTCGCGATCTCTCTTACCAGATCTCTCCAGATGATGTACATCTCACAGCTGATTGTCATCAAGCCATTGAGGTCTTGATCTCAACACTCGCCATTCCCGGAGCCAACATTCTGCTGCCTAGGCCCACTTACCCGATGTACGATTCCCGAGCATCTTTCAGCCAGCTAGAGATCCGTCGCTACGACCTCCTTCCAGGAAATGGTTGGGAGGTTGATCTTAATGCAATTGAAGCACTTGCAGATGAAAAAACCGCTGCTATACTTCTCATCAATCCTTGCGGAAACGTTTTTTAACGTCAACATCTCCAGAAGGTACCTCTTTTTTCTTCTTTTGGTAAATCGCGGAAATGTCTCTTACTTTGGATTGAAATACAGTGAAACCTCTGTAAATAAATAATGTTGGGCCAACAAAATTTTGTTAATTTGTAGAGTTATTAAATTATAAAGATATATGAATTGTATAAAAAAACCAGTTTAGAATCAGAAAATTTTGATTATTTATTTGAGTTATTAATTTATCGAGTTTCTATAGATTGCAGAGACTGCTTCCAAGCTTGGAATACTCTTGATCGCAGACGCGAAGTCTACAAGAATATTGTGTTTAGGGAGAAGCCATTTGTGTCCACGGCGGAGTTTTCAGAGATTGTACGCACCAGTGATGATGTTAGGTGCAATATCCAAGAGATGGTTCGTTCCTGGCTGGAGATTTGGTTGGATGGTGACTCTTGACCCTCATAACATCATGAAAGATTCTGGTGTATGTTGCTTAACTCTTTGGTTCTAGGTCTACTCTTTCTCAACGGCGGTCCGGTTTTTTGACTGTTTGTTACTTTTATCTATTAGCTTGTTGGGAGCTAGTCTTGCCAATGTCCTCAAAATGTCAACAGATCCAACAACTTTTATTCAGGTACCTATATATACTTTTGATCCAGAAAAAATGAGTTAAGGCTTATCGCTTTTCAATTTCCTCGATGCTAAGGCGCAATTCATGATATCCTTGGCAAGACAAAAGACGAGTTCTTCACATCAAAACTCGAAACTCTAAGAGAATGTGCAGAGACTTGTTACGAGGAGATCAAGAAGATCACTTGAATCACTTGCCCTTACAAACCTGAGGGGTCAATGTTCACCATGGTAAATCACATCTAAAATGATCAAAACTCAAGCTTAGTGCCCTAATGCATATCAGTTGTCGTGTAGGTCAAGTTAGATCTTTCGGTGCTCGAAGATATCAGCGACGATTTGGAATTATGCTGCAAGTTGGCTAAAGAGGAATCTTTGATCATCCTACCAGGTTTGTACTTAGACGATAGTTATGTTAAAGGAGAGTTACTTGCGGTTAACGTAATCGATGCGATGATTGTTCTTCATTCAGGCCGATCTGTTGGGCTTAAGAACTGGCTACGCATCACCTTTGCGGTCGGGCTGGAGCTCCTTAAAGATGGACTTGTAAGGCTAAAGAACTTTGCCCAGAGACACTCCAAGAAGCAGCATGAGAATTAAGACTCTCTTTCTCCATACCCAAAGCAAACTAAGTCTTGCCTAGGGCTTAAAAAAACGTTGGCTTGTAATAAAACTTTAGGTCAAGTTATTTCAAAAGTTTGTGTGATGTGTCTACTAGTCTATGTAATGTTTGCAAATAAACTTGTAATATATAATGCCATTTCGACCGTTGGATGATTATTATTTGCAAATGAGTGAAATGGCAAAAAGAAACGCCGTTAAAAATAGACAGAGCCACGTTACTACTTCCGTCAAGATTTTCAAAAGGAACCTTAAGAAAGGAAAACAATCCAAAGTTTCCTCCAACGGTTATATGATCCACTATTACTTGTCTTCATCCCAAGCAAAACCTCAAAAATTCCCAATTTGCAGAAATATTATTATATGATCCACCCTAATCATTCTCAATTTAAATTTCTCTGTTTTTTTCTCAGTCAATTACCTCAGATTTTGTTATTGAGATTTTTTTTTCACTTTTTTTTTGGTCAATTGTGCGTAATGGATTCTTGTACGCCTCCTTATCATCGATCGAACACTAAATTAGCTTCGCGTCTTGCTCGAGTCAACAATTCTCTGGAAGATTCGGAACAAGAATCTCTCAATCTCAATCTCAATCTCAATCTCAATCTCGATTTGATTCTACACTCTCCGAAAACCAACGATTCTCCTTACCCATCACCTGTCTCGTCTTCTCCAATCCCTCTTCGCGAACTCCTTCTCTTATCACCTCGTAAATCAAAGACCCGTTTAACCGATAGGCTCGAATTGGCCTCCGAAGATGCGGCGGATCCAGCTGCGGTGGAAGACAAAAGTAGGGCAAAAGGGTCTTTTAGCTTCTCCGAGGAATGTTCGAAGATCAAGGCGTAGTAGTAGAGCTGAGGCTGTGGAAGAGAAACACGACAAAATCGCAAAGCCCAGAAAACGCAAGGCTCGCTCTAAGAAGGAAAAGCCAAATTCAGCTCCTTTATTACCTTCTTCTTCTTCTCTAGATCTTCCAAGTACGTATGATTGTTCTTTCTTCTGTGGTTATTACGTTTCTTGTTCGATTCTGATTTGGTTGTGTGTGGAATTGTTGATTAGGTGAAGAATTTGTGTGTCAAAGCGATTTGAATAGGATTGGAGAGATTATTAGTGATTTGGTAATGTGGAGAGATGCTGCAAAATCGACTCTTTGGATCTCTGTGTTTCTTATCTTCTTGTTTTGCCAAAGGAGTCAACTTTAGGTACTACTATTACCATCCATCTAGCTTGTGTTACTACTAGCTGAAAACACTCACTCATATGGAACTTGTTTTGTTGTGTTTTGAAGCGTTTTCTCGGACTTGTGTTACTTTGCGGGTCCTTCTTGTCAAACACTTTTTGCCAAAGGTATACTACTTATGTGGCTCATTTTGCATTTTTTGTTTGGATATCTTGTAAGAGTTTGATTTGATCCACCAATGTGTTATCTTTCAGAAAAAAACGATGACGCAAAGAGAGAGTTCCATGTGAGTGAAGATGATGTATTGCGCTTAGCCAGACGGTTCCTTCCCGCTACCTACTTTGTGATTTCAAAGACTAGTCAGCTTTTTTCAGGAGAACCATCAATGACACTCAAAGTAAAAACTTGACCAAACACTTTTCTAGGAAATTGGTTTTGGTGGTCTAATCTGGTGTTTCTCTTTTGTCTCAGGTGACACCATTTCTGCTAGTTGGAGCTGAGCATGGTCATCTCATAACACTGTGGAGGCTATCCACATTTGGTACGTCATTTTGAACACAAAACTGAAAACAAATGATGAGTACTACTGGATTGACATGCGTGTATGTTTAATGAAACAGGTTTCTTCCTCAGCTTCACCATCCCAAAGCTGTATTCATGTTACACCCATCAGATTAGCCAAAAAGGTGAAGAAACCAAATTGCTCCCATTCACATATTGTCAATTAGATACTACTAACTCTACTACTATTCATTGTTTCCAAATCTTCATTGAATTTTACTTATGATTTGAGCAGTTGAACGAGTGAAAACAAGAATAGGTGAAGCAATGGGGAATGTGCTCACACAAGATCATCTTGGCAGGCTCTGCTGTGACAGCCTTTTGGAACTTGACAAGTATTAGAACCCGAATCTTTGCCGGTAATTTTATCATCCAATGCTTGGCGGTGTATTGTTTTGTAGTTGATACCATACTATAACCTCTAACCTCTTTCATGTTCTGCAGTTTTTATCATCCTAGTGATACAGTTCCAGAGGAAGAATCAAAGAAGGAGCCACAAGAAGAGCAATCATTAGTTGTAGTGGTTGCAGAAACTGAAGGCTCAAAGGAAAACTAGTGTGTTTCGTAGTTTGTGTGCAAAAACAAAAAAAAATACCATGAGATTCTTTAACAAAGAATGCATTTGAGATTTGCTTGTTGATGCAAAGAGAGATAGATTCATAGAGAGTTCAAGGATTTTTACAAAGATTTGTGTTTGTGGATTACAACAGTTTATTCTTTGCCTAAACTCTCTTAAACCTTGTCTTGAATTCGCATTGAGTCATCATCAAAAGTCTCTTTGCAAGCTGATAAATGACACCAAACATGAGTTACTCATCTAATCAAAATACAACATGTCTTAATAGAGGCTAGCTTCAGTGATCTTCTGGCTAACTCATCACACATCATCATTGCAAGCTGGGAGTATAAGACCAATCAGTAATGATTCTTTCATTCAAATTCTCTAATTAAAGCCAACTCGAATCCAATAAAGAAGTTGATAAACTGTGTTATTTGCAGCAAAACCCACATCATTGGCTTCTTTGTCTTTGTATATTCTTCAGTTAGCCTACAAACATGGACCAATTGAGCTGCCATCTCTTTACAATGTCAAGCACAAAGACAACAACAATTGATCCAGTTTCTCGTAGCAAAACCGACAAAGAGTTGTAAAACTGACTGAAGCTTTCTTCAGTTTCTCTGTATTGTAGCATGCGCTCCAGAGAACGGTTCTGCATATCAATGCCCAGTTCTTCAGCCATGGAAACAATCAAGATGCTCTCCACACTGAGAAAGAAGGTCTTGGGCCTGAACATAAATGGAGGAGTCAACAACTGAACTAGGAAGCAATGGATTTGGACATCAATCACCAGCACAAAATGGATAATTGGAACAAGTCGATGATGTTAAAGCAAAGCAAATACTGATTACGTACAAAGAGCAAGATTAAGAAGAACACATTGCCAACCTCTTTGCCCAGGTATACAAGTCCAAGACCAAGTGGCAAGAAACGAGTGAGGGAGTCTCCCAGTTCTGCCTCACTCCGATCCATCAAAGCAAATATAATAGACTGTGCTACTTCGAAACAGAGATCATTCCTAGAGAAAAGTGAAGCAAATGCAATCACATCGAGAGGCGCTTTTGCATCATTCAGTATCGGCGACAATTTGCTTCTTATCTGTAGAAAACAGTGAGTATGTTAATGTTCCGTGAACACCAAAAGCATTCAAGTAGTAATGTAGGAAAGAACAAGTTAATGTTATTCTAATTATTATGTATTGACCTGGTCATTTTGGGAACCTGCATATGCAATTCCAAGACCCATGGTAGTACCAATTCTGACAGATGAATCCTCTTTGTCTATATAGTCTCCAAGAAGAAGTGCCAATGCCTGAGAAAAAATGCTGAGTCAAATGAAAGAATGGCAGCCAATATTAACACTAATGCTGAGTCAAATGAAGAGGACAGGTCTGCCACCAGATACGTTATATGACAATCTGCAATCATACCTGACCAAAACCAGCATTTACAAATGCATTGACAAAGGTAGCAGCCAAATTCTGTCTAGCAGAATCCGCGTTTGCACACCATCGAGCAAGTGAGCCTACAAAATTCAAAAGGGCATGCCAAAAAACTGGGGAAAACATAATTTGCAGGCGTAACATTCATTAAAACTGACTTGCCTTGTAGATGTGAGAGAATCACGCGCAAAAGTTAACTTACACTAGGAGATATCAAAACAGACTATAGATCAAACAAAGCATATCTCCACTCAAGTCACATTCAAGCATCAGAGAGTGATAGTAAGAGAAAGAGGATTTGTATCATCAAACCAAAATCAAGTAACGATAGAAATCCGAATCAGGATGCAAAAATTTCATCGAAAATACCAGTGATACTTCTGCTACATAAAGAGAAGGCAAAAATATGCAAAAATCATTGATGTTTTACCGCAAGAACAAGAGAGTTAAATTTGAGAATTTATACAATTCTATTCTGCAAGTACTTCTCCAAAAGTCCTAAACAAAGTGAAACATCGACTAAACAAGCATTACTTGTGGAACCATTCCGTCAGGTGTTCCGGTGAATACGGTGAAACCTCTTGAGGCCAAAGCGGGTGCAATCACGTCGTTGTAGAAGTTATCATTCGATACAATGCATAATCCAACCTTCTTATCATCCGCTAATCTTAGATCCGTCAAAGCTCGGAGCCAAATGTCTAGAGTCATTCGAAGTTCCAAAAGTTCTCCTGGTTTAGGCACGTAGGGAACACTGCATTTTCCACACTTGGTCTTTCTCTCATGAAAGTAAAACACCTTACCAAGAGCTTTCTTTACATCAGACAACTTTGAGGAATTTAGCTTCTCTTCAGGAGTTTGTACATTTGGAGGCTTCATGAAGATTGAGTAACATATGACCTTTTCCCAGTAATAGTCAATCTCATCAATTTCTTTCAAAGCAGACTTGAGTTTAGCTCCAAAATCACTAACACTGAATTCGTTTCCTAGATAAACCGTTTGATAACCAAACGAAAATCACAAGCTCTTTAGTCCCATCACTGACCAAGAGACCTTCATGTCTTCTTCTTCTGCGTTCTTTTTTGTTTGATATTCTAGAATTTTCACACTTTAAGAAAACACATTAATTCTTAGTTACAAATGTCTTAATTTTTGTACGATTTTTGTACTTAACAATTTTCTATAACTTTTAGCCCAATAATAATTCAATAAAACCAATTAATGTGTATTAAAATTTACAATTCATCATTATTTTTCATTAAAATGCATTGAGAATGTAAAAAATCAATCTTTTAGAAATATTTTTTTTTCCTATAACATCAATTAAAAGAAAACAGAAGGAATATTAAAGAAATGTTGTGTTAGGTTCGCACTGTAAATGAGAAACAAAAGTTGTTGGCTTTAATTAAATTCTCAGCATTTGTGAAAATTTGATTTTTTTTTTTTTTTGTCATCTTGTTTTATCGTGAACGGAAGAACATAATCAGATTACCCAAATCCGTTAAAAATGGTTCGCACCATAGTTTAAGTAATATGTTAAAAATGTGTTCATTTTCTCCATTCATCTTCTTTAAGCATCGAACAAATACTTTTACAATTGAGTCTAGACGTACGTTAAAATTCACAAAATGGAATAATTAACCTCCTCAATATTGCGTTTCATAAAAGAAAATAACATAAACAAAAACAATAGGGGATGGTTAATGTGATGGTGAACTTATTTTCCTAAAATCCTATAAACCCTATAAGCCGTTAAGGCCTATTTGGATTGAAGCTTACTTTTATTCCAAACGCGTATTATCCCATACTTTGGCCCAATGGGCCCAATTTTACTAATTTTATTCATTATCCATCGCTGTACATCTCAAAGTCTAGGTTAACTGTGAAATGATATTTGATGATATTAATTTTAGGCTCTTGTTGATGATATTTGAAAATAAGATGGTCAAATGAATGGTGAATGTGATAGTTGTGGACATGCAATTAACAGAAAAAAAACACACACTAGGAAGTAGTAATAGTTAACGACGTGTGTTATACCAAGACGATAAAGATCCAAAAATGAAATAATCTTTAACGGAGAAAGATAAATTACATTAAAAAAGGGCATAAAACTGTCTTTGTTACTACGGTGGTTCCAAGTTTACATAACCATATTGTTTCTCTTCACTCCTCTCTATAGTCTGGATTCTCCTTTAAGATGATGAACCCTTCTAGAATCGGCCACAGAGGAATGTATCTGTTTGTCATTTACAATCAGACACCAAAGCTTTTCATACGGAAACAGAAACGGCAACAAGGGGAGTTGGAAGAAGAACATACTTGTCGGTGGCTAGCTCGGCTCTCACACCAGCAGCCACGAGAACAGGTGTAGAATGTGTCTGGAAACCGGTTATGGTCTTGGGCCGACCTGATTGTCCAACCACATCCACTGCTTATCCTACCCGCACTGGCACTGGCAGTGGCTTCATGTTTTCGTCTACGGTCAACATCATCCTTGGCTACAATGTTTCCACAAATTTTGGTTCAAAAAATCAATCATAGCAAGATAATTAAACATAAACAACAAGAACCGGACTGAAATGGAACTTACTTGCATCGCCAAAACGAGGAAGTACAGCACATAATGGTATTTCCCGAGTATGATTGGTTTCATGTCAAGGTAAGCATGCAAGAGCATCACTATACCAGCAAGAGCGGTTCTGCGTGAACAAGGTTCGCATGAGCAAGGGTAAGGATTCACATAACAAAAGCTTTGAACACTGAACCATCAAAAAAAAATCATGTTATAGCGGTGATAAAGAGAAAGGACAACTTACGGCGATAGCAAGAACCGTTCAGAGTGGAAGGGGCTGAGTGTTAAGAGCCCTTTTCCCATGTGCACCAGACCTTGAGCAATACACACCTGCATAATGACTTATCAAGTGAGCAGAGTAATTTCAACAAGAACAAGATCTATTACAAGGGCACAAAAACAAAATTAATTTTTTTTGAGGAACACATTACACAGAAGAGAAGGCTGGCGTCCCTGTAAATAATAGTTGGAGAGGTTCCGAAGCATCCCAGCTCTCCTTGCGTTATTAGTTCCGGCGCCAATCAGTCCCAATCAAATAATTGCTGCCTGCAGGAGTCCGAGTCAGAAGAAAGATCACTCCCCTCCCAATATTATGCACTAAGGTATTATTAGTCTATAAGGCCATGTTCATTGGTGACACCGTCGTGTCTTAAGAAGTGTTCTTATAATATAAAATTATTAAAACACACACTCTCTCTTCCTTTTACTCAATTTTATACCTTCTCTTTTATTCTTTTACTCAACTTTATACTTTCTCTTTTATCATTTTACTCAACTTTAATTAAGAACACTCTCCAAAAGTGTCTAATTTTAGACACTCTCTCTCCTCTTTAAGAACACTTCATCATCATCTACTCTCTCTTTCTTCCTTTTACTCAAATTTTAATAATTTTATATTTTAAGAACACCCCATAAAACACCATAAGATCTCCAATGAACATGCCCTAATATACTATTTGTGTTACGATATGGATATAGATATATTTTTCTTACATATTGATGTATGTAAACGTTACCGTATAATTGTGTCGGCATTAAATGCGCCACCCGACAAATCCACTTGCTCAAGCTAAGCCTACATACGCAGATATGCCTACTACGAAATCGTGATTCGGTGTTTGAAGGTGAAACACGTAAATGACCACACAAACCGGTACAGTGCAGGTTAGTTTTAAAAAGTTTTTGTCATCCACCTAATTTACCTCTTTTAATTTGAAAAGAAGATTATCATTCTATACTAAATAAGGTGAGGAATTGGAATAAGTTCATTTTGTTTTAACCATTTTTATGTCAAGGAAACAAATTGAGTAAGTGCATTTTGTCAAACATTTTTTTTACCGTTGTTTAGATGTTCTTAAACTACCAATCTTCAACCATTTCTTACGAACCAAAGAGTTAATGAAATTCATATTAAAAATTCATTAATAATTGTTCTGATTTTCTTAGAATTATGTAAGAACTTGCATGCTTTAGTTAACTAAAGTTTTTCCAATAGCTACCCTATTTAAACATCTTCCAAAAGCACTTCAGAACAAATTTATATTTTTGCAAAATGAAAACTACAAGGTTAACTTTTTAAAATCGTCGAATCTTAAATAAGTTATACTCCCTCCGTTCCTCGGAGATTGATTTTCTAGCATTTTTCACACAAATTAAGAAACAATAAATTATGTTTAGTTATTAATGCAACTTTTTGTAATAAACATTTTTTCATAACAATGAACCAATAGTTATTCTTTATATTCAAATAGTCTCATTAAATATTTCTTGGAACTTACAATTTATTAAATCTAAATTGATTAAAAAATAGAAAAAATCTAGAACATCAATCTTTGTGGAACACCTAAAATATGCTAGAAAATCAATCTCCAAGGAACAGAGGGAGTAATTGTTTTGACCATTTTATAGTTTTCTTTGTGATGGTACATCTATATCACGGTAGTCAAAGTTTCATCGTACGAAAATAACGGAACACTGAGGGGTTGACTCTTGGTTTCAGTTTTTTTTCTTCCATGTGTCTAATTTTTTATTTGCTATTATCTTGTGTATATTGTTACGGGCCATGTTTGGATCGGTTCCGATAAACAAGATACTGAACATGTTTACTGAAGCCATCAACGGACCAAGTATTTAGTGGAAGAACCAGTGTGTGCACGATTTTCCTAAAATTTATGTAAGTACGTTACTCTCACCCTTCTACCATATCTCTTCATTTCCATCATAATATACTTGGCTACTTGCTAATACATTTTTATGTCGTAGTGGTGTAAAGGAAAACCAAAGTTATGAATTTTGTGGAACGGATACATAAGAAGACGTCTCAAACGAATGAAGATTTGAACCATCCAAAAGGCTAAAGATGTTGGGAATGTAAACGGGTTAATAAAGTAGGTCATCTAAAAATGCAAAGTGTTGATGGGAATGTAAGTGAGAAACATTTTCCATTCATTTTTTGTAACACATGTGATAAAAAATTTCTTAAAAGTGTTAGTGATGTTGAAGAGAAATGAAAAACCAAAGTGGGGTGTGAATGGTTGGTATTCTCTTAACTCAGTGAGCAAAGGGTCATCATGCTGGGTTTGATCTCATTACCAATAAAATTGTTGTAAGAAAACCACTATGAAATTGATTAGAGAGTGAATGCAACTCTTTGTCATCCCTAAGCAAGAATTAAATCATGCAAATATGCAATGCTTCAGATGTAATATAAATTCCATGCTAAATTATGTTGACACGTTTTTTTCTATTTGTTTACCTAAATTTTGTGTGTGTCAACATCTTTATTTGTACATTTCTCCAGCCATTGTAAGTTTCTTTTAAAAACCCAATTTCTGTTGGAAGTGATTAAGTCTTCATCATATTAACTTAGGATAGTTATATATTATTAAGTGTCAAATTATGTAATCGTATTACTTGATCAAAGGATACGAATGAGAGTAGCCATAAAACGGTTACTTGTATGAATGTATGTGTCTGTTCACATTGAGTCGTCTATTAGAGACGCAACTCTTAGTTCAAGTGTGTGTTTGTAAAACTATAAATACTCTTTAGATTATGAATACAAAGTGTGTGGTTTTCGTTTAACAAAATCAGAGCAAATTGAGAGAAGTAAACTTGTTGAGTGTTCGACAAGAAACAAAAATGGTGACTTGCAAAACAGAGTAAAATCTGTGAGTTGTCCGATCCTAACACAAAGTGACTTTGAGAGTTTAAAGTCCAACAATTTCTTAGGTCGTTTGTCCTTAAGTTGTATTTGTTATGTTTTAAATTTGAGATCCAGATGAAACCAAGTTCAAGAGAGATGGAGAGACGAGTCTTACTGGTTTCAATGCTGGAGTAGTCTTCAGGGTCGGAGTAGTCTTCGGGGTCGGAGAGATCTACTTTATCCTCGGCTTTGGGGAGTTGTACTTCTTTGAAATTGGAGGAAAAATCGAAATATGCGCTCATGGAAGAGGAGATGAGATCAATTTGAGAAAAGAGAGATGAGATCAATTTGAGATCCAGATGAGAGACAAGTCTTACTGGTTTCGACGTAGGAGTAGTCTTCGAGGTCGACAGATTCAATATCGGAATATTCTTCATCCTCGGAGGAAGAGGAGAGATCTGCGCTCATGGTTTCTCGATAATGAGAAAGTATTAGGGTTTCTCGATCGAGAGAGCTCTCGTGGATTTTATCCTTAAATCAACCTTGGTTAAGGAGTTAGGTTTTCACAGTCGGTTCTGTACTTTTTTTCCTTAAAAGTCAGTTTTGCCAGATCTCAATTGGCACTTTTTCATCCATATCTCTTCTCGTTGGAAAATTTTCCTTTTTTTTGTTCTGAAATTTCATTAAAAGCTACTCTCTCATGGTTCCTTGCCCGACAAGTTACTTGGAACTCTCGTCCATATCTCTTTTCATTGGGAAATATTCTTCTTCTTCTTTTTTCGTCTGTGAATCGGAGGCTATACAAATAGATTGCAGCCCCAAATCGATTGCATGCGCGAGAGCCATCTTGATTGCTAGGGCTTCTGTTGGTAGTGGTGATCACACAAAACGCATTGTCTTTGACCCTTGCTACTCTTCGCGGTTCCTTGCCTGACAAGTTACTTGGAACTCTCGTCCAAGATGGTGTTTTGCTTTCTTTCTCTTTTGTTCATCTATGCAAGCTGTACTTTCATGATTTGGAAACTGTAACCCTTTCAATACATGGTTTGGAGCTTTTCATATGAAGATTTTAATTCATTTTGTATACGGAAACCACCCATACAGTTTATCAATGGTGGAACATTTAGAGATACTGTATATTTGAACTATGATTGATGATGAACATGAAAGAGATTAATATGAAGTATATATCGATCTCTAAATAGTATACAAACTACCGTCAGATTACAACTAAAACATATTTATATAAATATAGTAATCAAATAAAGTTAACCAAGTTATTGGTTTGTTAATATGTAATGCCTTGAAAAATGAGTTTTAGTAAAATACTTACAATTGTTGCCCAAAACACATTTATCAAAAATGTTATCTTCCAATGTTTGTTTGATGTTTGTATGACTTTTCAAACATAAAAGAATAAAATAATTCAGTCAATTTTATGATGGTGGTAGTGTATAGTTTTCAACATTTTGAAAGATCTATACGGACGACAAAAAAAGAAGAAAAGAAAGATCTATACGATTCAAGCTCCGATCCAGGACGTTGGATATGTATATATAAAAAATCATTAATTAAGCTGCTTACAAACAATGATTTGTGTTCAACTTGGGTTATTTATCGAGATTTACAACATTATATTCTTTTTTAACCTCCTAATACATATGATTAGATGTTTTTTAGAAAACCATAACGAGATTGACTAAATTATGAGTTGTGGGTTACTTTGTTTGCTAAGGGAGAGTAAATGCAACGGTAACCAAGAATAATATTTGTATTTAAGAAAATAACAAGAAGCATTTTATTGTTAAAAAATAAGGTATTTCGCTATATTTGTGGACCATTTTGGTTTCACGCGATTTGGAAAATACAATGTAGTTTTTTATTTATTTTCGATCTCTTCTCTCTTTCTAACACATTAAAAACAAAGCATTAAATGTAAATATGCAAAATTTTTTCTTCGCACCACTCATATTATTACCTATCTCACTTCTCAACATCTCTCTTCACATTACAAATTTGCTTCAACTAATTTGTGAGAATTTATCATCACGTTTGTTTCTTTTATTTTCTCATTTAGACCAAACTAGATTAGGTTTCATATGTGTAGATGAAAAAGTAACAGCTGTGACTATTGAGTGTTATTTCTTTTTTGTTTTCTTCTTTTTGGCTTCTTTTTGTTGTCAGTAGAAGAACCAGAAGCTTGTGTCTTTTTTCTTTTGCCTTTTCTAGTTGATTCTTGTGTCAAGTTGACCTTAGGTTTGTTGGCAACATTAGGCATCTCTCTATCTCCATAGTCTCCCATCAAGGGTTATCGGTGTAGTAGAACAGGCCATTTGTAAAAACACAGAACAAAAAACATTGAAATTTTTATCAACATTTCAATTGTAATCTGAGAAAACTAATTTAAGAACAGTCAATACTAATTGTAGAAAACCATAAAATCAAAATTGGAATTCATAAACCCTAATTTCAAAACTGAGATAATTGGAATTTCAGAAACCCTAAATTCATTTTCAGAAATCCTAAATTGAATTTTTAAATTAAATTTGAGATTGAAATTGATATACGGAAACCCTCAATTCGGATTAGAAATCGAAGCTGTGAAACCCTAATTTCAAAATTGAATTGAAATTGATGCAAAAGACAACCAAATAGAACAAATTGAATCGTTTATAGAACAGTTGAAAAAGAACTACCTCCGATTGTGTCTGCGAATTCTCAGACGGAGGAGAGGAACCGAACTGGTGATGTGTTTGGAGATCCAGTTTTGCCGTTGGTTCTATATAAATCATCTCCACTGCTTTGAAATCGAGTAAAGAATTCTCGATTGCAGCTTAGAAGCTCAAACGACTCGATCATGCAAGGCCTCAGACGAAAAGGAGAAAGGAGAAAATGATTGTGTTTCTTTAGGGTGTAGGTCGACATTGATGAAGCTATACATGCGTGGGAGTACTGTTCGGATTGGTTTCAGTTAGCTTCGGTTATTGGGTAATAACCGATCGGGTTTGTATAACCGTATGATTTAAGTATTAAAACCGATCGGATTATATGACCAACATGTATCCGGACCGAACCCTTATTTTCGGGTCGGGTTCGGGTTCGGATTTCGGATACGAGTAAAAGGCCTAGGCCTAACCATTGGAGATGGTTTTATATATTTTGCTTGGATTTAGAGGATGGTTATTCCTTTTTTATATTATTATTTAAGAATGTTTGAATGAAAAAAGATTTTTTTTTTTTTTGAAACTTTGAAAAAAGATTGTTGAACAAAAAAAATGTCTACGCACGTGAATGGATAGTTTTCTGTAATTGTGTGATTCACGTACTCTTACACAATTACGTAGACATAAAAATGGATAGTTTGTGCAATTACAAATGTTAATACATCATTGTAACGATAATTACGAACAAGAAATTATAGTTTGCATTTAAAAAACAAACACAACTCTTTAACAAAAAAAAAAAAAACACAACTTAAAAGAAAACAAATTAACTAGGAAAAGTAAAAAACGGATGAGAATAATACAATTCCCAAGAACAATGTAGTGGGACCTCGGTATTAATGCCCGATTCCTGAGCTTCCGCATCTCGTATAATATGTACAGTTTATGGCATTAATATGTGCATGTTACAACAAAGTTCCAAATTTGCATGTATGTTACATGAAGATCTTAAGGTTAAATTTTGTTATCTTTATCATTTTGACGTTTGCACATTTAGAGATACAGTATATTTGAAGTTTTGAACCACAATTGATAATGAACATGAAATAAATCAATACGAAGTTCAATATCTCAATCATATATAAACTGCCATCAGATTACAATCAAATATGTAGTTAGGTATACTTTTTATTGGTTTGTTAAAACTAAATGCGATAAAAAAAAACATTATAAAAGTTCATGTTAGTAAAACACACTTCCAATTGTTGACTAATAACATATTTTCCAAATGTTTGTAGACGTTTCAAAGTACAAGAATCATTGATGGTGCTGAGGAGCTTCTCATTTTTAAAGATCTTAAGACGATTCAAGCTTGATCCACGACATTGAATATATATGGAAAAAATAAAACCATTAAGCTAAATAATCAAAATTAAGCTCTTAAACAATGATTTGTTTCTTTCAATTATTAGGGTTACATATCCAGATTTACAAAGTATTTTATATTATTTTGACATCCTAATAATACATATGATTAGTTTATTGCACTTGAAGTTTTTTATCTTAAATAGGGAGATCGACTAAATTATGAGTATTTATTCCTTAGCTGTTTCATTTCAGATTTTCATGATTTTTTTTAAATCAAAATCAGAGGGATTTTAGTAAAGTCAAATCCAACGGCTTAGATTGAAGGAAAAATGTGGAGCGTGAGAGAGACATGTAAATCAAAATAAATTCAACAGTTGGGTGACTGCATGATGAAGAAATTGAATTTAAGTAGAACCAAAAACTTTTTTTTTTATCAAAAAGTCGAACTAAGGCTTCAAATGGTGATATAAAATAGAACGGTGCGGATCAAAAATTTGTGCGGTGCAATACGGTATAATTGCGAATCGTGCGGTTTACGGAATAAGTGCGGTTTGTGTAAAAAAACGGGACGGAACAATATTTGATTGGTAAAAAAATAAACAAAGTACGGATATAATTATTATCAAAATTTAACTTATTTTCTTTTTAGCGTTTTTGAGAATAAATTTTTTTTTTTGAGAACTCGTACAGGATTTTTTCAGATTTTTATTTAATTAGAAAAAATAAACTGCAAAGTAACCATATAGTAATAGGTGAGTAAGAAAACTCAAGTGCGGTTCACTAAGTTTCTTCATGAAATGTTACTAATGCGGTTCAGTTTTAGTTAAAACATTTTTTAATCATTAAATACATGCAATACAAAATATCGGGTGATTGGTGAATTATATTTGATCCGCCCCGCATTACGCAAAAACCGAACCCCCCACCACCCCAACCCGTGTTTTCCAATCAAAGCCTTAAAATAAAATAGTTGAAGTGCTATTTACTACGGTATGGACTATGACTGATGGCATCATAATGACAATATAAGGCCAGTCTTTTCAAGAAGTCACAACATTTCATTTTTAATAATATTATTACATGATATCATTTCATTTTCTCTTGTCAAGTCAAATACGGATGCGAGCCTTCACATCAACTTATTGTCATCTCTTATATATCAATTTAAAAATGTATACGCACGTACGATTTCAACTTCTTAAATACCATAAAGTGGGTTGGTCAAATCATAAATGCCACAAGGCAAAATTGAGTTTCTTTTCTATTTAATTTTAATTCAAAAATAAGAAAAATGACAAAAGAATAGATGTTTAGGCCCAAGTGTTGGATGCCCAGGTGACGGGTTCGAATGTTGTAAACGTGTTTTTCTCTTTTTACCATTTCGTTTGAATGAGATATAATCTTGTAACTAAATGTCGATTTATTATATTAAACAACAAGCATTGTAAAACTATTACACAACTAGAGTTCATATTATAAAAGGCAAAGTTATACAAGCATTAGTGCATATTATAGAATAGAGTTCAAACAAGCATTTGTTCATATTACAGATAAGAGTTCATGAAATTACTCAAAAGCTTTATTCCACTTATTCTCAAAGCTTAGAGCTAATGCTGCAAAAAAGAAGAAGAAAGAATCATTAAAGATTATATTAGACATTAATAGCAAAACATTTGATTTCACATACGTGAATTCAAATTTAATTAGGGAGAGGAGGACCATTCCATATAAGAGATCCTTTACCAGATTTGCTTTCCCAATGCCAGGTGGCTTTTGAAATAAGAAGCAATTTTTTTATCAACCTGTTGTTTGTCTTCGACAGTTAACATGATGGACGTCGATTTCCTAAAAATTACTTTAAAAAATTCACCATCTAGTGACAAATGCTTGAGACCCCATAAGATTGACGCAGTAATTGTATGCAGTAAGTATCCGTCTTACGTAAAATTTGTTCTAAAAGAAAAAGAAAAAAATTGTTATGGATTAATATAGAAAAAATGTTTGGAGGTTTTTTATGCTAATGTTTAGGAAAAATTGCATAAAAAACCTCCAAACATTTTCCTTATATTAATCCATAACAATATATTTTTTCTTTTTCTTTTAGAACAAATTATAAGTAAGACGGATACTGCAGACAATCAGGTCTCAAGCATTTGTCACTGAGAATATCCTAATAATAACATCGGATGGTGATTTTTTAAAGATAATCAAGGCATTTTTAGGTTGACAAACGACATCCCAGCTCTCCTTGCGTTATTAGTTCCGGCGCCAATCAGTCCCAAAGAAACAATTGCTGCCTGTAGGAGTCCGAGTCAGAAGAAAGATCACTCCCCTCTCAATATTATGCAATCCAATAACTATACTGGACAGGCTGTGAATACAAACGATTACTAACCATGGCAACTTCCGAATCTGTGTCATGGCTAAGACGGCTCAACGTGTCCATTACAGTTACCTGGAATTGAAGGAGAATATTAAAAACCAGCTTTACTCTATTCAACCACCAGCAATTTTACGTAAACAGATGAAGGTAAAACTATATTTACAAAAATAATCACCTTTAGATTTGATATACATAGGAGACCAAGGGCCAAAGGCACCGCACGCCGAATGTTTTGTTCTCCGTATTGTAGCATGCGCTCCAAAGAACGGATCTGCATATCAATGCCCAGTTCTTCAGACATAGAAACCATCGCTAATTTAAGCACAGCTGGACCTGGTGGATGTCACCTTTCTCAAGATGCTCTCCACACTGAGAAAGAAGGTCTTGGACCTGAACATAAATGGAGGAGTCAAAAATTGAACTAGGAAGCAATGGATTTGGACATCAATCTCCAGCACAAAATGATGAGATACCTTAAGGGCATTCCCAGTTCCAGCATAAGCACAGGAAAGAAGTGTCATATCACAATACTTTCTAATCTTCTCATTGAACGTCTTTGAAACTTCAGCAGTAGCCTCAACACTTTCCTGGTAGATAAGTTGATGCTGTTAGAGAAAAAGGAAATAATGATAACGTACAAAGAGTAAAATTAAGTAGAACACGTTGCCAACCTGTTTGCCCAGGTATAGAAGTCCAAGACCAAGTGGCAAGAAACGAGTGAGGGCGTCTCCCAGTTCTGCCTCACTTCGATCCATCAAAGCAAATACAATAGACTGTGCTACTTCTTCATTTCAGGAAGAAACATATAGATCATTATTCCTAGAGAAAAGTGAAGTAAATGCAATCACATCGAGAGGCGCTTTTGCATCATTCAGTATCGGCGACAATTTGCTTTTTATCTGTAGAAAACAAGAGAGATGAGATCAAATTTGAGATCCAGATGAAACCAAATTCAAGAGAGATGGAGAGACAAGTCTTACTGGTTTCAATGCTGGAGTAGTCTTCGGGGTCGGAGAGATCTACTTTATCCTCGGCTTTGGGGAGTTCTACTTCTTTGAGGTTGGAGGAAAAATAGAGATCTGAGCTCACCCATAAATAATTCGGGAGGTTCGACATCCTCTTCTACGACCATGGAGAGATCCACTCATGATAATGATGATTTTAGCCCTTGGATCTCTCAAAGAAAAGGAAATTAGGTTCTCGACCGTCCGATCTGTCTACTTTTTTCCTTTTTATTTTTATTTTCATAAAAGGTCAATTTTGCCGAATGTATTCACTTTTTCATCCATCTCTCTTTTTTTCATATATCACTTTTTCTTTTCCTTTTTTTTTTGGGTCGAATATCACTTTTTCTTTTCCTTTTACCACTTGTTTTCAATTTTCAATTACTAACAAAATTTTAATATATTTATGATTCAAGAGTTCTAGAGCAGACTCAAATTGTAAATTGAAACAAAACACATGCTTTAATTTTGTTTGTAATATATTTAGGATAAACAAACTGATCGCCATTAAGTGAACAAATAGTGAATCAGTGATTACAGCTACTAAATTACAATACACAAACTGCAAGCACCTACCCTCACTCTACAATGATACAAGTTCAACTTACCAACGATGATAAGATACAGATTACAGTAATTGTTGTTTCAATCATTCAAGAAGGTTTCGAAATCGAATGTCAACGAACTAACATAGTCTTGACTTACTGGTTCAGGCAACGGGCAAACGGGGGTGACATGGTTCGAGCTGTCCATTAGCCAACTCTCAAATTCCACCAGTTTGGTCTGCAAGACGTTTTCATTAGTTCCCGACAGCTGTTGAACCGTCTGCGCTTGCGAAACCACAGGGGTAAGAGGAGTTTCAGGTGGAGTAAGCAGACCTGGATTTGCCTGAAACTGCCGATTATTTATGTTCTGGCCTGAACGTCTAGCGTAAACATTGCTCTGAGACCCCGTGACCACTGAGCGATGGTCAGTAACATTGGGCAGTTGTTGAGGGAACATTCCCGGTTTTATTGTCGGTGGCACAATGGAAGAGGTAAGGTGGGTGGATTGTGAAACTTGAGCATTGGTATATAGACCCACCTTGATGTTGTTACCATTTGTCGCACCATGCCGAGTTCCTGAAGAGGCCACTCGGGGCCTTAAGTTACCCATATAAAAACTTTTATCCTTTTGGATGACATTGTTGCGAATACTTCCCAATGACTGCGTCTGTCGATTATGCAACCCATGATTGTGATTGAATGGAATCGATTGCTTGACTCTAGACCTGGCTCTGACGGCAACACGGCTAGATGATGAGCAAGGCCGGAGTCCAACCTGGCTCTGTGGCAACCTTACGATATTTTGAGTAGCAGACCGTGAAAACTGTTGGGTGACTGTCACAGAAGCTAGCAGGGGAGTAGAAGTAGGTTTTGGAGATGGTTGGGTTGTGGGCATGGGCAAAACTCCGGTCCTGAAGTATTCGCGTTGATTCTTCCACATCTTCTCTTTATCATTAGCATGACAATGATCTATGCTCGAGACACCAATACACCAGTATTGACATGGAGCAGGGATGTCACACACATAACAGTGACACTTGGAAAATGAAAATAAAGAAAAACGGATTAGCGTCCATTGAATCTCTATGGAGGATTACGGATTAAGGAATTCGATGCTTACCATATCGCAGTACTTGTCATGTGAAGTCGTATTGAATGCGTACTTAGCGCATGAATGTCGAGGATGAGGGAAATCTCTACATGCTATCTACAAAACAAAATAGCTTGCTTTTAATACTGCATAAATGGAAAAACAGTTCATTGATACACTAATTAATAAACAGTTTAATGATCATCCATTGTTAAAACAATTTCTTTCCAAAATAAAAGAAGATTCTGTATTTCTTCTACCAGAGAAATTACCAATCCTGATAAGCTACACAAGAACATCTACACAAGGATTCCCACAAAACTAACGATACAGAATCAGAATGAAGATAAACAAAATACCAAAGAGAATTCAGAAATTGAATTCCATACCTCACCCTTTTGACCTACTACGAGCACATCATCATCGTTACCATCACCATCATCACAATTCTTAGCTAATTTACAATCATCGTTCGTCGTCTTGTCGGGATCACAGTCCAAAATCACACAATCATCGTCGTCTTCATCATCTTCCACAGCTTGAATCGGCTTTCGATACTGAGAATCTACAACACCGCCATTAACCTCGGAAATCACCTCGACTACATCGGTACTGTCAGATTTCTCCTCGACGGCTTCAATAACGTTAAGCCAATCGAAGTAGTCTCTATCTATCTTTTCGACTTCTTCATCTGAACTAAGATCGACAACATCATGATTCCCCGAATCCATCGACGATTTTTTCAAGCAGATCGGAAGAAATTCTTCAAATACCCAAAAGAGAATTCATTCCAAGAAGAAGAAGAAGACAGGATCAGATTGCATTTACGAACACCGGAATTCGGTGAGTAGAACGATTTGCGAGAGCAAAATCGCTTGAATTTAAGATTCTACGGAGAGAAAATTATTAGGGTTTGGAATTGGAGAAAGCAGAAATTGAGTGTGGTAACGCTCGTCGATAAGCATCAAAGGGTAAAACATGTTATTTTGATGTTTTCCTCAATTACTGGGCCCGGCCCAACTGCTTGATAGGCTTCTGCTAGTCTAGCCCAATGGATAGGCACAATAAAAGAATCCTTCTAAAAAAAAAATTTCTTAATACTATTACACCTTCTTTTTTTTTTTTTGAAAAATAATACTATTACACCATTGTTGTTAGTTTATCAATTTATTTCAATCTAATGAAGAGGTTCTTGCACAACTAGTAGATCATTGCTTACAATTTGCACAATTATGAAAACAACGAATACAAATAATAATATACATTATTGTAAATATAACTACGAAAATTAATTATATTTTGCATTCGAAAGATTAAGAGAAGTAAAAAGCGGATGAAAATAATACAATACCCAAGAACAAAGTGGTGGGAAAAGTGCATGTGCGACCTCGGTATTAATGCTTGAGCTTCCGCATCTCGTAGAATATGCATCGTTTATGGGATTAATACGTGCACGTTACAACAAAATTCCAAAGTTGTATTTTGCTAACTTTATAATAGTGATGGTGGAACATTTAGAGAGAGTGCATTTGAACTACAATTGATGAACTACTTGAATAGATTAATATATGAAGTTTATATCGATCTTCTAAATCATATACAAACTATCGTCAGATTATAACCAAAACATATTTATAAATATCAGAATCGAATAAAGTTATACATTTTCTTGGTTTGTTAAAATGTAATGCTATCTTCCAAAATGTTGACCAAAAACATATTTTCCAAATGTTATCTTCCAAATCTTTGTTTGATGTTTGTATGACTTTTCAAACATAAAAAGAATCAAATATTTTTTTTCAAATTTATGATGGTGGTTAGGAGTTTCTACATTACATTTTGAAAGATCTTAAGACGATTAAGCTTCGATCCATGACAGTGAATATGTATGCAAAAACAAAATCATGAAGCAAATTACACAATTAAGTTTTAAACAGTGATTTGTTCCGTTCAATTTGGGTTACCTATCCAGATTTACAAAGTATTTATATTGTTATTTGTTAACCTCCTAATACAGTATATATGATTAGTTTATTGCACTAAAAATTTTTTGAAAACATGAGGAGATTGACTAAATTATGAGTTTTTAATCTTTAGCTGTTTCATTTCAACTTTTCATGATCTTTCTTTAATTCGTTTGGATATTCTTCAAACTTCAAGTAGGAAATATCTAAAACCAACATGTCATCTGGTCCAGGAACGAACCTGAAATTCAAATATATAAGGCGTCAAGAAGACTTTCATGAGCAATATAATCAAGCAAAACTCGCCACTTTTTTCAACATGACTACTCTAAACCAAGATCAGTAAAATAACAATACGAGTGGTCTAAAAACAGTGAACGAAATAGAATGGATAGGATTTGACTATGTTGAACGTACTTTGCTGCACTTGTGAGATAGTTGCACGTCCTCTTGAAATTTGCATTGTCTACATGCTTAAAGTAAGAGATCAAGATCTTCGGCATCCATTAACAGGTCAACAGCTTCGGGTTTCTGCATTATGCTGCAATGAATAAATTGAAATTCCCCCAAAGTGTATATATTATACATTCTACTTGTGCACGACAAGGGACAAAGAAACAAGAAAAATAACCATCGTTAGGAATTTACCTTCATGTGAAAAGCAACAGTTTGCTGCACAAGCTCCATTAAATCGTCAATAGGGGCTTCCTCACTCTGAGATAACAAAACAAACAGGTAGATAACCATATGTCAGTAACATTTCTCAATGAGTAAGACTCATATAGTCATTCCCTAAAACACCAATCATTAGAAAGATGAAGCCAAATACAACTACCAATAATCTTAGAGTATGTGGAAAAATCTTAAGACGAGAAATTGAAATAGCCAAAGACAAAATGGACTAACCTGACGCTTTGTATACTCAAAATAGCCAAAGAAATTACCCCCGCCATACAAGTTGATTCTGGATTCTTCTTGGCAACCGCCGAGCACACTGGATTCTTCTCCGCAACTGCCAACCACATCCTTTTACCAATAAAGGACTTTATGTCCTGAGAAATAAAGCTGAGTCAGATGAAAGAATGGCAGCCCATATTAGCACCAGTGGTTCAAAATAAAACATGACATCAACTCACAGGGTCACAATCGTTCTTAATGCCATCCATGGCTAATCAAGAATTAAATACATGATGCTTAATAACAACTACAGACAGTTTTCTCAATTCTCATTTTTTATCTATAACCGCTATGTAATAGACGATTCGAGTAAATCATATTCAAATTCCACACTACACATCCATCGACCGAGAAAGCATAATCATCCGTTAAAATCATCGTACCAGGACAGTGGTGAGCGTCCATGGCCATGAAGTGGATTCGAACGTCGGAAGGAGATCGGAAAGAGAGAGATCGCCAGGAAGAGAGAGGGACGACGCTAAGCAAGGAGAGGTCGAATCCTGGGAATCGGAGTAGCAGAACTGTTTCTTTCTTAGCAGATCAGCACATGAGGTAAAAACTTGTTTAACATACTGCAATACGGAAAAAAAATATCATAGAGCACATTAAACACTGTAAAGGTCCACACTGATAATCAAAATACGTAACATAGAGGATTCCTTTTCCATCTGCTTCAAGGCGCAAAAAAGAATAAATGATACTATGTTCTTTAGGAAGATTAGAAAGGAACCTGCGTATTGTCAAGAGATAACGCTATCTGCAGAGCGTTTGGATATTCTTCAAACTTCATGTAAATCATGTAGGAGATATCTAAAACCAACATGTCATCTGGTTTAGGAAGGTACCTGAAAATACAAATATATAAGTCGTCAATGAGGCTTTCGTGAGCAATATAATCAACCAAAGCTCACCACTTGTTTCAACATGACTGATGTAAAGCAAGATCAGTAAAATAACAATATGACTGGTCTAAACACACAAATAAGAGTGAATGAAATGAAATGAATAGGATTGGCTAAGTCGTAAGTACTTTGATCACTGTGTTTCTTGCCTCACTTGAGAGACAGTTGCAGGTCCTCTTGAAATGTGCTTTGTCTACAGGCTTAAGTAAGATATCAAGATCCTCGACATCCATCAAAAGGTCAACAGCTTCGGTTTCTGCATTATGCTGCAATGAAAAAAATGAAATCGTTTTAGAAAAAAAACCCCAAAGGTGTTAGTCCCAAGCCTATATATGATAAATTCTACTTGTGCAAGACAAGGGACAAAGAAACAAGAAAAATAACCATCGTTAGGAATTCCTCACTCTGAGATAACAAAACGAACAGGTGTGTCAGTAACATTTCTCAATGAGTAAGACACAAATACAGTCATTCCTTAAAACACCAACCACCTTAGAGTATTAACGAGTCGAGGTGTGACTTGAAATGTATGACGACATACATTGAGATCAGAATCAGCCATTGTTAAATGAAACGCTTTTAAGAGTTCCATAATGAGGACGGAGAAATTTTAAAGGTTTGGGAACTGAAGTCATTGAGCTTGTTGAAGCTCGGATTTCTTGCCTATGAAACAAAAAACTCCATCGGGGTTACACTAATAGCAGGAAGAAAAAAGAAAACGCAATACGTATTCAATGGCAGTAATCTAAAAACTCCGAGCTGATTCGGTTGAAGAGATTCAAGAATTAATTACCTCATGCTTTCAAGAGTAGCCCTCTGAAACTCCGGATTGGGATCCTGAACTCTCACAACATAGAGCTCAAGGTTCTGTTTAAGTGCCAAGTCCTCTTCACACCTAATAATGCAAGTCTTAGTTAGTGACCAATCTACTAGCTACAAAAACTGAAATATGACCAGAATGCAAAAATTCGCTACTTTTGCCGAAGCAAAAACCCTAAATTGTATACTATCCTACTTCAATTCGATTGATTTCCAAAGTTAAAACAGACTACAGGTTTGAAAGTAGCTGATGTACCCAGATTCCTAAAAAGTCCCAACGAAAACGAACCCAGTACAATCCGAAGAATCTCTCGGTTTCCTTTCCTCTTTCTCTTCCATTCTTCCTTCGTTTCCGCTTCTGCGAAAATCCCGTCGAAGCACCAAAGTCAAATCCGAAGAGGGGTTCGATGCACAGAGAGCGAGAGAAATACTAGACTGGCCTTGAGTCCGGTGGCATCAATTCCGAGTTCTTTGAGTTAGTAAAGAAGATCAACCAACGGTGAAGATTCATTTGCCATCGAAAACACGTAACCAAATCAAATTCTAAAATTTTGTCTTATGCAATATTTCGTTAATCGGTTTGTGTAGTCAGCTCATATCTTATGCCATAGTCTATGTAACTGATAATGATTTTTTTCTTATGTTTTCAAGTTTCAATTATTTCTTGGATCACAATTGCTTATCTACTATTTTCAAAAAAATCATAATTTCAAAATCCTCAAAAAATATTAAAGCTATATCACACTTGCAACATACAAAACAAAACAAAAGGGGGCTAATTTTGTATAATTTTGTCTTTCACATGATCTTGAAACTAACATCACTCAAGCGCTACAAAATTTAAACTAAAGGTACTATATAAGCTATATGACGATTGGTGGACACGATGAAAACCTTAGCGAGAAAAAAATAGATTCTTTTACTTGTCTCTAGCCTAATAGAATTCTTCTAAAATTATGTTTTTCTTCTTAATACTTTTACACCACTGTTGTTAGCATATCCAAAAAAAATTATAATCAATTTATTTCAATATAATGAAGAGGTTCTTCAACTAGATCATTGCTTACAATATGCACAATCCATTAAAACAACAAATACAAATATTAATACATTATTGTAAATATAACTACGAAAACTTTCCATTCGAAAGTCAAATACAACTGAAAAGAAGAAGCCACAGTAAAAAGCGGAAGAAAATAAATTCTAAATTAAATAATACAACTCCCAAGAACGAAGTGGTGAGGAAAGTGCATGTGCGACCTCGGTATAAATGCCTGAGCTTCCGCATGTCGTAGAATATGCATCGTTTATGGCATTAATACGTGGACGTTACAACAAAATTCAAATATGGGTCAGATTGGTGAAAATTTTTTATAATTTTTATTCCATTTTTTAATTTGTACCGCTTTAGATTGTACCAATCACGAAAACTTTATTAAAAATTTTACCAACACTATTACACTAATCTTTATTTATACAACTTTATCTCAAATCTTTATCTATACAGCTTTGCACTATGATATAAAGCTTACCGTTCCAATTTACCGCTTTAGATTTTAAACAGTTAGGTTACCATTCGAACCCTATATGTTACATGAAGATCATAATGTGAAATTAATTTTATAATATTCACCGTGGAACATTTAGATATTTGAATTACAACTGATGATGAACACGAAAAAGATTAACATGAAGTTTATAATATACAAACTGCGATATAATATGCCGTCAGATTACAAGGCCAAAACATATTTATAAGTATCGGAATCAAATAAAGTTGGTGTAATTCTCAAAAATACTTTGAAGCTTTGTTTCCAAAAATACAATCACTTTTAAAAATTTTCAAAAACACCACTAATTTCTAAAAATTACAAAAATACCATAAAATTAAAATTAACTTTAAATATTTAGAACTAAATCTGAAACCCTAAACTTAAACCTTACCTTCTAAAACTATACCCTAATTGTACAATAGTTAATCCAAATCCAAAAATTTTAATTCTAAACCTTTGAAAATCAATTTTTGAGTTTGGTATTTTTAGAACTTGAGAACTTTTGAAAATTAGTGATATTTTTGTAACTTTTAAAATTGATGGTATTTTTGGAAACAAAACTTTTAAATGTGGTATATTAGGGAAATTCTCATAAAGTTATACATTTTATTGGTTTGTTAAAATGTAAAGCTATGAGAAAAGACCCTTACAAAAATAATAGTATTATTAAACAAACTTGCAACTGTTCGCCAGCATCATATTCTCCAAATGTTATCTTCCATATGTATGTTAGATGTTTGTAACTTTGTATGACTTTTCAAACATAAAAGAATCAAATATCTTGTATGATGGCTGTTAGGAGTTTCTACATTTTGAAAGATCTTAAGCTAAATTACAAAATTAAGCTTTTAACAATGATTCTTTTCGTTCAATTTGAGTTACCCATCCAGATTTACAAAGTATTTGTTAACCTCCTAATACACACATAATTAGTTTATTGCACTTAGGGAGATTGACTAAATTAAGAGTATTTAATCTTTTTTGTGTTTCGTTTCAACTTTTCATGATCTTTCTTTAATCCAAGTCAGAGGGATCTTATAAAAAGTCAAATCCAACGGCTGAGATCGAAGGAAGACTGTGGCGCGTGAGAGAGACATCTAAACCAAAATAATTTTAACATTGAGTTCGGTAAAGCGTCATCACTACGTTTCAAAGTCAATTCTACTTTTCAACGTTTACAAATTACCACCTCTAACTTTTTAGGTTCTCATTTATTGTCGTCAAAGTTTTCACTAATATTCATTTTTGTCCAAATTTTTTACACAATCAAATGTAATTAGAAATGGGTCGAATTCTAATTAAGAAGCGAAACAAGGTTAAAGCTTGTTGTTATTCATTTCGTCTAAATATTATAAAATATAGGGGAAAAAATAGCTAATACCACAAGTTTGGAATTCATTTTCTGGTGCATGTTATAACTTACAATATGATATTTGTGGACATGAATGTTTGTATTTAATAGATATAAGATTCGTTTACGTGTTACAGACAATATGCTCGACCTTTCCTTTTCGTTATTACAAATTGTTGACCTCTCTATATATATATACAATCTTTAGAACAATCCTCTTACTGATATTTTGTTTTGGTAACAATCGTCTTCCTGATATTTAAAAACAAACTATTTATTCGTTCCTAAAACATGTACGGTGAAATCAAAAACATCATTTACCTTTGAATAACAAGAAGGCTCTAAATAGTAAGCGTAGACTAAATTGTTGGAATATATATGAATAGAGTGTAGAAAATGGAGTAGAACAAATCTATCCAATTCATTACTCCTCATAGTTATAGAGTTATTGACAATGAGCCCAAATATATCAAAAAATCTTTTTATTTTACATAATAAAAATTTGTAATGAGATACATTTTGATGAATAGAGATATTTGAGGAAAGTTAATTTATAATTTCTTATATATTTGGATACTAGAAGCTGTAAATGTTATCAGATTGTCACTGGTATATTATTAAAATATCTCCCATATGAATTCACAAAAAAAATATATATATATATATATATATATATATATATATATATATATATATATACTAGATGAAGGATCCGTGCGTTGCACGGGTTTGGTTTGAATAAAAATTTCATGTAAGAATTAATCAATTAATTAAAAAATAGTTGTAGTACCTGAAGTTTAGAATATGAGAAAAATTCCCAAATATCATTAATTGAATGCTGAATTTTAGACCCGCGGTTGTTAGTCGTTGAACGATGGTCTATCATAATTAATTGAATACAATACAAAATTAGTTTGATAGATTTATTTAATTAATAAATTGTATTTGTCCAAAAATATCTAGCAAATTGTTAGGGAAAAAAAAACTTTTTACATACCTTTTTCGAAACGTAATAACTAAATCAAAATCTTGATTTAAATAAAAAATTTAGTTGAAGAAAATGCTGATAAACTAATTGCACATTCAAACATCTTAATCAAAAACACTTATCATACTCAAGACAATGTTATCGCTTTTAATGCCACAATATTTTTCTTCAAATTGTTTTACTTGTTCGGTCCATATCGTTATTGGTTATTCAATTCCACTACTTATTGAAAGAAAACAATACTAGTAGATTCAAAATCATGGAACAATCATATATGCATGTAACTATTACATGTAATAGTAGAATTTACATGAACTGTAAATTTAATTAGTCAATGCTTAAGGTAATGGGAGAAAAAACGAAAAAGGTGTAAGAAAAAAAAAACAAACTTTCATGTCACAAACAATAAGTCAATTAGAATATATGTATATTTGTGCAAATGAGATCATACATTTCTTACAATAAAGTCAAAGTAACTCTTCGAACAGTTGATGTAGTTGATGTATTGTACGTACGAACATGAATTTTTTTTATATCTTTAATATATCCGATTGCATCTAAGGGAAAAAAACTATAGTTAGGCAAGTGTAATACGATAAATCATAATTTAAAAGTTATGAGAATACCGTATAAATCCACATGCATATCTTTTAGTTTGACAAAATTGTTATAGTTTTGAAAGTGAATGCATATCTTATGTTTAAAATAAAGTTGTGAAGCATCGGATATGACAATTACAAATTGAAGTAGGATTTATTTATTCTTGAAATACATGAAGATATTTATATATATATATATATATATATATATATAAATAATAAGTTAAGGATATTGTTCACGATTCCTAACATCGGATATGACAATTACAAATCAAAGTAGGATTTATTTATTTTTGGAATACATAAATACATATATTTTTTTATAATAAGATAAGATTGAGATATTGCTCATGTATTCATTCATGTTTATCAATTAGTTACTTTAATTTAAAAAATATAATCAAATTTGTTGTATGTTATCTAATTGAAAAAATAATTTACACATGTCAAAATCTAAATCGACCGATTGACACGTGTCACGATCGTGTTAATTATTATGTTTGACGCATCAAGCTTTATATAATAAGATATATCCCCATATGTCCGTTCAAAAGACATTAGATACAATATTCGAAAGTTAACATAAAACAAAGTGAATACCAACATATAAGTATATAACATACCATTTTTGAAATTACTTCCAACATTTTTAATTTATATTGCTCTGAATTGATTTTCAACTTAAAATAACTAATCTTGACAAATTAAATGTCTACATAAAGAGTACTCGATTAGATAGTTTTCTGTAATCGTGCGAGTATTAGAGAGTTAGTATGTTTAAGTAAAACAAAAGTCAAATTGCCACAAAACACCAAAAATCAAGTCAAATGATTTGGTTGTTTGTTTCATATTCATAACATGAAGGCCACGTTTAGTAGAATAAAAGCAAAACGTGAGGGGTAAATGGAAATTAAATTTAACACCTGAGCTGTTTTTTTCTCCTTGTCTCAAGTATAACCTCCCCTTTTACGTAAAATTCTATTTTTAGTACAAAACTTTATTTACCTGTCGTTTTCGCCCCCACAGACGAAAAGCAAAAAAAAAAAAAAAAAAAAAAATTGAATACCATTTTTGTTTCTCAATAATCTCTCTTCCTAATCTTCACACCAAGCATTCATTTCGTTCCCTCCATAATCCAACCTTCCGTTACAAGTTTTTTTTTTTTCTACTTTTTTTGTTTGAATTTTTTCGTAAAAAAACAAAAATAAATTCCTCAGAAGCATTGATTTTTATCTTTATTTTGCTGGAGGATTTGGAGGTATCTTCTTCTTAAATTCCTGATTCTCTAATTCACTATTTTGCTTTGATTCGATGTTTCGCGTCGCTGTTGTTTAGCTGGAATCTCCAATTCGTACATAGAACTCGATTTTTCTTTGATTGTTTAAATTTCTTATGGTTTCAACTCGTTTTGAAAATTAGGGTTCGTTATAGAAATAGGATTTGGTCAATCGAGGAAAAAAGTATGGAGAAATCAACCGAGCAAGCGATTTATACGATTCTAAGGTGTTTTTAGTTTTGAGGAATTTAGATTCTGGGGAAAAAGGTTGTTTAAGTTGATTTTCATGTTGTTGTCAATTTTGAGAAGCTTTTGTTATTTTTGTTGTTTTACCAGAAATCTGGGCTCTATGCTAGTTGTTGATGTTGTATGAAGCCGGGTTTTAATACGGATATGCAGGGAGAGGTATTGGCAGTTCATCGTGGAGATCGAAATAGAGACGATATATTAAGATACCCGAAGAAGACGGATGTGGATGGTGATGATGATGGATGGAGAGAATCGAGTAGGGACGACGAAAATTTGGATATGATGAAGAGAAATGAAGAGGAAGTGAATACATCGAGAACATCTTCCGAGGAGAGCGTATCGATAAGTAGACTAGAAGTCGGGTTTGATATTGATCAAGGACCGTTTATGGTGGAAAAAAATGGTGAGATGAGCTATGTAACGAGCGGAAGAGAAGATAATGATGAACGGATTTTATGGGAGAGACACGTCAGAGAAGAGGAAAATGGTAGCTCTTCTCCGAAAGTAGATGACGAGCGCGACAGTTTGAAAGCTAGCAATGGAACAGAAGTTGAGAAAGAAGACGAACAAGTTGCGTTGGAGAAAGATCGAAAGGCCCTCGGTTTTGAATCAAGGGATAAAGAAGAATCTGTTTCAGGTTCATCGGGGAGTGATGGCATTAAAGATGTCACAAATACTCTCAGTAGAGAGATTAAAGAACAGAGTACAGATGATCTGAAAGTAGGTGGAACCGAAGAAGATATAGGGACGTGTAATAGTAGATGTGAAAATAGGGATGAGGACAGAGTTTTGGAAAACGACGGTGAAGATAATTCGAGGGAAAAATATGATGAACCGCAGAGTCCAAGCTGCGAGGGACAAGTTAATGACACAAGTGTTAGAAAGATGGAAATGAGAGAAGTTATAGGAGAGCAAGACTCTCCGTCTCCGGATTCTGCTAAAGTAGCTGGAGAGTCGTTTCAAAACGTTTACTTCAGTGGACCAGCCTTACCACAGTCACCATCACTAGGACATAGGCGTACCCAAAGTGAGTTGGCGAATCCTGGACACAGGCGAACAAACAGTTTCCAGAGATTGAAAACACAGATGCAAAAGGCTTGGCGTGGGGTCAGCAATCTACGCGAGGATAATCGCCCCACTTTTAATCCTGAGGTCTTAGCAAACCAAAAAAGACAATGGTACCAGCTACACTCTTCAAAAGCTCTGGTATTTCAATCTCTTTAATCAAACCTTTGGCTACGTAGTTCTTGTTCCCCTCAATCGTCTAAATACTTCTGGTCTTGCATACCATGATAGCTGACTAATGTTTTCCATTTGATAAACACTCTAGGACCAAACAAAATATAAGGAGCCAACCTCACTATTTGAACATTTTATCATTGTGGGACTTCATCCGGAAACCGATTTGAAGCCAGTGGAAGAGGCCTTCCGTAGAAGGAAGAAATGGGAGACGGAGATGTCAAGGTATGAAGTAGCAGACTACAGAATACTCCGTCACCGTGGGCCTCAATTTCCAATATTGGAGCCGCAGGTTTGTGCTACGTTGGTTATTTCTTTGAGTTTCCATAGTTTTGGGCATGCTTAGAGATGTAACATATTCCGTTTGCCACTCTTTTAATTCTTGTTTAATACATTCTCGCTTGCCGCGTGTATTAATTTTTTTGCTTCATGGCTGATTTAGTTGGTTTCTTTCTTCTCTTTATCAATTTTCATTCCTTGCACAGATACTTTTTAAATATCCTCCTGGGAAGAAGGTGGCAATGCGTCCAAAGGATCTAGCAACTTTCTGCTTTCCTGGTGGTGTCAAGGTATAATATGTATGGTTAGTTGGCATTATTATTGGGTTATTCTGTAATTTATGCAGCAACTAAGGCTATTAAAACGTGGTTTTTCTAATCAGGCTCGACTATTGGAGAGGACCCCATCTCTCAGTGATCTAAATGAGCTTGTATATGGACAGGTCCGGAAATATTTCTGAATAAAATATCTTTCTGGCCTCTGTAGCTGATCTATGTTAAGTAAAAAGCTTAAGAGTATAGGTTAACATATCATGATAATTTCGAGTTTACTTGCAGGAACATTTAGGCACAGATGATTCATCATTCATATTTTCGTTCAAGGTAATCTTTCTTTTCGTTATACCCCTTAACATTTTTAGTGTCAGACATACACTAGCCTTGTAAGAAACTGAAAAAATCTTTGTCAGGTAGCAGATGATGCGACATTGTATGGTGTTTGCTTACATGTCTCGGAGATCGTTCAGAGACCCCCTGGTGTATTAAGCACTGCGTCACCTTTGCATTCATCTGGAGGAGGCAGTCGTTTTTTGGTTTCTGCACCTCGATGCTATTGCTTGCTGACCAGAGTTCCGTTTTTTGAACTACACTTTGAGATGTTAAACAGGTACTTTTGATGCCTCTACTCTTAGTAGTGGCTTTTCTTAGAGACGGGAAAGCTTGAACTCACGGTGTTTTGCTTGTTGATGCAGTATGATTGCACAGGAGCGTCTAAAACGGATAACCGAATTTGTTAGTGAGATGTCTCTTGCTGCTGCATGCCACCGTCCATCAATTTCCAGAATGACTGATCAGATAAATGGTGTTTCTTCGCCTCGTAGCAACCCTGATGATTGGATGGCTTCTGCAATACCTGTTGATGGAGTCATGGCACTCACGGCTGCTGCTGCGGGATTGATATCTGACTGTGACATTGCAAACTTTGCAGAACCTCAGTCTCCAGAGAGTGTTGTCACCAGTGATACTTCAGATCTAAGTCAGATTAAGGAAATGGAAAGAGATGGGAGAAAAGTTTTCCATTGTTGCGATGATAATTCTTCAGAAGTGTTTGAGAACCACTTGGATACCACCCCGGAAAGAACGTCCCAAAGCTATGAGAATGGTCACGCGTCTCCAGAGGTTACAAGTGCTGATCCTAGGACCGAACCGATAGAGCGTATTGAAAGCTGTGAGTCCATGTTCAGGTAAGTCAACGTTATTCTTATCCAGGAAAAATTGATCTAACCACTTTTATTTCTTGATATTTTGTCAAGTCATGTGGTTGTCTTTTTATATATGGCAGTTCAGCTAGAAGTGTGTTGTCAGATGATATTGATGATTTATCGAATAGCGAAACTGATTTCGGAGATGATTTAATACTGGAATGGGCTAAGGTAAGGATATCACTACTAGCTTCAACATTTAGTTACTCTATTATCTCTGTACTCATTCTTCTCATATACTGTTACATGGTATGATAGGAACACAACAATGATTCGTTACAATTAATTTGCGGATACCATTCATTGGCAATTCCTTCTCATGGAAGTGATGTAGTTTTCCACCCGTTGGAACATTTACAGTCCATCGTGTATACCCGTCCTCCTGTTTCATCTCTAGGAATCTCAGAAGAATATATTTGCTCTTCTGATTCTTCCGCGGTATATTTAAATCGGAAATTATCCATTTGTAGTCTTGCCTCTAATTTATAATCTCATCTAAAGCATTTTTTTTCTTCTTTTGCAAAGATAAATGCAAGATTATCAGCTGCTGAGGAGGCCATGGGTCTCTCAATGTGGACAACGGCAACAGTTTGTCGTATTCTCTCTCTTGAAACTGTACGGCATCTTTTCAGAATCCTTTTTTATATGGTTCGTTGTCGGTTTTGGAACCTACGATGTTGAGTTGGATGAATTGTCCATATATGCTTTGTGCATTGAGCTAGTATTTTCACAAGTAACAAATATTTCGAGTTACAAAGTATTTTCTTCCTTCCAGATTATGTCACTGCTTGCTGGAGTATTATTAGAGAAGCAAAATGTTGTCATCTGCCCAAATCTGGTTAGTTACATCTGTCCTCTGATCGCTAAACGTTTTCAATCCGATGCGGAGATTTAAATGGAAATGGTCACTTGAAGTAACTTATGAATATTGCAGGGTGTTTTGTCAGCAATAGTACTTTCTCTAGTCCCAATGATTCGGCCGTTTCAGTGGCAGAGTTTACTACTTCCGGTTAGTAGTATGACATCACTAGAAAAACGATCGACCAATGTAATCATAGTTTCCTTGTCGTAACTTCTCTATTTTGTCTTCAGGTTCTCCCCGGAAGGATGTTTGATTTCCTCGAGGCTCCTGTTCCCTTCCTTGTAAGTTTATTTTTCATATGAAGTAACTTGAGCTAGATGATTAGTTGAATGTTCATTAGTCCATAATAAACCATTAAAGTCCTGAATTTAGTGGATGTTATATATGTTTCTTCTTGCTCACACGGTCTATGTTGTCGCACATGGCAGGTTGGTATACACAGTAAACCAATTGATTGGAAGGTCAAGACGTCTAATCTTATTTTAGTTAACATCCTCAACAATCAGGTTTGGTGAACTTATCATGAACTTCTCTTATTTCTTTCTTTCTGAAATAGACAATTCTCAAGGCATGTAAGGTTAACTATGTTTCCTTCAGGTCAAAATATGTAACATGCCAGCATTGCCTCAACGTAGAGAACTTATGGCTCAGTTGGCTCCAATCCACGCCATTTTGGCTCATGAGAGCTCAACTGCTAGAAGACACCCAGTTTATAAATGCAACGAAGTGCAAGTAAGTGGTAACCAATGCATGGCCTAAAATTGTACCAAAACTAAAATCCCTTAACTCGAATTCATATGACTGACCGTTTCTCAGGCAGAAGCTGCGACTAAATTCTTGAGAGTAATGAGAGATTATATGGAGTCTCTTTGCTCAGATTTACACTCTCACACTATAACAAGTGTTCAATCCAATAGTGACAGGGTACTTGCTTATATCGCGACTCTCCTCAAAGCGTCACAAGAGCGACTTTCTCTTTATCGCTCACTAAGTATCTAAATCTTTCTTTCTCAGGTTTCTTTACTTCTCAAAGACAGTTTTATCGATTCATTTCCTGGTAGAGACCGACCCTTTATTAAGGTACGAAATCCTAATCCCGATCTTGGCTTCAGTCTCTGATATTCTCATTGGAAACCAGTGGCTTACACAAGCTTTTGTTGTTGTTTTGGGATTTGTAGTTATTTGTAGACACACAACTGTTTAGCGTTCTATCAGACTCGCGACTATCGAGCTTTGAGAACGGGGGTATCTAAAGCTCATTTTGTCAACAACTTATACTCAAGAAACCAAACCAAATTCAAATCATATGGAAAGGAAAAGAAGAAAAAAGCAAAAGAGGGTAACTTGACTACCCTTTACACGCAGAGGTGATGAATTTAACTCAGATTTTGACTGCAGTAGAAAAAAGTAAGAAAACAACCCCAAAAACAGAAACATGCTTATTGATCGTCTTTGTATCATTAACAAACTTGTTTCTTGTTCTTTGTAAATTAATCACACCACCCAATAGACGCTTTTGTTTGTTAAAAGTTGTACAGAACACTTGAACACTCTTTTGCTTAATTCAAGTGTTTGGTTTGATCATTCACAATAATCACTCACCACAAGAGAATCTATTATGCTCTCTTAATATAGGCATTCTTAGGAGTTGGTAACTATTTTGCACTTTTCTTTATAGGTCCGTTCAATTTTGTTTTTGGATACAACTTGGGTTCGTTTGTAGAAATGTTCAAGTTGTGTTGGCGTAAATTGAGAAAACAAAATACAATTCCATGGTTTTGAGATCAAAACGTGATTCCAGAATTGTTTGTGGCAAATTGTAGTTCTGCAAACAGTGGAAAGCAAAAAATGCAATTGCGGGATAAATGAGTGTATTCTTTCTGTTATTCTAAAGTGACATTATATGATCATTAAACATAACACAAGGACATGGTCGTTAAGAAAGTGAAGTATTTTGGAAATACTCTTTTTAACTATTTTTTCACTTCTTCTTCTTCATCGTCGTCTTTAGCGAAGATGGTCTTCGGCTGCGTCTCAGAGTAAGCAGGTGCGATAAACTTCGGATCACTAACAGCAACATCTGCGTATTTCAATATCGCTTCTCTTGGATCTTCCTCCATCCACGTCTCTTTTATCATCCCACCTTGCTGCAAAACACATTCAACAAATTCAATACATTACAATCACTAATACGACATGAATCGAAAACAAACCCGAAGAAAATACGGAGGCGAGGATCCTTACCTTGAGTAGATATTGTGTTAATAAGCTACTACCAGTAGTCCCAGTTCTTCCACCATGACCAGGACCTGTCATGGGAAGCTCGGGTTTGTGGGCTGTAGCGGGATCCTTCAACGCCTTTTCTCTTTGTCGTTTACGGCTTGGTGGGTCTCTGAACAATGGCAATGCGTGAGGATTGTGTATTACTGGTTCTGGTTGATAATCGTCTACAGATTTCTTCCTTGGTGCACGTGCAACACAGACGCATGCGCCTCTCTCGCTCTGAGTTGGGTCGTAAAGAATGTGAGTTCCTCCTTGGCTTTTGTCTCCGGATGTTGCAAATATCTACAAACAAAAGAAACCTCTTAATACGAAAGAGTAAATCAGATTTTAGAGGAAGGGAACACTAGTTTTATTGTTGTTGTTCTTGTTTACCTGATTCAACCTCGGGTGCCAAGCGCATTGCACCACGCTAGAAGTTGGAGAAATTCCGACTTTCTGAACAATCTCGAGTTTGGTGCGGTCGTAAAAGCAGAGCAAGCCTCCTGTTGTACTGTCTTTCTCAACGGATGTTCCAGTCAGGATGATTTGCTCATCTGGACTAAAGGCAACGTTTGTTTGGGGATAATTGTTAGGGAGACCGTCAAAAGTCTTTAAAGCTTCTTTCATTTGCCGCAAGTCCCAGACCTGATCAAAATTCGAGATTTTAGTCAGTTTCTATCGCTGAGCAAAATGGTCAAAAACTGGACATGATTTTAAGGTATTTACCTTTAGAGAACCATCAAAACTCCTTGACAACAGAATTCTCCCATCGCTAGAGAACTTTACAGAGGTTATGTCATCAGTATGTGCCTTCCCAACGTATATATCTGGTCGGCTTCCCCATCCCGGCTTGATACTCCAAATCTGGATTGATAAACAACAAAGATATAAGACCCCTAATCTACCCAAATTACACGTGATAGACTGGATAAAACACATAAACTTTCTCTGAAAGAATGTTGTAATCAGAAGATCAGAACAAGCCTTTGGACATGAAAAGAAAGGGGATAATGATTACCTGTACAGATCCATCACCAATGCCACCAGCGATACGCTTTCCATCACGGTCCCAAGCACAGGTTGTAACTGGAACCCTCCCTGGTCTAGAAAGCTTCGGCTTAATAACCTATTCCAATAAACAGTTAAATGATGCCTCTTGCATGCTAAAATCAAACCACAATTTTCAGAAACCGTAAATGCGAATAATAGAGAGGCAAAAAGTACCTGCGTTTGGCTTAGGAAGTTATTAACATCCCATATACGCAAAGACCCGTCTTCCGAAGAAGTCAGAACCGTTTCCTTATTCCTCGGATTCCATTCACCGTAAGTCAATCCGCAAATATGTCCTTTAGTGTTCTTTAGATCACGAATATACATATCCCCTTTCATGAACTCACCAAGCGTAAGACCATCACGATCAAAAATCTGAAATTCAAAAAAGAACAAACAAATGTGAGCAATTCATAGATAGATAAAGATATGTACAACTGTATTCAAGAAGCATGAAACACACCTTAGCTTGTGCAGAGCCAGTAACACATAGAAACTGACCAGAGGTTGGACTCCAGCTCACGCTACGAACTTGATGACCTTCGGATGGTTCGATCTGCCTAAAAGACTGAAGTCTAGAATTCATCCCTTGGAAATCGTACATACGAACAGTGTAGTCATAGCTACCTGAAAGAACCCTAGCTCCGGCACTATCAACAGCTAGAGATGAAACAATCTGGATTCCACAAAAGAGCAGTTTTCTATTTCAATTCTCAAATTCAAACAACACAATTGAAAATCTACAAAGAGTTTAGTGTATACCTTCGTGTGGCCCTTGAGCTGTATCTCATTGGTTAATGGTATCTTGTACCGATTCTTTTCACTGTCATCAACATCGTCGTCATCGGAATCTTCATCGGAATCTATAGTAGCCGGAGGAGGAGGTGGACCGATCATTTTATCGTCATCATCAGAATCGTTACTGTTCACGGTTCCTTTTGACGGTCGTGGTGGTGGTGGTCCCATGATAACTCCGTCATCTTCCTCTTGCGACGGAGGCGGTGGTGGTGGTCCGACGTCTACATCATCATCGGAAGGAGCTAGACTGGAACTTCTAGGGTTACGATTCGGGCCACGAACAGGTCGGAGCCAGGTATCAGAGGAGGAAGACAGAGACGGGAATCCGGATTCATCTTTAACTCCGGCGTCGGTGCGGCGAGTTGCGTTGTGGATGGTTTCGATTGAGGCCGAAACTTTTGATGACTTACCAAACGAAAGAGGAAAATTACCTCGAAGACCGTCCAATTCATCCTCCATTGCTAATCTCTTCTTCTTCTTCCTCAAACTGAAAACTCTTCAGAATTTTGATTTGGGATTTCACTTATGTATCTTCCGGTGACCTCACCGCCATGAAAATTCCCGACGAAGAAAGACGGTGACTGGTACAGTCCATAAAACAAAAAAAAATTATAATGGGCCTAAAATGTAAGGCCTATTAATTCCCATTTTAGCCCATTACTATGCATTTTGTTCTCAAGTCCCATGGTACATCTACGTTTTGAACACTAGTCACGTTTTGAGTGTTCCCAAGTAATGTTACATGGCTAATACGTCGCTTCCTCTAGGCAACAGCATCCGATATCCATCGCGCTGGATAATTTTACTAGTGAAATCTCGACGAATTTCAAAATGTATTATTTGTTGTCTCATATGTAATCTTCTTATTCTTTTTCATTTTGGACTATTTATTTTCCATATCCTGTAAATCACCTTTCCACAACAAATCAATGTTTAAATATAATGTAAATAGAAGTTCTTATTGTCATTATAGACATTTTGTGATGCGTGAAATAATTCTAAAAATATCAGTGTAATATGTGTTTATGTGTGATATGACAGTTCTTCCGTCTCATTTCAAACCGTATCTCACTTTATAATTGGTAATAAGCTTTATTCAGACTATTCCCGGACTATTGTCAGCGAATATGGTAATATCATGTTAAGTTTTAAGTACATTTTAACTAGGGCTGGGAATTTTCACCGAAACCGAACATCCGAACCGAACCCGAACCGAAAAAACCGGTTCGGATCGGGTATATATCCGACCTAATAATCCGATGGATATGATTTAGTTATATCCGTGGTTTTCGGTTCGGTCGGATAAATATCCGAAAACCGTCGGATAAACCCGAAACCCGAACATATATATACATTGCATGTATAGGGTTTACAGTTAGCATTCATTCTTCTCATACTTTCCCGATACCGTCGAGTCGTCGACTCCTCTTCTTCCTACTCTTGTCTATTGATTTCGAAAACAAAACGTCAAAACCTAATAACAAAGTAAGAAATCTGGAAAGACATCAACTGTTAGTCTCATCACCACCATCTGCGACATCGAGAAATCGATCGGAGGTACGCTTCTTGTCTCTCTCCGATTTGCGATTCCTCTTCCTCTTGTCTTGTGATTTTGCATGTCTACGATTTGCTTCTCTCTGTCAGACATACGTTATGGGTTTTGTTTGGGATTTTCGGGATTGGATTTCACTTCTTTAAAATGATTTCGTTTGGGATTTTGGTTTTGTTTGACAATTGATGCTTCTGGCTTTGTAATCTGGTCTTGAATCAAAACTGGCTTGTGTGTTTTGTTTGACAATTGATGCTTCTGGCTTTGTAATCTGGTCTTGAATCAAAACTGGTTTATGTGTTTTGAATCAAAATGGATACTCATAACATTCAAGTGATTGTGTTTGTTAATGATTTTGTTCTTCTGCGCTTTGTTCAGATGGATTCAACTACAAATCAACCAAATGAGGATGAGGTGGACATTGATCTTGATGATACTATGGAGGAATCTGAAGATGATGGTATTCCTGCTACTGAGAAAAGCAATGGGAAAAGGAAAGAAACTGCTGGACCTGATTCTCCATCTAAGAAGAGGATAAAAACTAGATCTGGATGTTGGGAGCACTACACTAGAGAGAAAAACAATTATGACAGGTGCAGTTGTAACTACTGTGGAAAAGGCTTTGCGTGTGCATCATCTAATGGGACCACTAACCTGAATACCCACATAAGGAAATGCCAAGCGTACTTAACAAGCCTTCAGACTAGATCAGAAGCTCAACATGTGCTAAACCAAGAAGGTAAACCAATTATATCTTACTCACCACTCTTGTGCTTGTATAAACATTTTCAGTATCTTAGTCTCTGTTTAGGATTAATCTCTGTTTAGGTTGACTATATACATGTATATAACATTTGTTCTTTTTGATATTCTGATTTTCTGATATATTGTTTGTGTCTTTGTGATGTTCAAGGCACAACTGGTTCTGTTAAATTGGGTAGGGTTTCTGAAGCTGTTTTCAGGGAAGCTACAAACGAGTTGATTGTCTTAGCTGAGTTGCCATTTGCCTTCATAGAGAGTTTGGCTTGGAAGTATTTCTGCTACAAAACTAAGCTGTATGCGCCTCATTGTCGGAAAACAGCTACAACTGACATTGTGAAGATGTATGTAGAGAAGAAGATGGCTATGAGGAAGACGCTTGAGCAGAACAAGCAGAGATTGTCTTTGACCACAGATATTTGGGTTGCTCCTACGACTTCAGCTAGTTACATGGTAATCACTGCTCACTTTGTAGATAGTTCTTGGAAGTTGCAGAAGATAATTCTAGGTTTTAAGAATGTTAGTGATCACAAAGGTGAGACTATTTGTGATGTTCTGACTGAGTGCTTAGCTGATTGGGGTATTAAGAAAGTCTTCACAATCACTGTGGATAATGCAACAGCAAATACTAATGCTATGAAGCTGTTTAAGGAGAAATTTAGCTTGGTGGCAGAGGATTCACTAGTGTTAGGTGGTGAGCATTTGCATTTGAGGTGTGCAACTCACATTCTCAATCTGGTTGTTAGAGATGGTTTACATGAAGTTGACAAGAGTGTGTGTGCAGTTAGGAATAGTGTTCATTATGTTAGGTCTTCTGGAAATAGGCAGAAGTCATTTGAACTTCGTGTTGATACTGGTAAGATTTCAAGAGGAAGTCTGCCTTTAGACTGCAAAACCAGGTGGAATTCAACTTATCTAATGTTGAATAGAGCTGTGAAATTTAGGATTGCCTTTGAGAAGATGGAAGCAGAGGACAAGCTGTATAATGATTATTTTGCAGAAATCATTGGAGGAAAAAAGAAGATAGAACCACCAAGCAAAGCAGATTGGGATGACATAGAAAGGTTAGAACAATTTCTTCAAATCTTTTACAATTCTACAATGAGATTGTCTGCATCTACTAGTGTTAGATCCCATAAGTGTTACAATGAGATAGTGAACATCCAAATGAGCCTGAAACCTTTGAGTGAAAGTAGTGATCTGGAACTGAAAAACAAAGCCATTGCTATGATTGCCAAGTTTGAGAAGTATTGGGATCCATTTGGGGAAATGAATTTGCTGTTGATAGTTGCAACTGTTTTTGATCCGAAGAACAAGATGAAGTTTGCAGAGGTGGTATTTGATACACTGTATGGTAAAGACAGTGTAGATTCTTTGCACCTTAAGGATAGTATAAATGATATTATGAAGAACTTATTTGAGGCGTATAGTAGTTTTCTGATCCCACCTGGTACTACTACTACTTCTTCTTCTTCTCAGTCTCAAGCAGCATCATCTCAGTCTCAGTTTTTTTATGAAGACTTGGATAGTAGTGTTCCTAAGAGTTTTATTGAGGATATATACAAGGAACATGTTAGTCAAGTAGGAGTTCAAGATAGCCTCAGTGAATTGGAGTTGTATCTGAAAGAACCAGTGATCAATCCCAATTTGATTCGTGGCTCTGAGTTTGATGTGTTATCTTGGTGGAAGGTTAATGCTTGCAAATATCCAGTTATGGCTGCAATAGCCAAGGATATTCTTGCAATGCAAGTGTCATCAGTCGCATCAGAATCTGCTTTTAGCACAAGTGGTCGCATCTTGGATCCATATAGAAGCTGTCTAACACATTACACTATTGAAGTGTTGATGTGCTTTGAGCAATGGTTGAAGTCTGAGATACATATTAGTGAAAAAGGAGTTATAACTATGCAACAGATGCTTGCTGATATTGAATTGCAAGACGAACTTCAGAGAGGTATGTAGCTTTCATTTTTACTTGATATTGGTATTTTTTAACTTCGTATTTAATACATACTAATGTACTAATTTCATTTCTTTTTACTGCATTTTGTAACCAGAGTACGAGTATGAAACTGAAGCAGCTGTTTGATTTCAACTTTCAAGAATCAAGAGGTAATTCTTATCTATTCTTTCAAGTTATAACAACTGCATTATGGTTTACTACTAATATTCTCCTTTCTGAAGCACTTGTTTGGTTTCACTAATATTCTCCTTTCATGTAGTTTACTAGGAATTAGGAGGGATGAAGCCGAAGTGTCCATTTTCTTGTCTTCAATGGAGAGCCACTGTGTTTGAGATAAGTAGAGATCAATGTTTTACATTGATTCTCTTATGTCTCCACAATTGCTGTTCTACTTTTTTTTTTATATCTATTTCAAATATTTCAAGACTTCTAGGCCCTAAAGACTTTTATGATTCTATCTATTCCCTATGTCTTCACAGTGTGAAGTGAAACTTGTTTTAGTATTGATACTCTTTGTCTTTGATTTGAATTTTATAAGTTTCATGTGTCACATTTCTGATTTTGTTTTATAAGAAATGTGATTTCGGCTATGATTAAATTTTGGATGTGATTTATGCTTTGTTTGTCTCTTGTGTATTTGTATATCAACAAGCTTAATAGGTGATGATGACAAAGATTTAGTCATGGTGTATTTTCTTGTTCGGATTTTGGATGACATGATACGGTTTCGGATGAATTTTATAAGTTTCGGATTGCTTATATCGGTTTCGGATGAATTATATCCGAAATCCGAAATATTTCGGATAACCAAATGTAAAACCGATCCGATCCGAAACCGATATATACCGAACCGATACCGAACCGATTATGTTTCGGTTTACATATGGATACAAAACACCTATATCCGAAATATCCGAACCCGATCGGGTTGTATCCGAACCCGACCCGTTTATCCGAAGTCGCAGCCCTAATTTTAACTCAAAAGCAATTGATAATGACCGAAGAAGTTTAATTTGTTTGTATACCATCTTAGGTTCCATTGGAACTAAGTTCAATATTCCTAACAAAAACTTAAAAGACAAAAAATTGACTCACATGACAGTAAAAATTTATGTGAAACGAAAAAGAAAAATTACGTATCGGGATTAAAACGTCATTAAAAATTTCAATGGTCTATTATACTCTCTAGTGATATGGTGTTTGAGCCTCTACGAGTCTGCGACTGTGTCTAAACCAACATTCACGGTTTTGTGATCGATCATGTATAACTGAACTGTTCGAAACGTTGTATTTCAACGTATTTATTTTTACACTTATGAATCTTGATTAAAAAAGGTAAATTGATTTAAACATGTCGTATATGAAACAAAAAGTTATCTCATAAAATAACATGTTATCTGTTCACAACACCAACAAATGATTCAGTTTATTTACAATATTTGAAACGCTAATTTTGCAAACAAAAATACCAACATATTGATAGTATGAATCTAGTTGATGGTATCAGTCTAACGTGGTTTACTTCATGACTACTTATCTGCGAGTGGTTCCTATATCGGATAACGTAACTACATTACCTAACGTTTAAAGATTCATATGGAAGATGACATTACGTTATCTGATAAAATAACATGTTCTCTGTTCACAACACCAACAAATGATTCAGTTTATTCACAATTTTTGAAACGTTAATTTTGCAAACAAAAATGACTAGAATTTGTTGACAAAAAAAAAAAAAGAAAAAAAAAGAACTCGGTGCTAGGTGCTACACCGTCTTAGAGCATGATTATAGAGAAGTTTTAGTGAGTTTCTAATGGATTTAGATAAATATAATAATATGTGGGTCCTATTTTGGGTTGTTAAATTTTAACAAGAAGTGCTAATTTTAGCAACTTTAGAAACTCTCTTAGAACCTCTTTTCCTACATGTACTTTTTTTATTGGTTCATTTATATTATTTAATTATATAAGTTAATTATTGAAAAAAAAACTAAAGTAATTTTTTTTTTTTTTTTTTTTTTTTTTGAATTGAATGTAAAATTAATTCAAACACAAAAAAAAACGTTTTTACAATGATTGTAGCCTTGTTTCAAATTTCGGAAATTTTAGAGCTAAAATTTGTTAAAAGAGTGAAAGAAGCGTGGAGCTTCATCGCGTCATAAACCAAACCGTCATACCGTCGGCATATTTTGGATCGTAGGAACGAATGGAGGAGAGTCGGTTTCGCACCTGCTTATCGATTTGTTGAATGAGGCGAGTAGGGGAGATCGGAGAGTCACTATGTCTTCTACCATTTCTTTCTCGCCAAATTGTATATACCGCTGCTTGAAATGTGTATCGAAAGAGGAACATACGGGTGAAATCATGTCCCTCGGTTCTAAGAAGCTGAACAATCTCATCCCATTGTGCCGTGTGGTTTAAGGGTAGAATGTTTCGGGTTAGGGCCGACCATATCTCCCTTGTGACGCTGCAACTGAAGAATAGATGATCTCTTGTTTCAAGAAGATCATTACAGAAAACACATGAAACACGGGCTCCTATATTCCATCTCGCCATACGATCACCTGTCGTGAGCCTGTTATTTATTGCTAGCCATACTATGAATGAGTATTTAGGTGTGGCCTTTGAAAACCACACACCTTTGTACCAATCCTTCGTAGGTTGTGCCACTCGAATCTGTTCCCAAGTGTTTTTTGTGTTGAAGTGCGCTTTGTATGTGTCTTGTTTTTCCCTCCATAAGAACACATCCTCTTCAAGAGAAATACCTCGCTGTTGCTGATGTTGGATCTCCGTTTCAATGTTTCCCAAAATCTCTGTCCTATGACGTCGTCGTCTTCGTTGCAGACTGAGAGCATTAGCTACAGTCGAGTCGATCTCGATCCCCAAGTCAATGCAGCCTCGATTGCCCGTAAGATCTATTATTCTACCAAGAGAAGACCAAGAATCATACCAAAATGATGACGAGTCCCCATTGTGAATCACCACCTTGACAAAAGGCGCTGCAAGATCTCTGTATTTCAATAATTTTTTCCAAGTCCAAGAACCAACGGATGAAGAAGCCTTTATAGACCAGAAGGAGCCTTTACGAATCAAATAAAATCTAACCCAATTTACCCATAAAGAGTGGGATGATAGGATTCTCCATATTAATTTTAGACAGCTAACCTTGTTAGCTTCCGAGATAGATCGTAGTCCAAGACCTCCTTCTTCCCTTGGTTTACAAACATCCTTCCAAGCTATCTTAGCTTTCTTCGGATTCAAATCGGGTCCAGACCAAAGGAAGGTTGAGCACAATTTGTCAATCTCATGAATACAACCCTTCGGCAATCTAAATGCTGAGATCCAGAAGTTCGTGAGGCTATGAATTACCGAGGCAATAAGTTGAAGACGGCCTGCAAAAGAAAGGTTCCTTGTTGTCCAACTGCTTATGCGCGATCTGATTTTTTCTAGAAGAGGAGTGTAGTCATTCACTGTCATACGTCTTGTTAGGAGCGGGAGGCCCAAATATCTAACCGGTAAGGAACCTGTATCAAATGGGAATTGCTCTAGAATAGCCTCTTTGTTGATCTCTGAAACTCCTGCCATATACAATGTAGACAAAAGAGGCTTATGACAAACTGTGTGAATGTCAAACAAAGAATATGTTGCAACCATCTGCGGCGGCCTTGGCAGAGGAATCAACAGCTTACACTAAATGGCAGTTCTTATCAGAGCTTGAAGAAAAATTCTTACGCCAAAAGTCTAAGATACATTGGCTGCAAGTTGGAGATGGAAATAACAGATTTTTCTATCAATCAGCGAAGGTACGTGAGATACGGAACTCAATTCGAGAAATAAAAACAGGAGATGGTGAGATGGCGAGTACACAAGACGATATCAAAAGGGAGGCAGAACGTTTTTTCCACTCGTTTTTAGCTCATAAATTGGAGAACTATCATGGAAGCTCGAGAAATGAGTTACAAGACTTACTACAATTTGAATGTAGCGACGTGGATGAAGCTCTATTGCAACGTCAGGTTACAGAGGATGAAATCAAAGCTGTTCTATTTGCAATGCCGGGGAACAAGGCTCCGGGTCCGGATGGATATACGTCGGAATTCTTCAAAGAATGCTGGCCGATTGTGGGTAAAGATTTTGTTGTTGCTGTCCACTCGTTTTTTGACAAAGGTTTTCTTCCCAAGGGAATAAATACTACTATTTTAGCCCTTATACCGAAGAAGACGGATGCAATTGAGATGAAAGACTACCGTCCAATCTCCTGTTGCAATGTTTTGTACAAGGTGATTTCCAAAATACTCGCGAATCGACTGAAACGGGTTCTACCTAAATTCATTGCTTCAAACCAATCAGCCTTTGTTAAAGAACGTTTATTGATGGAAAATGTACTCCTTGCCTCCGAGATTGTTAAAGGGTATCACAAGGACACTATATCTTCTCGTTGTGCGGTTAAGATAGACATCTCCAAGGCATTCGATTCGGTTCAGTGGCCTTTCTTGTTCTCTACGCTCCAGGCTCTAAATTTTCCCGAGAGGTTTATTCATTGGATTAAACTATGTGTGACAACAGCATCTTTTTCTGTTCAAGTGAACGGAGAACTAGCGGGTTTCTTTCGAAGTGAAAGGGGTCTTCGTCAAGGCTGCTCTCTCTCGCCTTACTTGTTTGTCATTTGTATGCACGTGTTATCTAAGATGCTAGATAAGGCTGCCTTGGAGCGAAAGATTGGTTTCCATCCTTCTTGTCAAAAGCTAAACCTCACTCATTTATGTTTCGCAGATGACTTACTAGTATTTGCAGATGGACATAAACGTTCTATAGAGGGAATTCTAGAGGTTTTCAAAGATTTTGCCGCTGTTTCAGGTTTGAACATCAGTCTTGAAAAAACTAAAGTAATATTAATATTATATATGTTAGATATCCATTTTATAGAACTCACCCATAATCATGCTCTTAATACGTTTGGTTAGAATTGAACCATGCACGTGAGATATTTCTTAAATGAAAATAGCTGGTAGAGGGAAAAAAACGAAATGGCCAAATTTTTAGGTGAAATTCAAAAATATAATTCGGTACTATCAGTTATTTTGTCCGCCATTATATAACCAAGATAGGAGCTGGTGTTCACATATATCTGTCATTGAAATTTTAGTTTTGTTATTTACATTGAAATTCTATAACCTAAAACAAATCAATGTCCATAAGTAAGAAAATATATTAAAATTTTGATTGAAATGTATATAGCTTTCCGATAATATTGACACGATTTTGGTAAGTTCATTCGAAAATATTTATTAATTGTAACAATTTGTTTCACAGTTAAAAAAAATAGTAATAAGAAAGACCAAACTTTTTTTGTTTGAGTTCATTTGGACGATTTTATCTTTAATCGCTGATGATTTTTTTTTTTTGTAAGATGCCATTTTTTTAGTGACCGTATAATATGTTAAATGAAGTTCTCGTGTGCAAACTTTAAATGAAGTTTAGGAATTCATATTCAAGATGTATAGTCTAATTAGTTTTGTTGAGAGTCTGTATCTACGTTGTTATTTACATAATCAATCGTCTACTAATTTACACTTGCTTAATTTTCTTTTTTTGTAACTTATAAATTTATTATAACTCAAAAATCATTTACACATTATTATGATTTTCTCGCAAATGTGATCTTGCATTGATTTTTAAAAAATAGTTTTTTGCAACTTGCAAATGTGATATTTTGCATTGATTTTACAAAAGACTAGAGTTTAAACCAATGAGAGAAAGATGAACAATAGTACACACTTTCATCAACATTTCTCAGTGCTCCTCTTTGGCAAAAAAACATTTCTCATTACTCTCTTGATAACGACGATTTGGGTGGACAATATAGTATTTGATACCTTTTCTTTAATTTTGAAATATATTTTATATTGTATAAAAAATTAAACCAAAGCAATCCCGGCCCTATAAATAAGACCTATCTACTCCTAAAACTCAAACCCAAACACATTCAGAAAGCTCGTGGATTCAGAGCTCGAGAAGAAGAAGAAGAAAAAATGTAAGCAATTAAAACTTTCGAAATACATTTGTCATGATTTTCTTCAAAATGGCGGTCTATTTTCATATATACGATTCGTCTCTAATTTTTTGGTGTGTTTTTTTTCTTACGAAACAGGGAAAATGGAAGTAAGAATGTGTTGAAGCCGATGGACTCTGAGCAACTGAGAGAGTACGGACCTCGAATGGTTGATTTCATTGCTGATTATTACAAAACCATCGAAGAGTTCCCTGTTCTTAGCCAAGTTCAGGTCCATTTTCTCTTTTCTCATTGCTATGGGTAAATCAATTTCATGTGTGTTTTATGTTTTGTGAGAGTAAGGCTTGAAAAGTTTCAGAATTTAGCTCTGAGATTTTGTGATATTTCTATGTCTAGGGTTTAACCAAATTGGCATTTTTAGCCTTTTTGTTATTTTGTGTTTATTCACAATGTTGAATTTTGTCACTTGTTTGATGCAGCCTGGTTATCTTCATAACCTTTTGCCTGAATCTGCACCAGACCACCCTGAAACACTGGACCAAGTCCTTGATGGTGAACTAACTCAATACCCATTTCCACTTTTGGACCATTTTTGTATGAACATAGAGAATTATTGGTTTGAGAATGGATACTAAACTTGATATGATGTGAGTTTGTTTTGTAGATATTAAGACTAAGATATTGCCTGGAGTAACGCATTGGCAAAGCCCGAGTTTCTTCGCTTATTACCCTGCAAACAGCAGCGTTGCCGGGTTCTTGGGTGAGATGTTGAGTGCTGGACTTGGAATTGTTGGTTTTAGTTGGGTAACATCTCCAGCTGCCACGGAGCTCGAAATGCTTGTTCTTGATTGGCTTGCAAAGTTACTCAATTTACCTGAGCAGTTTATGTCTAAAGGTAATAAATTCAAAGCAGAAATCTTTGGTTAAGAGTCTTAAGACCTAGCTAAGTGTTGGTTAAGTTGTATTGTAGGAAATGGAGGTGGAGTGATACAAGGGTCAGCTAGTGAAGCTGTTCTTGTTGTTCTGATTGCTGCTCGCGACAAGGTTTTAAGAAGCGTTGGCAAAAAGGCGCTCGAGAAGCTCGTTGTCTACTCTTCTGACCAGACACATTCAGCTTTACAAAAAGCTTGTTAGGTGAAAATTTGCAGATTTGGTTTTAAGAAATTTTGTCAAAAAGAAACTAATGTTATTGTTGAACAGATTGCTGGAATCCATCCAGAGAATTGCAGGGTGCTGAAAGCGGATTCTTCTACGAACTACGCTTTGCGTCCAGAACTGCTTCAAGAAGCTGTTACTCGGGATCTTGAGGCTGGATTGATTCCATTCTTCTTATGTGCTAATGTAAGAACTAGCTTGTTACTTACTTACCATCTTGAAGAATGTTCTCTGAAAAAGTTCATTTGTTATTTTTGCAGGTTGGTACTACTTCTTCAACCGCAGTTGATCCATTACCAGCACTTGGAAAGATCGCTAAGGTTATGTATTTTCAAAGTTATGACAAGATTCATAGAGAAAATAAGGCGTAGAAACTGATATTATTTCTCTTGATGCATTCTCAGAGCAATGAGATGTGGTTTCATGTGGATGCAGCATATGCTGGAAGTGCATGTATATGTCCTGAGTATCGAAAATACATTGACGGTGTTGAAACTGCAGACTCGTTTAACATGAATGCTCATAAATGGTTCCTCACTAATTTCGATTGTTCCTTACTTTGGGTGAAGGTATAAGCCTTTTTAATCTCACTTTTTTCTCTCTTTGCGTGTTGAAAATAACGTTCAAATTTGAAAAACAGGATCAGTATGCTCTCACTGAAGCTCTGTCAACAAATCCAGAGTTTCTCAAGAACAAGGTAAGAATGATAATGTTTTCACAAGAAACCGCAATTCGGCTTTGAATCTATTTGATGACTTGTCTTTTAATACATTTTTTTTTTGGTCAGGCCTCTCAGGCAAACTTGGTTGTTGATTACAAAGATTGGCAAATCCCTCTCGGGCGAAGATTCAGGTCCTTTTGCTTTCCGCATAATCCAAATTTTTAAGTTTTCTAAGAACAAATGCATATAGACAGTCTTGTTTTTGTTTTTTCCTTAAACAGATCATTGAAACTATGGATGGTTTTAAGGCTCTATGGTTATGAGAACTTGAAGAGCTATATTAGAAACCATATCAAACTGGCTAAAGATTTCGAACAACTTGTCTCTCAAGATCCTAACTTTGAGGTAACTCTAAATAAATCCCAAAACAATCTGTGAGAAGGATCTTGAAATATAGAAAATGTTTTCTTTTCTTTGTAACATGTAATATCGATTCTTGTTTGCAGGTTATCACTCCTCGGATCTTTGCTCTTGTCTGTTTCCGCCTCGTGACTGTGGAGAACGATGAAACGACGTGCAATAACCGAAACCGTAAACTCTTAGACGCAGTGAACTCATCAGGGAAACTCTTCATTTCTCACACTGTAAGACTAGCTAACCTCTGTTTATTTTCTACTCTCATTTCTTCTTTTTGTATCATGTTCTTAATTAGGACGTATGTATATGTATCTGCGTTGTTTGGGAAATAGGCTTTGTCAGGAAAAATCGTTCTACGTTGCGCCATAGGAGCGCCATTGACGGAGGAGAAGCATGTGAAAGAGGCATGGAAGGCTATTCAGGAAGAAGCATCTTACTTGCTTCACAAGTAAATAACATTGGTAATAAAGCCTTTTTGCCAACAAACAGAAATGCTTCGGTTTGGTTTGGTTTGGTTTGATATAAAGAAATAAGTAGTAACGTACCAAAGTCTGAGTTATCAACTTCGAGTTACTGGAGTAATGTGTGATTGTGTGAGTGTGTGTTTTCTCACGATTGTGTGTATTTTATCATTTTCTTTTCTCAATTGTGTGTATTTGTATCTATTTGGTATGGTTTTATTGTGGTTAACTCTATGTAACCAATAACAATAAAATTGTTGTAAGCATCTAAAAAATCTAATACGTTTTATAAAATATTTTAATTATCACTGATCTGGATATGTTATTTAGTACATATCCAATTTTTTTTTTTTTTTAACATATGACAGTTCATTAGCAATTTTTTTTTCAACTGTTCATTAGCAAATTTGTTGAAGAAAATTGATAAATACAATATCATCACAACACATGTGCAAGAAACTTGATATAACAAAATACATCAAATACAAAATTATAAATTACTATGCCCCTTATTCGATTATATAAAATTGCTTCGAAGAACATGCATAAACCTTGTTTGTAGCGATATATATCATCCGAAGAAAACTCTACCATTAAGAGATACATCGGTTACTCTGTTAAAACCGAAATCATATACGTTATCCACAAATCTCCGGTTTTTAATATGTAATTTTAGAACACACGCACCCAAATTAACGGCAACGAGAGTTTTTGACACGGTGCGGTTTCAAAGACCATGGGCTCTAGAGCGTACGTAACTAATACGTTCAACATAAAATATGTATTTGCCTAATTCTTTGTTTCTTCCTCGCGAAAGCAATTTCTTCTATTCCATTTATTTTTCTCTCACATCTATCTAGGAATCAAACGCTAAATCTCCTAGTATAAAAACATTATATAATCCTTTGTAAACCACTGAATCAAAGGGATTTTCACAACAAAACTTTTAGTTTAATAAGATAATTCTCTAATCAGATTTATAATAGTGGCATATATTGTAATTATTATAGCTAGTAACTTAAACTCGTTTCTATATATTTCCATGAGACTATTCAATTCGTGTAACGATACATCAACATGTGGCATGGCAGACTGGCAGCAGTCCAGTAAATCACACATGAAGGAAATGTTATTTTCTTAAAACACTTCTCAACTAATATATTAGGGATATAGAGTTTAGACTACAGATTAACAATGCTAACTTTACACGCAACAAAACATTTCTCATTACTCTCTTGATAACAATTTGGATGGACAATATAGAATTGGATACCTTTTATTCATGTAAAATAATTTATAAAACCATGGTGAAATATAACGTATAATAACAAACTAAAATTTATAAATACTTATCCTGAAAACTAAGTCGAAGGAAATCCATTAAATCCTTGGAAGCTAAGCCCACAAATAGAGTTAAACGAAATTAACTAGAAACAAAACCGAAACTATAGAAAATAAGGAACGAAGCCTAAAAACAAAACAAAAAGCATAGATTCACTAATTCGTGATCTACTCAGTTTCTTATCTCTTAACTCAATTTTGAAGTTTAACACAAACTTGCTTGTTCTCAGCCAAACCAATTCTCAATAAGTTATATATGGTCAAACCTTTCATTCACTATTTTCAATAAGACATAACCAAAACCATCCAACTAAAAGTCAACGAAGAAGAAGATAAACAACACAACACAACACAACTTCCATACTATCCACAGTAGACCAAGCGTCGGCAGTACTTGAGAGAAATTATGCAAGAAACAAGAACCAAGCCACGCGATACAAAAGTTAGAAAGAAACTACAACAAACTAAGTACGGTGTTAAAGACTAGTTATAATAGAATTAAAATAATATAGTTAACTAAGTGTGGACGCGATACAAAAGTTAGAAAGAAACTACAACAAACTAAGTACGGTGTTAAAGACTAGTTATAATAGAATTAAAATAATATAGTTAACTAAGTGTGGTGTGATAGACTAAGACTAGTTAATAATAGAATTAAAACTAACTACAACAAAATAAGTACGGTTTTTAATTAACTCTCAGAAACAAACTAAGTAAAACATACATACTTATCTTATCAATTCAAGGCACTCGAATATTTGTGTTAGCTACTTCCGTACGGTTGTGGTTGGAGACTTAAAGTTGTTTTTATCACAAAAATAGGGACCAAATAATCCATGACAAGTTAAACGTTGGGCAAAAGATGATTCACGTGTGTATTGAAAGAATAGAGCAGGTTGGTAGCTGTCCGATACAATTTACCAAATAATCTTTCATTTATTGGAGTTTTTTTTTGGGTTAGAAAATAGCTCTTCATTTATTTATGTGTTCTTTGGGAAGTCCTAGAGATAGTAGACAGTTTGAGGCTTTGAGCACTATGACTATACCAAAAAAAAACATAGACGAAAACAAAATTACAACAATTGGATATATGATATGATGTTAGACACTATAATACAGTGGTGTGAACAAAAAAAACAATACAGTGGAAACATTTAAGTTTAATTTATATTAAAAAATTGGACACAGTAATGGACTTATGGTATAATAATATAGGACATGCATGTTGTTAGATTGGGAAGTGTTAATTAACAGTTTAACACGATGATAATACAGCAAAATATATGACGACACAGCAAAAATATATGCCGTAGAAGGAATAATAGGACCTAGACTTGAGTTGGACATGAAACATTTTTAAAAGTTCCAAAAATTATTGTTGAACCCCCACAACAATATATAAATACATATTATTTTGTTGTAAGAAAGTTTTTAAGTATCAAACTAGCTCAATAGGCTAATCTCTTTTCTTAATGTGAAAAAGTCTTTAGTTCCACACTCACAATATCGTTGTTACAAGAGGTCGTTGGTTCGTTATTTTATTAGGTTATCAAAGCTACAAGATGTTGATTTTGATTCAGATCATAAATCAAAAACTAAAAACACAAATCTAAAGTCTTAAAGGCAATAACCAAATATTAAAATGCAAAAACCACACCAACATTCGTGGCCTTAACTATGAAATAAAATTTATGTTGTATATAAAAAGAAAATTAAAGAAACAAATCGCGGTCCTATAAATAAAGGCTATCTCCTCCTAAAACCCAAACACAAACCCAAACCGTTGAGAAAGAAGAAAAAGATAAAATGTAACTGAAATTTTCGAAGTTCATTTGTCATGATTTGCTTAAAAATGGCGGTCTATTTTCATACGAATATTTCTTATTGTTATACGAATATTTTTCATAAGATAAAATGTATGTTATTTATTCTTGTTATTTGTTCTTATGAATTAGGGAAAATGTAAGTAAAAACGTGTTGAAGCCGATGGATTCTGAGCAACTGAGAGAGCACGGACATCGAATGATTGATTTCATTGCTGATTATTACAAATCCATCGAAGATTTCCCTGTTCTTAGCCAAGTTCAGGTACTCTGTTTCAATTATATACAACTTTGATTGTGAGAACGTTTCACTATGTTGAATTTTGGCACTTGTGAGAAAGTTTGGGTTCTTTGCTATTTTGAGGTTTTAAACCTCTCTGGTTGGTTCACTATGTTGAATTTTGTCACTTGTTTGATGCAGCATCGTTATCTTCATACACTTTTGCCTGAATCCGCACCAGACCAGCCTGAAACTCTAGAACAAGTTCTTGATGGTGAATTAACTCTATATAATACCCATTTCCACAACTTAACCATTTTTTTCTTTCAAATTTGGTTTGTGAATGGATGCTAAACTTGAGCTGATGTGAGTTTTGTTTACAGATTTTAACAAGAAGATATTGCCTGGTGTAACGCATTGGCAAAGCCCGAATTTCTTTGCTTTTTTTCCTGCTAACGCCAGCATTGCCGGATTCTTGGGTGAAATGTTGAGTGGTGGACTTGGAATTATTGGTCTTAATTGGATCACTTCTCCAGCTGCCACGGAACTCGAAATGATCGTTCTCGATTGGTTTGCAAAGCTGCTCAACTTACCCACACAGTTTATGTCCGAAGGTAATAGTAACTCTAATAAGCATAAATCTTGAGAGAAGAATCCATTTGCTTCCGTGTTGGTTTAAGTTGTATTGTATAGGAAAGGGAGGTGGAGTGATACAAGGGTCAGCTAGTGAAGCTGTTCTTGTTATTCTGATTGCTGCCCGCGACCAGGTTTTTAAAAGACTTAAGACTACGTCGGTTGCGAAGCTCGTTATCTACTGCTCTGACCAGACACACTCATGTTTTCTCAAGGGGTGCCAGGTGAAAATTGTAGATTTGGTTTTAAAGAAATTTTGTCACAAAGAAGCTAATTTTGTTTTTGCTTGTTGAACAGATTGCTGGATTCCATCCAAAGAATTTCAGGGTGTTGACAGCAGATCCTTCTACAAATTACGCTTTGGATCCTAAATCGGTTCAAGAAGCTGTTTCTAAGGATCTTGAAGCTGGATTGATTCCATTCTTCTTATGTGCTACCGTAAGAACTAGCTTTGTTACTTACCTTCTTGAAGCATGTTCTTTGAAAATGTTCATTTGTTATCTTTTGTAGGTTGGAACCACTTCTTCAACCGCAGTTGATCCATTAGCCGCCCTTGGAAAGATCGCTAAGGTTATTAATTTTCACATTTTTGACAAGGTTCATTGAGAAATTTAAGGCATAGTAACTGATGTTATTTCTCTTGATGCATTCTCAGAGCAATGAGATGTGGTTTCATGTGGATGCAGCGTATGCTGGAAGTGCTTGTATATGTCCTGAGTATCGAAAATACATTGACGGTGTAGAAACTGCAAACTCGTTTAACATGAATGCTCATAAATGGTTCCTCACTAATTTCGATTGTTCCCTACTTTGGGTGAAGGTATATACATATGCATTTTTAATATCACTTTCTCCTTCCTTTTATTTTCGCGTATTGAAAACATGTTTTTGTAAAACAGGATCACTCTGCTCTCACTAAAGCTCTTACAGCGGATCCAGAATATCTCAAAACCATTGTAAGAATCACAATATTTCTTCTTTGAATCTATTAAATTACTATTTTTTTAATACACTTGTTTTTTTTTTTTGCCAGAACTCCCAGGAAGAATTGGTTCCTAATTATAATAATTGGGAAATCCCTCTCGGACGAAGATTCAGGTTCTTAGCTATATTTTAAAGTTTTCAAAGAACATTTGCATATATACAATCTGAGTTTTTTTGTGTTTTTTTTTTTTCAACAGAGCATTGAAACTATGGATGGTTTTAAGGCTCTATGGTTATGAGAACTTGAAGAGCTATATAAGAAACCATATCAAACTGGCTAAAGAATTCGAACAACTTGTCTCGGAAGATCCTAACTTCGAGGTAACTCTAAAAAAATGGAAGAATAAATCTTGAAATATAGAAAACGTTTTCTTTTCTTTGTAACATTGTAATATCAACTGTCGTTTGCAGATTATCACTCCTCGGACCTTTGCTCTTGTCTGTTTCCGCCTCGCGCCTAAGGAAAACGATGAAGAGACGTGTAATATCCAAAACAGTAAACTCTTAGACGCAGTGAACTCTTCAGGGAAACTCTATATTTCTCACACTGTAAGACTGACCTCTCTCTCTCTTTTATGCTCTTATTTCTTCTTTTTGTATCATGTTCCTTAGTAAGACATATGTATTGTATATGTATATATATGCTTTGCTTGGGAAACAGGTTTTGTCTGGAAAATTCGTACTACGTTGCGCCATAGGAGCGCCATTGACGGAGGCGAAGCACGTGAAGGAGGCATGGAAGGTTATTCAGAAAGAAGGATCTTACTTGGTTCACAATTAACCAAGATAAAAAAAATTGATAATAAAGCCTTTTTGGCAACAAACCGAAGCATTTCTGTTTGGTTTGGTATTAAGAAATAAGTTGTAACTTACCTAAGTCAGAGTTATCAACTTCGGGTTGGTTTCGCTAGACTTTTGTAAGGTATCTTGAGTGATTGTGTGTATTTATCTATTGGGTATGGTTTTACTGTCTTTCAATAAACTCTATGTAACCCAATAATGACAATAATATTGTTGTAAGCGATCTATAAATCTGATAAATTGTATGAAATATTTTATTATCATGATATTGATATGTAATTAAGTGAATCCTATTTGGTCTTTAGAACCCCTTTTTGTATAGGTTTCACATGTGTGTGAAATGCTAATCTTTTGGTGTAGGGATGTGTTTGTAAAGGTTTGGTTTTTTAACCCATGGGAATCAACATATATAACACCATTTTAGAATTAAAAAAAATGAGGTGAATCCATTTTTGAAATTCAATAGTGTGTACGTCCAAACTGTAGAATTTGAATAGTGATTTTAGTCAATGGTTTTGAAATTCTAATTATAACATACATATCAACTTTAACCAGTTAGAAGCAAACCAAGAGATCCATATGGAGTTATGGACAAAAGCACAAAAGGACTGAATGAAAAAAACGCTGTCGTTTCATATACTATGGGCCCTACGATCCAACATAAAATGACGCAGTTTTCATTTATCAGCGAGTTCATTTTTTCTGGGCCATAAAGCCCATTTGTATGTATCTTCCTCGCGGAAGCAAATCCTTCTCTCTCTCTCTCTCTCATCTGCATTTTGTTGTCTCTCTCTCTCTCGATCGTGTAAACTGAGGACGAAGATGCAAGCAGTTTCCAGAAGATTAGTTCAACGGCCTTCTCTCGCCGGAGGAGCTTCGATCCATTCATCTTCTTCTCTCAGATCTCTTTGTGGAGTCTCAAATCACCGTTAAGTTTCTTATCGATCGATTTTCTTCGATTCCGATTTCTAGGTTGCTTATGAGTTCCGATTTTTAATTCGATTTTTGTTTATGGTGATACTTCAGTGAATGGGACTGATAATCGGCGATACTCGTCTTCTCTCGCTACTAAGGGCGTGGGACATCTTGCCCGCAAGGGTACTGGTGGGAGATCTTCCGTTAGGTATCTCATTTCTCTCTTCTTAGGGTTTGATTCCTATAGAAATGCTGGAGAATTCGAAATGTTATTGGTGTGTTAGGATAACAAGCTTACTTTTGTCAAGTATTTGGCTTTATGGAGAAATGTATCATCTCGAATTTTTCAAGTTTAATTGGGTTGGTCTATGAAAATCTTAATTTCTCCTTTGCTTTACCAGTGGCATTGTAGCTACGGTGTTTGGAGCCACTGGATTTCTGGGCCGTTATCTTGTGCAGCAGCTAGGTGAGTTTGGTTTAGCATTGTTCTTGACCGGAGGGGTTAATCAATCTTGTTTTTCCTTTACATGTGTTGGTTTGCTTATTACTTGCTAAGTTCAAATGATTCTCTCCTTCCAGCTAAAATGGGATCACAAGTGCTAGTTCCTTTCCGAGGTTCAGAGGACGATCCGCGACATCTCAAGCTGATGGGAGATTTAGGACAGGTAATATGCTCTTTTGTCTAACATAATGCTTTTAAGAGTTTGTAACATAACATTTTTTTTTTAGGGGGGGGGGGGGGGGGGGGGGGGGGGTTAGGGTTTAGGGTTTAGATCTACAATTCTGATGTGTGTTTGTATATTCCAGGTAGTACCCATGAAATTTGATCCAAGAGATGAAGACTCGATTAAGGCTGTCATGGCAAAGGCTAATGTTGTTATCAATCTAATTGGTACTTACTTTGTCTATATTATTTTGTTCCAACAGTTATCGTTTAAACTCTTAAAAACAACACTTCATTTAAACTTTCTGGATGAAATTTATCCTAATCTTCAGGAAGAGAATACGAGACCAGAAATTTCAGTTTTGAAGATGTGAATCATCATATAGCTGAGAAACTTGCATTGGTATGTGTTTGAATCCTGACAAGTTAATGAGCTACACATTTTTAACCTTCAGGACGATACGTTCCGCTGGGGCATGCTCATTTGGTTATGTCTAATTAGGTTGGGGCTTGGTGGATTGTTGTTTCAGGTGGCCAAGGAACATGGTGGAATAATGAGATATATTCAAGTTTCTTGCCTGGGAGCTTCTGTGTCATCTCCTTCAAGAATGCAGAGGGCAAAGGCTGCTGGTGAGGAAGCTGTCTTTAACGCGTTGCCTGAGGTAAGCTTATACCAGCTTTCGGCATAATGAACTCTCTCTTCTATGATTATCATCATAATATTTTATTCGTTAATGTCATGAACCTACTTATATTCAGATATAAGGTAGATCCTTTAGATTTTTCTTGTGTAGAACTGGAAAGAACAGTATATGATGATATTACTAAATTCTAAAATCTCAAGCAACAATGTGTAGGCTTACATATGCATTTTGTCATTAGCCTGCTGCTTCTAGTCGGTTCCTGACGCATATTTGTTTCCTAGGCCACAGTTATGAGACCTGCGACCATGATTGGTACAGAGGACAGAATCTTGAACCCGTGGTCAATGTTCGTTAAAAAATATGGTTTTCTCCCCCTCATAGGTGGTGGGACCACCAAGTATGTCCTAAACCTTTGTGCAATTCTTCTTTCATAGCAAACTTGCAATGTAGCTCCGTTTCTTTCCCTAACGATAACTTTACTGCAGATTCCAGCCCGTATATGTGGTTGATGTTGCTGCTGCAATCATTGCAGCTCTAAAGGATGATGGCTCCAGCATGGGGAAAACCTATGAATTGGGTGGCCCTGATGTCTTTAACGCTCGTGATTTGGTAAATTCTTATGGTCCTTTATTCTCTCTGTCACTATGGCAGCTCAATGGGATTGATTTTCAAGTGTTCCTTGCAGGCAGAGATCATGTTTGATATGATTCGTGAAGTGCCTCGATATGTGAAGCTTCCATTTCCAATTGCTAAGGTAACAGATCTAACCGCTTGCTGTTTATGGCAGAAACTCTAATGATTTCAAGTGATCATTTGTCAGACAGCGTATCAGAAACAAATTTAAACTACAAAACTCTAAATGATAATAATTTCACTTGTCACAATTTGTTCCAGGCAATGGCTGCTCCAAGGGATTTCATGGTGAACAAAGTTCCATTCCCTTTACCTTGTCCTCAGATCTTCAATCTGGATCAAATCAATGCGTTTACAACCGATACACTTGTATCTGACAAGGGTTAGTCATTTCTTTACAGAAGTGAAATGAGTTATTTTCCTTGAGCTATTTGAGTCTAACTCTTTATTATTCGACGATGGCTCTCTCCCAGCCTTGACGTTTCAGGATTTGGACCTTGTCCCTCACAAATTGAAGGGATATCCGGTCGAGTTTCTTATCCAATATCGCAAGGGTGGTCCCAATTTCGGTTCTACAGTCAGTGAAAAGATACCAACAGACTTTTACAATTGATGCTTCTGCTCAAAGGTCATTTCCTGGACTAATTTTATTCACGCAAGTGTCACAATGAAATCGCGGAAACTAGATTTGGTATGTTGATGCCTTTCATTTGCTTCTGTCAATAATAAAATGGTTCTCCTCTTTATTGTGTTCTGGAAAAAATATAACCCATCAACATGATCATAAGTTAGAGAGGGGACGCTATCTTCTTCATGGGGCGATTTGGTCCCGTAGGAATTATTATGCAGTTTCTGGTTCATTTCAAACTTCACGTGCTATTCTGCTCTTGAGTATAACTAAATCCATGTGCTTTTCGTCATTGCATTACGTATAACTCTTCTTGTATGTTTTACTTGTGCAAGAACGTTTCAACTTGTATTTGTATGCAATAGAAGTTCCTAAGAAATTGGAAGTACACCTTTACATGGTCAAGAGGGTATTTCGACCTGGTTACCTGTGGATTATGAAACAATAATACCCATTAACCGATCCTAGGTCCTTCGGTAGAACCGAACTGGTACCCTTACTTTTTAGGGTGGGTAATGAATTTAGTTATGCAAATCATAGAATAAATCACTTTGCTTCTAGCTGTAGAAAACAGTAAAGAAGTAAAGAACTTTAGGAAACCCCAAGAACCAAGTAAAGCATATTGAGCTAATATCATGTCACCGAAGGAATAGGATAGACTCAGTTTGCATTTTCCAAACTAATGGAAGGCGAAGAAGAAGATTACCCCGGTCCTGAATCCGGCAATGGCGGAATCAACTTGAATGGGAGAAATGTTGGAGCGGTGATGGTGGCGCCTAGGGATGTAGACGTAGCGAGTCAAAGTGGTTGCAGGATCAATATCTACGTGAACAGCAACGTTCAAGCGACGTGTGGTTCGGCTTTGCTTGGTAGTAAGGTTAAGTTAAGAGATCCCGGTGTTCATCTCCATATCGAAGACGTTAATATGCCTCGCGAGGACGGATCAAGAGAGAAGGAGATGAGGTTGATTAAGGTTGGGTTATGTTTGGTCTGTCTCTTTAACATCATTCTAGTACTCATTCTCTTGCTCTCCTCTTGGTTACTGAAGAAAACCGGTTCCACATAGAGCTCGTCCATAATTGTTCTTTTGAATTGTTCTGAAAAGTTGATATCTGTAAGCTAAAGGGAAATTGTTAATTTTTCTTGAATTCCGTACTAGTCTGGTGGATCAAACGTGGCGAGGCTACCAATAGAGTTTAAGAATTCCGTACTAATAACAACGAGACTTATATTTACTACTTTCTTCTTGCACTATAGAGTTTTTTTTATACAATGTTTGTTTTTTTTTTCCTTAAATCGAATTCCTTTATGAGCTGCAACAACAAGAATTGGCTATTCAAGCCGAAAAAGAAGATTAAACTTGAAAATAAATAACAATTAAACTCTTGACCAAAAAAAAAAAAAAAAAACAATTGCACTGATTTGATATAATAAACAAAAAGACAGAAATTAGTGAGAAAGCAAACTCTCAAAGGGGCTAAAAAGTAAAGAGAAGTAACCTCAAACACACAAACATTCCTATAAATAAGTATCTACTCCTCTTAAAATCCAAACCATTCGTAAGAAGAAGACAAAATGTATGTTATTGACAATTCCAAAATCCATTTATCATGAAAATGGAGGTCTATATTCATACGAATCTTCTTCTGAGTTTTTGTTTTTGTTATTTTGTTCTTATGAATTAGGGAAAATGGAAGTAAGAATGTGTTGAAGCCGATGGATTCTGAGCAACTGAGAGAGTACGGACATCGAATGGTTGATTTCATTGCTGATTATTACAAAACCATTGAAGACTTCCCTGTTCTTAGCCAAGTTCAGGTCATTTTTCTGTTTCTTCTTGTTCTGGGAAAATCAGTTTCATGGATTGTGAGAATTGGGTTTAGAAAAGTTTCAAAATTTAGCTTCGAAATGTTGTGGAACTGTGAAATTACTTCTACTTCTACGTCTAGGGATTGGCTATTTTGCTCTTCTGTTTTGAATCTCTCTGGTTTGTTGAATTTTTGTCACTTGTTTGATGCAGCCTGGTTATCTTCATAACCTTTTGCCTGATTCCGCACCAGACCACCCTGAATCTCTAGAACAAGTTCTTGATGGTGTGATTTAACTCAGTACCCATTTCCACTTTTTAATGAACATAGAGAGTTCTTGGCTTGAGAATGATATGATGTGAGTTTTTGTTTTACAGATGTTAAGGCGAAGATATTGCCTGGGGTAACGCATTGGCAAAGCCCGAGTTTCTTTGCTTTTTTTCCTGCTAACAGCAGCGTTGCCGGGTTCTTGGGTGAGATGTTGAGTGCTGCTCTTAACATTGTTGGTTTTAGTTGGGTAGCTTCTCCAGCTGCCACGGAGCTCGAAACGATCGTTCTTGATTGGCTTGCAAAGTTACTTAACCTACCCGAGCAGTTTATGTCCAAAGGTAACAACTTTAAAGCATAGATCCTTGGCGTAAGACTTAGCTAAGTGTTGGTTAATTTGTATTGTAGGAAATGGAGGTGGAGTGATACAAGGGACAGCTAGTGAAGCTATTCTTGTTGTTCTCATTGCTGCCCGCGACAAGGTTTTAAGAAGCGTTGGCAAAAAGTCGCTCGAGAAGCTCGTTGTATACTCCTCTGACCAGACACATTCAGCTCTACAGAAAGCTTGCCAGGTGAAATTTGTAGCTTTGGGCCTTTGGTTTTAAGAAGAAGCTAATTCTCTGCTAGTTTTTATTGTGTTGAACAGATTGCTGGAATCCATCCAGAGAATTGTAGGGTGCTAAAAGCGGATTCTTCTACAAATTACGCTTTGCATCCAGAACTGCTTCAAGTAGCTGTTTCTAAGGATCTTGAGGCTGGATTGATTCCATTCTTCTTATGTGCTAATGTAAGAACTAGCTTGTTACTTGCTTACCTTCTTGAAGAATGTTTTCTGAAAAAGTTCATTTGTTGATTTTGCAGGTTGGTACTACTTCTTCAACCGCAGTTGATCCATTAGCCTCACTTGGAACGATCGCTAAGGTTATGTATTTTCAAAGTTATGGCAAGATTCATAGAGAACTTAAGGAGTAGAAACTGATGTTATTTCTCTTGATGCATTCTCAGAACAATGAGATGTGGTTTCATGTGGATGCAGCGTATGCTGGAAGTGCTTGTATATGTCCTGAGTTTCGAAAATACATTGACGGTGTCGAAACTGCAGACTCGTTTAACATGAATGCTCACAAATGGTTCCTCACTAATTTTGATTGTTCCCTACTTTGGGTGAAGGTACATACATATGCCTTTTAATCTCACTTTTTTTTATCCTCTTAGCGTATTGAAAATAATGTTCATATTTGAAAATCAGGATCAATATGCTCTCACCGAAGCTCTGTCAACAAATCCAGAATTTCTCAAGAACAAGGTAAGAATGATCATGTTTTCACAAGAAACCGCAATTCGGCTTTGAATTTTATTTGATGACTTGTCTTTTAATACATTTATTTCTTGTTACAGGCCTCTCAGGCAAACTTGGTTGTTGATTACAAAGATTGGCAAATCCCTCTCGGGAGAAGATTCAGGTTCTTTGATTTCGTAGAATCTAAATTTTAAAGTTTTCGAAGAACATTTGCATATGAAAATATGAGTTTCTTTGTTTTTGTTTTTAATTTTCAACAGATCATTGAAACTATGGATGGTTTTAAGGCTATATGGAGTTGAGAACTTGAGGAGCTATATAAGAAACCACATCAAACTGGCTAAAGATTTCGAACAACTTGTCTCTCAAGATCCTAACTTTGAGGTAACTCTAAAAATGGAAGAAGAATCTTAAAATATATATAGAAAATGTTTTCTTTTCTTTGTAACATGTAATATCAATTCTTGTTTGCAGGTTATCACTCCTCGGATCTTTGCTCTTGTCTGTTTCCGCCTCTTGCCTAAGGAAAACGATGAAACCACGTGCAATAACCGAAATCGTAAACTCTTAGACGCAGTGAACTCGTCAGGGAAACTCTTCATTTCTCACACTGTAAGACAAACTAACCTCTCTATATTTCCTACTCTGATTTCTTCGTTTTGTATCATGTTCTTAATTAGGACATATGTATGTATATATGCTTTGTTTGGAAACAGGCTTTGTCAGGAAAAATCGTTCTACGTTGCGCCATAGGAGCGCCATTGACGGAGGAGAAGCATGTGAAGGAGGCATGGAAGGTTATTCAGGAAGAAGCATATTTCTTGATTCACAAGTAAACACAAGCCAAAAAAAAAACCTTTGTTGCCAACAACAGTTTTGGGACAATTTAGATAGGTTGAGCATCTGCAAAACCTAAACATTTCATTTCTAATGATATTTTACATTCTTATTATTAAAGAAACAAAAAAAAACTCTTTTCTTTTCAATCTATAAAATAAGTAACACTTAGTGAAAAAAGTGCCTCAAACAATCAAGAACCCCCACTGCCAACAGTTTTTCACCCGAAAAATCCCAAATCTTGAGATAATCATTGCCATAATATATAATAGAGCTTTTGGTTGTAGACAGCTTCTTCATGCCAAGAAGCAACGTCGTAAAAGTTATGCAACTTCAACTTGTTATCACCTTTCTTGGTAAATATTATGTAACCATGGAGTTTCCAAGAGTTTCGGTTTCCGAAACGGGAAACGCACCTCGGACGGAGTTTCCATGTAACCTAAATCTCAATTATCGGATTATAAGTAAACTATTTAAGTATCAGTTAAAAACTAGAAATACTATGATTTTTGCCCATTCAGCCATTGGATGATTAGACAACCACGACTTCATTTGTTTTTTAGTTGATTCAAGAATCTTTTAAGAATCTTACATTTTCTTACGCATTCGGCCAATATTGAGTCCCCCACTTTTGCAAATCACCCTTACATGCTCACCAATTGTAACAAATAATTGAAGAATCAAAAGTGACTTAATTTTATATAGTTGGGAAAAATTAATGCTAGTCCATTACTCTCTTGAATTATTAAAAGAAGAAGTATTGCATAGTACTTGGTGGTATCCATGTGAGTTCGTAGCTTGGGGAGCACAAACTTCCCCACTCACACATGCCACGTTTGTCTCTTTAAAGTTTCTAAGTTTTTTTTTTTTTTTTTTTTTTGTTAATCGATATTGAAGTGATCAAGTATTTTCTCTCTGAACATTTCAAAATTGTCCAATTAATCCAGACACATACAGCAAACATTTTTGAAGTTCGAATGTAAAAACCCCTAGCTAATCCGATTTTTCATGTGCACATAATCTATTCTGCATGCGAATTTTCACTTATATTTACAAGTATTATGTATACAAACATATCATTTTGGAATATTTGGTCTTTGTTCCAACCTAATTATCTATGTGAAGTAGCTTTGTACTTTACATTAAAACTTGTAATCTACTTACTATCATCATTAGTTGGTCATTATGATATATATTTTGGTCCAAAACAAAGAAAAGATTCCTACTAATTATGTCTAACGTCAAATTGCAATACTAATACACAATATTTCAATTAATTTTGGTCAAATAACGGGAAAAAGTTATACTACTATAATGTGCTTGAACATGAAGTGATCATCATGTTACTAACGTGTGTATTGGTTTAGTTTACCATCAAATTCTGTAATTTGTGCTATTTCCAACGTAATTAACCACTCGCATAATTTACACGTGTAATCATTTCCACACGCTCTCGGTCTCATGTTACGAGGGAAGTTGAGTCAAATAGTCCACCCTGACGTCATCGACTCTTCATACCGACATGTCAGCAGACAAAAAGCCTACGTGGCAAATTCTCAATGGTTACCGACAAGTAGATTAAAAAATTGACGGCGCAGATTTAGCCGTCCGACTAACGTGCGCTTTCAATTACATATACACTCTTCTTCTTCTCTCTCTCCCTCAACGACGGTGTTGAGACCAACTCAAACCAGGTCCAAATCCACCGATCTTGTCTGATCAAATCTGAAAAAAGCTTAGATCTTTGCTTCAACGATCAAAATCTGTAATTCCTTTCTTCCTCGTTTAACTCCGTCTCTCACGGATCCTTGTCGGTACATTTCTACATCTTCAAATCTGCTTCTTTAAGTTTCCGATCGAAAGCTTGAAGCTTTCTCTGCTTCTGAGCTTCGATTTCACTTTTAGAGCTTTAATAAGACCTGGGTTTTTTGCTCTTTAGGATTTAGTCACTTGGGGTTTTACTTAAATGTTGTGATCTTGAAATGATACCGAGGGTTTCTATGAGGCGTCGTCCTGCAGAAGTTGCTCATGCAGAGCCAATGGAGAAAGGAAATGGGAAAAACCAAACAAATCGAATCTGTTTATTAGTTGCTTTATCAGTTTTCTTCTGGGCATTGTTATTATACTTCCATTTTGTTGTCATAGGGAGTAGTAACATTGAGAATCAGATCCAATTGCAACCTAGTCATCCCCAATCTCAACCATCATCAGTCTCTCTTCGTGTTGCTAAATTCCCTCTTGAACCTCCTAAAGAGCCTTTAGTTAAGCCAATAGGTAAGCCAATACTGCCTCCTGCACCAGTAGCTAACTCTAGTTCAGTCTTTAACCCGCCTAGAGTTGTCGAAAAGCAGGAGTTTTCGTTTATACGAGCGTTGAAGACGGTAGATAACAAAAGTGATCCGTGTGGAGGGAAGTATATTTATGTTCATGATTTGCCTTCAAGGTTTAATGAGGATATGCTTAGAGATTGTAAGAAGCTTAGTCTTTGGACTAATATGTGTAAGTTCACTACAAACGCTGGTCTTGGACCGCCGCTTGAGAATGTCGAAGGTGTTTTCTCGGATGAAGGATGGTATGCGACTAATCAGTTTGCGGTTGATGTGATATTCAGTAACCGGATGAAACAGTATAAATGCTTGACGAATGATTCTTCTCTTGCTGCTGCGATTTTTGTGCCGTTCTATGCTGGTTTTGATGTTGCTAGGTACTTGTGGGGGTATAATATCTCGACTAGGGATGCTGCTTCGCTTGAGTTGGTCGATTGGCTTATGAAGCGGCCTGAATGGGAGATAATGAGAGGTAAAGATCATTTTCTAGTCGCGGGTAGGATAACGTGGGATTTCAGGAGATTGTCTGAAGAAGAAACTGATTGGGGGAATAAGCTTCTCTTCTTACCGGCTGCTAAGAACATGTCTATGCTCGTGGTTGAGTCGAGTCCGTGGAATGCAAACGATTTCGGGATCCCGTACCCGACTTACTTCCATCCAGCTAAGGATTCAGAGGTGTTTGCGTGGCAAGAGCGGATGAGAAACCTGGAAAGGAAGTGGCTTTTCTCGTTTGCGGGAGCTCCACGACCCGATAATCCGAAATCCATCAGAGGGCAGATTATAGATCAATGTCGTAACTCGAATGTTGGGAAGCTATTGGAATGCGATTTCGGGGAAAGTAAATGTCATGCACCGAGTAGTATTATGCAGATGTTTCAGGGCTCTTTATTCTGTTTGCAACCACAAGGAGACTCTTATACTCGAAGATCGGCTTTTGACTCGATGCTTGCTGGTTGCATACCCGTATTCTTCCACCCGGGCTCAGCTTACACTCAGTACACATGGCATCTACCCAAGAACTACACAACGTACTCGGTTTTCATCCCCGAGGATGATATTCGGAAGAGAAACATAAGCATAGAGGAACGACTTCTCCAGATTCCACCCGAGCAGGTCAAGATTATGAGAGAGAATGTCATAAACCTCATCCCGGGACTGATCTACGCAGACCCGAGATCAGAACTGGAGACACTGAAGGATGCATTTGATGTCTCGGTACAGGCCGTGATAGACAAGGTGACTCGGTTAAGGAAGAACATGATCGAGGGTCGAACCGAGTATGATTACTTCGTGGAAGAGAACAGCTGGAAGTATGCCTTGCTAGAGGAAGGCCAGAGGGAAGCCGGGGGACATGTTTGGGACCCATTCTTCTCGAAACCAAAGCCCGGAGAAGATAGCAGTAGCGAGAACAACGGAGGCACGACTATCACAGCGGATGCAGCTAAGAATTCATGGAAGAGCGAACAGAGAGATAAGACACAGTAAAAAAAAGAGACAATTCCCACATTTTGCTAAGGTTTGGGATATAGTTTTTCGGTTTATTATACAGAAAACCAAAAAGTGATTTATTGTTTGTTGTATTGTTATCAAATGTAGCAGCTTCTTCACTTTCATAGATAAAAGTTTGTTTGAGTATATTTATCTGTTGTTGTATCAGTATCAGTCACCCACAGAGATCAATCATAAGAAATTACCATTTTCTTTGTTGTTGTATCAGTACGACTATCTTTCTACAATTGCTAACAAAAGTCAAAACTCATCAACGACCAAATATTCTTAAGAGCAAATCAAGTGCCTCAATAGTGATAAACATTAGTCAAGAGGGTTGAATGTGGGTCGTAATATAAACATTAAGGCCCATCAAGGAATAAAACTTGGGTTAATCAATTAAATCGGATAAAGGACTTGTCCCACATCGGAAAGTAACAATGAGACATTGGTCTGCGGAGTAGTATAAAATAAGACGAAGGTGCAACTCTAGAAATTACTTACCTGGACGGGGTCAACTCGTGATCAAGAAGACGAGTGGCCTAGGCTAGTGACTTCCATTGCACATAAAGGAAGGGTGCTATGCTTAAGGTCTTCCCAAGTGGAAGAGCCTGCGTCATTATTTGTGGCAGTTGGGGCCTGCGTTCGCGCGGCCCCTTCCAATTTTCTCAGTTCAATATTTTGTGGTTAGATGGTTCTCTGATTGTTTTACTATGTTCTGTCTTAAGAAGCTAACATATGAATGGGTCGTGAGACAGCAACACAGTTCGTAACTTACATGTCAATAAATCCCATCTAAAATTGTAGACATGCTTAAAAATACCCTTCAATTTTCGATATGAATATTCTTCTGATTCAATTCTTATTTGTATCTAGTGGGCACAGTCAAAAGTCTGACGGAACCTAAATGTAAAAGAAAGAAATATGAAAACATTTAACAGAGGAAAAATGTGTCTCTCGGCGTCCAAATACCAGACGAAAATGGCAATGCTGTTTTGTTTATTCACTAGTCTTTTACCAATCATGTGTTGAACTTCTGTATACTCCTTAAAACAAGGATGTATTTATTGGTCAGTAAATAAAAGATTCAAGTTTCCATTGAGGTGCTTCTGGCACAAGATATAGTGGAATGGAATAAAGCCCTAGCCAGGAGATCCAGCAAGCGTGCATACTGTACTCAGCGTTCTTCCTCTTCTTTAGCTCTTTTTCTCTGGCTCTTCTGGCTGGGAAGGTTTTAATTCCGTACTAGCCGAAGGAGCAACATTGTCATAGTCAGAGATGTTGTTGATTCTCAATGTTTGTTGGGGTCCATCGTTTGAAGGGACATGGACTAGTGCGTCCATTATCAGAATCTCCCAGTCTTTTTGCTGTAAAAACCTAAACATGCTATCTTCTGTTCCAAGAAACCAAATGAAAAGCAAAAACATGATTCAGTAAGTCAGAAAAAATGGCAAATGCAAGTAGTTGTGAGACTGGTGCCTTTGAGAAGTTTACCTCCATTGCAAACAGCTTTGAGATGCACGATTCCGGTGCCTTGTGGTCCAATCACAGGAAACGAACAAGACACCGAGTACCTTTGGCGAGAAACAGCTAGTGATGCATTGTACCATGGCCCTTTCTCAATTGGCTCTCCAATGGCTTCGATCATTGCCTTACTATTCACCACCTTCTCCATCGCCTTGCTGAAATTAAGCATACAAAGAGTTTTCTAAGAAATCACCAATGCAACTACCACATTCTGAAAATCTTGTCATATTATTGATATTATGATACAATGAGACATATATTGGCACATAGAGGTATTCAGTAGGGATATTGATAGAAATAGAATGCGCAACAAATTGGTGAACTCCTAAAGATGACTGTTCTAGATATTACTACTTTACTGGTACCTAGCGAGGACAGGATTATCATTATTTGTAAGTTGGCAACACAAGCACAAGATAGACAGAGATACACACAAGAAACCAGACTATATCCTTGTTAATGAGAGCATTGAACTTCACAGCGAAGAAATGACAAATAGATATTCACAAGCATAAGATTTTCTCTTTTGTTGATTAACCAGATTCACTAAAGCAGTCTATAAACTTGAAACCAAATGGAATAAGGACACATCATTGTTTGAACTACAAATCAATTCTAATGGTTTCATTTCTCACATCCACAAAGGTTTAATTATCCTCTAAACTTATGGTCTAAAATAAAAAAACATTGACTTGCTTTCAACTCAGTCACTCACTCATAAAGCCTTCTCAGTTCTCACAATCAATCAGAATCAGTAGAAAACTATGACATACACAAAACCGATTCACTAATCAACTATCAGTCATGAGCATTGCAATTGCTAAACTCCAATGAAAAGGATAATGCATTTTTCATGAAATGATGATGTAATTACCTGCTACATCCACGGTAAATCGAAAGGTCATCGAGAGCACTCAAAGCAACACCACCAGTGACTGTAATCAAGACGAAAGACACTGCTTTCCGGCCAAAAGATCCCAATGTCCCATATTTCGCGTCTTTCTCCGAACTGTTCCATAAACATTTCTTCAGCACATTTAACTACTAAGAAAATCTCCATTCTATCGAATTTTTTTCCATCAAATGGGTATGAACCTTTCAACCAAAAGAGTAATGGGTCTTTCTTCGATTAGAAAACTAGAGAGATTTAAGATGAAATTCCCAATTCGTAAAACCAAACAGGGTTTAAGATGCTCGACGATCGGATTCAAAATGCAATATCGTAACCCGATACAATATTATCCTAATCTCAATCAAAGCGGAAATTGCGAATTTCATGGTCAAAAGAATACTAAACATGAAAAGCAAAATCAAAAGGGAAATTGGGGTTAAGATCAGAGAAGATCCAGCACTACCTTGAGGTTGGGGATCGCTTGAAGAAAGAAGTGACCCGCCTCGCGAACATTTTGCTCAGGTGAATTTTGGAGAATTTTGACCCGGCTCGATGATTCGACCCGAAGTAGCTCGGTAGGGGAAGATCTATAGGGTTTTGGGTTTTGCAGCCACCATTTTTTTCTTTTTGTTCAAATATTTTTGATGAAATAAATATTGAACCAACAATAAAATATTTTTGTTTCTCTATTTATTTATTCTGAAAAAAGTTATCAAGTATCAACCATTCATTTCATCAAAAAAATTTTCATTTATCAGTAACAAAAATTTAAAAATTGTCAAGTCATCTAATATGTGATTAATTATCTTTTTAACACAAAGCTCATCTCTAGTTGAATTTTCAATGTTCTTTGCACACTATTCCAAATGATTATAGACAAATTTTTCCATCTAAACGTTTTAAATTGGGATTATTGACAAAAATCAAAAGTTTGTATTAATCCTTCTGAAATTAATAATAGGCACTTTGGGCTACAATTTAAAAAATTGAGTAAGCCCATGCGCAGCCCACTATACAACTTTTTGTCCACTCAGAACATTCCACGTAGGAAAATTAGTGGAGCCCATCACGGAATACCTTACACGCGCTATTCACAGCGCGTGGGATATGATGATTGATCATCTCTTTTTTTTTTTTTTTTTAACACAGCCACCATCGCAAGACCAAAAACGCTAAAGAGAGAGAAAGAGAGAGCGATAAATCCGGTTCGAGGATCCCGATTTCCCCGCCGGTATTCGGTTAAAAGATACCTTCGAACGTTCTTCGCTTCCTTCTTCTCTGTTCCGATTCTTCTCTCTCTCCTGGGGTTTTGGGGTTTTCATGAACTTATAGGTAATAATTTTCGATTCTGGAATTTGATCATCTCTAAAGTCCCGAGCATAATTGGCTATTTCTTTGGTAATTGATTGATTCAGATTCATTTGTGTTTAGTTTAGGGTTTTTGATATTTTGGTTGCATAGTGTGTTTGCTTTAGCGATGATTCGATGATTCTGGTTTTTGTGATAGTGAATATCTTGAACTGATTCTGGTTTTCTAATTTACTTAATTTCTGTTAAATAATTCTTTATGTATCATAATTCACTCACACATATAGCTGTTGGTTTTGTAGAACAACAATGAAGATTCGCCCGCCCGTTAAGGTCGATTCCGAGGGAGCTGAGTAACCTAACACACACGTCTTCATCAATACCATCTTTACAAAACCATTCAGTACCATCAGACATTTCCTTCAATTCAGAACACAATCAGCTCATGGCGAAGCCGTATCATCTTCTCTCTGCTAACGGTGGAGCCGTTGGTCATATCTATTCAAATGATCTCCATAACAACACTTCCATGGTGTTGTCTCATGAGAAACACATTGCAAGCAGTAACACACCTTTCGTCTCTGAGACAGCAGCTTGGAGCCCTAATTCACTCTCGGATTTTTTCGAGTTTCCTTTGGATTTGCCGGTCCAAAGCGGTCAAATGCATGATAGTAGCATCATGGTATCGGATGATACTCTAAAACCAAATGAGTGGGAAGCATTGGCATTGGGTGACGAATTGATTACTGCTGACGATCCTCTACTGTCATCTGACTGGAACGATCTTTTGCTCGACACAAGTTCCAACTCAGCTTCGAAGGTCCAAATTCATTTCTTACGATGAATATTGTGTCTCTCTTCGCTTCAGATATCATTTTTTACAACATGTGGGGGCTCATGTTTATAATAATATTTGTTTCAGGTCCAGCAACCAATTATGCAACCACAGATTCAACAACCCCAAGTTGTTCTGCAGCAACCTTCTCCTTGTGTGGAATTGCGGCCTCTCGCTAGGACAGTATCTTCAAACAGCAATAACAACAGTTGCAACAGTAATAATAATGCAGCAGCTAAGGCACGTATGCGTTGGACTCCCGAACTTCATGAGGCTTTTGTTGAAGCTGTTTACCAGCTTGGAGGCGGTGATAGTGAGCATCTCTCTCTCTCTCTGGTTCTCGTTTTTTAGATGTTTGACTTTGAATATAGTTAACAATGATGAAGCTCTGTTTGCGCTAATTCAATCTCTTATTTTACACAGAAGCCACTCCTAAGGCGGTGTTGAAACATATGAAAGTTGAAGGCTTGACTATTTATCATGTCAAAAGTCATTTGCAGGTTTACTTTTCTTTCTTCCTAGCATTTGTTTCACGCTAATTCCACGGAACAGCCTGTTTATAAACGCCGACAAGTTTTCTTTTTTATATTGCAGAAATATAGGACGGCTAGATATATTCCAGAACCATCAGAAGGTAGATACTGACTCCCCTCTTTTATGATGAGTATTCAGATGCTTCTGTCTTTCCTATGATGAGGAAATCTTGACATGTAGTTTAATGGCTCTCGACATTGTTTGCGAGCTTATCTTTTCTAATTTTCTAGACTACAACCCTTTTCGAGTACTCACTTAGCTTTGGTTACAGTCTGCGTATGTTGGATTTTCCACAGATTTGGACTTTAAGATTATTTTCTCTGATGATTTTAGCAGGTCCGTCAGAGACGAAGTTGACGCCGATTGAGCATATGACATCTCTTGATACGAAACGGTGGGGTTTGGTTAACATCACAATTGACAAGTGCTACACCATTTCTAAACCAGATTCTGTCTTACAAATTGTCACTGATTTTGCAGTGGGATTAATATCACTGAGGCTCTGCGACTTCAGATGGAAGTTCAGAAGCAACTGCATGAGCAGCTCGAGGTACACTGATGAACATTTGCCTTTAGCTTTATGGTGTGTAGGAATGTTAAACGGAAGGGTTTGAGCCCAACACAGCCCTATATATTGTTAGCCCGGCCCTATTCTAGCCCACCATTGGTGTGATCTGTTTGTCTTAGGAATCCTTGAAGTTGCAACAACTTATAAATGGGTTTTCATGATGTGTTTTCAGATTCAAAGAAATATGCAACTCCGGATAGAAGAACAAGGAAAGGCCTTGCAGATGATGTTTGAGAAGCAAAATATGGGTTTTGGCAAAATGGAACAAGAAGAGAAACCAAGTGTGAAAACGCCTGATAACGGTTCAGAGGAATCAGATTCCCCGCGATCAAAGCGTCCGAGAAACGAATGAAGGAAAGGGTTTCTCGGGATGATAGATCGTAAAACAGTGTTTTGGTGAAGTTGTAGAGTTAGAGTAAGAGCTTTCTTTCTTCTTCAGACCTTTTTCTCTATGTTTCTTTTTCTTTTTCTTTCTTGAAAACTAATTTTCTGATTCTCTAGGAAGAACCAAAAATAAGAGGAGAAATTTTTTCATCTTTAGGGATGTAATCTGAATACTGATTATTCAGAGTTTAGGTGGTCAAAACTTAAGTTAACATGGTACTTCTTGTCTCCATATTAATGGTCTTTTTAAGTCCTAATTTCTTGTCTCAAATTGTAACGATTGCGAGGCGGAACAAAGATCATAATCAGCTCTTCAAAAGCTTAAGACAGATGAACGGCTTTGCCTAACTCTGTACTAAAAACGGAATATAAGAGCATCTTGCAGAGAGTCAAAAGGTTTAAACTCTTTTTTGTGTTTGGGACCAAATATCTATCATAATGTCCAACTAATGTTGACAGTAAGTAGACTAATTACAAGCTTTTATGAGGATAATTAGGTTCCAACTAAAGGTAGTTTTCTCGCATAAGGATGTATGGATGTTGAGTTTGTTTGTTTCTTACTTTGTAAAATAGATGAATTTGGATCTATCTCAGAATGAAGAAAAATTTGTTTGTCAATAATTCAAACCACCCAGAAACAAATTATAATTCAGACTCCTAAGAACTTGTTGAATGATGGATTTAGGACACAATACACACGGTGTACTAGTACCACAAATGTAAATAAGGAGATTTTTTTACGTTTTCATATAAATTACTACAAATGTAAATGTAATTTATCTTTTTTTTTTTTACCTATTCATATAAATAAGGAGATTATTTCTGCAAACACAAGTAAAAAAATGTACGACAAGGATGGCGAAATCAAAGAAGGAGGCGAGGTGAATCACAATCATGATTCAGACCACCCAGAAACAGATTATAAAATTCCTCCTAAGAACTTGTTGTATGATGGATTTAGGACACAATACACAAGGTGTACTAGTACTACAAATGTAAACAAGGAGCTGAACATGTAATTAGTATATTCGATAAAGATTGGTGGACTACCCGCAAATCCGCAACAGATAAATCCGTTTAGTCGTCGGAGCCGTAACGGATTAGTCCGCGAAACCCATTTTTAAGTGGACTGAAAAATAATGTTTTAATTGGGCCTAGTTCGCAGGTCAACTGTCCGTCTGTCAAGTCTCTTATATTTTTTACCAAGAAGCTGCTAAAAAAAAAAAAAAAGAATAAAAGAGTTTCTTTATCTGATGAGAGAAGAATAGAATATGGTGAGACGAGAAAAAAAAGAAAAGAAAAAAGAATATGGTGAATACGTGGAGTAAGCCGATTGAGATTGGGCAAACCATGAACGCCGACGGTTCTTACATGAGCGAAGAAGAGGATCTCTGCATGGTTGCTCCAGTATCAAAGATCAAAGATCCCTCCGATGTCGAAGAAGCACTCGAAGATTCCCCCATGATCGAAGTCGAAGATTACTCTGACACCGAAGATAATTCCTCCGGCCCCGGAGATTACTCCGACCCCGAATATTACTTCGCCGAAGATTATTCCGATCCCAAAATCTGTAAGACCTCCTCTTACCCTGAAATGGTTTCATCAAAAAAATAGTGGTTAATGGTTGTCGTTTTGTGCTTGTCCAGTGGTTTCTCAAGGGCCTCAGACACGCCTCTTCTGGAATTTGAAGGACAACCCAATCCCTCCAGGTGCAGATCTTGGTATCATTTACCGTAAAATCAAACTAGCTCTTCACCGAATGGGCTTTCATGGGTTTCTGCATATCTGGGCGTATGGTGGCACACTGAATTACACCGAACGTGAGTTGGACGATGCTGAGATGTTACACAAACCCTCACCCACCCCATATGGTAGATCGTGAATGAGATTATGATTATTTCAATTTGACTGTTTCTAATCGATATATCTCTCTTCCTTCCTTCAGGGTGTACCATTGCGGGACAGATGTCTGTGGATATTCTATCCCAGGTAGACTCATTCTGTCTTCATGACTCAGTTTTTCTGGTAATCGCCAACCAAACCCCAGAGTTGAATCGCGTTCTTGAACGTATGCAATCCAGATTTGACCAAACCGTTCTCATTATACACCCACAAGTTGATCTTTTCGAGTCTGCAGCCTCGGTATGTGAGCATACAGTGTTTCTAGGCGGAAGAAAGACTAGGCCACAGACTTTGTCTTCTGGTAAGACCTCTCTCCATCTCTTCTCTTGGTTGTGTATATAATTCCTCTGTCATTACGGTTAATGGATCATCTTTGCAGAGCTTTTTCAACCTGTCGAAGTTGTTGAGGCAGGCGTGTTCTGGGACGCGAGGGATTGCCCATTCCCTGATACTTGGTCTGCGGATAGCATCTATGATAGAATCAGGTTTTTTTTTACTACAGAGTATCGCCTTGTTGATAACGTGTCAGTGTGGGCTCTTCTTGATGAGAAGAAACAGTCTTCGGATGAGTTTCTGGGTCCGAGGACGTGGGATTCCAGAATCCACTTCCAACCCGGAGCGGATAACCGCGTTGCTAGACATGAGAGAATGTTGAACGACATTCTCTTATGGTCTATCGACCATTGGAGGCCAGCCCATTTGATAGTAGCAGGAAAAATCAACATGGAGATGTACAATGTACTTGGAAGGTTGGAGCATAGAGGTTACAGTGTTTTGATAATAAGGCCGGAGAAAGACCCAAGCTACCATCACCCTCGGTGGCCACTAAATCTGATGGATGAAGCATACATGTTTGGTTTCGTTCCCCGCAGCGATTCTGGAAAGCGTAAAGCGGAGAGTCTAGCATAGCTTATGTTTCTTTGTTTGTTTGCTTTCATTTTCTTCTAATTCTATGTTGTCTACTTGAACTCTGTAGTGGAAAAACACTTGTATTTCTTTGTTTGTTTGTTTGCTTGTCTTCCGAAATATTTTTCTCAGCAACAAGAATCCCAACCATAGCTTGCATAATCACATGACCACAAAAAATATTTTAACTAATGAACATTGTTAACGATATCACATTTACATACTAAAACAAGCGGATATCTTTGAGTTAGATAACTATCCACCGTGATAGAGATTATATGTTGTTGAAATTCGAGATTTCACGAGTAAAATTATCAACCGCGATGGATATTGGATGTTGTTGCGTACGAGTACTACGAAGAAGAAGAGATTAGCAATGGATGATTAAATGGAAGGTCTTTGAGGTAATTTTCCTCTTTCGTTTGAAGTCATCAAAGGTTTCGGCCTCAATCGAAACCATTCACAACGCAACTCGCCGGAGAAGAAACATGATCCCGGATTCCCGTCTCTGTCGTCCTCCTCTGATACTTGGCTCCGATCTGTTCGTGGCCCGAATCGTAACAGCTCCTTCCGATGATGATGTAGACGTCGGACCACCACCACCGCCTCCGTCGCAAGAGGAAGAAGATGACGGAGTTATCATTAACAGTAATGATTCCGATGATGACGATAAAATGATCGGTCCTCCTCCTCCTCCGGCTACTAGAGATTCCGATGGCGACGATGTTGATGACAATGAGGAGAATCGGTACAAGATTCCATTGAGCAATGAGATTCAGCTTAAAGGCCATACGAAGGTATACACTAAACTCTTTGTGGATTTTGATAAATTGTGTTGTTTAAATTTTGAGTATTGAAATTGAAAATCTGCTCTTTTGTGGAATCCAGATTGTGTCATCTCTAGCTGTTGATAGTGCTGGAGCTAGGGTTCTTTCAGGTAGCTATGACTACACTGTTCGTATGTACGATTTCCAAGGGATGAATTCTAGGCTTCAGTCTTTTAGGCAGATCGAAAGGTCATCAAGTTCGTAGCGTGAGCTGGAGTCCGACTTCTAGTCAGTTTCTATGTGTTACTGGCTCTGCACAAGCTAAGGTGTGTTTCATGACTCTTGAATACAGTTCTACATATCTTTAGCTATCTATGAATTGCTCACATTTGTTTGTTCTTTTTTGAATTTCAGATTTTTGATCGTGATGGTATTACGCTTGGTGAGTTCATGAAAGGGGATATGTATATTCGTGATCTCAAGAACACTAAGGGACATATTTGCGGATTGACTTACGGTGAATGAAATCCGAGGAATAAGGAAACGGTTCTGACTTCGTCCGAAGACGGGTCTGTACGTATATGGGATGTTAATAACTTCCTAAGCCAAACGCAGGTACTTTTTGCCTCTCTATTATTCGCATTTACGGTTTCTGGCTTGCGATTTGTCTTTAGCAATGCAAGTGGCATCATTTAACTGTTTATTGGACAGGTTATTAAGCCGAAGCTTTCTAGACCAGGGAGGGTTCCAGTTACAACCTGTGCTTGGGACCGTGATGGAAAGCATATCGCCGGTGGCATTGGTGATGGATCTATACAGATAATGATTATCCCCTTTCTTTTCATGTCTAAAGGCTTGCTCTGATCTTGTGGTAGAAAGTTTTGCTGGTCTAACATGCTTGGTGGATTAGGAGTCTTACATCTTTGTTGTTTATCAATCCAGATTTGGAGTATTAAGCCGGGATGGGGAAGCCGACCAGATATATACGTTGGGAAGGCACTTACTGATGATATAACCTCTGTAAAGTTCTCTAGCGATGGGAGAATTCTTTTGTCAAGGAGTTTTGATGGTTCTTTAAAGGTAAACCTTATATAGATCATATCCAGCTTTTGACCAGTTTGTGCAGCAATAGAAACTGAGCTCTTTCTTGAATTTTGATCAGGTCTGGGATTTGCGGCAGATGAAAGAAGCTCTAAAGACTTTTGACAGCCTCCCTAACAATTATCCCCAAACAAACGTTGCCTTTAGTCCAGATGAACAAATCATCCTGACTGGAACATCCGTTGAGAAAGACAGTACAACGGGAGGCTTGCTCTGCTTTTACGACCGCACCATACTCGGGATTGTTCAGAAAGTCGGAATTTCTCCAACTTCTAGCGTGGTGCAATGCGCTTGGCACCCGAGGGTGAATCAGGTAACAACATAAGCAGTGTTCCCGCCCTTTAAACTCTGAGGTTCGACTTTGTATTAAGAGGTTGTTGTTCCGTAGGCAAGAAATCCGAGCTTCAACAAGCTCAATGACTTCAGTTCCCAAACCACTAAAGTTTTTCCGTCCTCGTTATGGGATTCTTAAAGCATTCCATGTAACAATGGCTGATTCCGATCTCAAGGTATGTTCAAGTCACTCCTCGTTAATACCTTCTTTGTTCCTATAAGTGGGTATGGCTTATTAACACACTTTCCATGTTTGCAGAAGTACTTGTCTTGGCGCTTACTATGTCTGCGGAGGATGAAAGGGTATGCTTCTAGCTACTGATTTCTTTCTGTTCTACCTGAACACAGCTGCTGTGGGGTTCTTGGTTGAATTCGACAATCTGCAGAGTGGTATTTAAATGGCATATATGGACAACTATCATTCACTTTTTTCTTACAATATTATTTCAGGAATGCTTAGGTTATATATTGATTGGAACAGAGGGTGACATTGGATCATGGGGTCACGAATATGTCAGGAATTTAGCAGGAGAAATCCTGCAAGAGTATACAAAGCGTCAGGTTAGTCCATTTTGTCTTTTGCAGTTCAGTTTCTCGTCCTAAGACTGTTCCACGTACTCTAAGGTTGTTTGTGGCTCCATCCTTCTGATGATTGGTGTTTAATGAATGACTCTATGTGTCTTACTCAGTGAGAAAGGTTACTGAGATATGGTTATCTACCTGTTCTATTTCTATTTGTTATCTCAGAGTGAGAAAGCCCCTGTTGACGATTTAATGGAGCTTGTGCAGCAAATCGTTGCTTTTCACTTGAAGGTAAATTCCTAACGATGGTTATTTTTCTTGTTTCTTTGTCCCTTGTCGTGCACAAGTAGAATTCCATAGTATTCATTGCAGCATAATGCAGAAACCGAAGCTCTTGACCTTTTAATGGATGTCGAGGATCTTGATCTCTTACTTAAGCATGTAGTCAAAGCAAACTTCAAGAGGACGTGCAACTATCTCACAAGCGCAGCAAATTACGTTCACCATAGTCAATCCTATTCATTCTATTTCACCCACAGTTTTTAGACCAGTCATATTGTTATTTTACTGATCTTGGTTTAAGATCAGTCATGTTGAAAAAAGTGGCGAGCTTTGCTTGATTCAGTTGCTCATGAAAGTCTTGTTGGCGTCTTATATATTTGAATTTCAGGTTCCTTCCTGGACCAGCTTTAGTTTTAGATATTTCCTACATGATTTACATGTGTTTGAAGAATATCCAAACGCTCTGCAGATTGCATCATTTCTTGATAATACGCAGGTAGCTTTCTAATCTTCCTAAAGAACGTAGTATCATTTATTCTTTTGCGCCTTGAAGCAGATGGAAAAGCAATCCTCTATGTTAAGTATTTTGATTTAATATATTTTTTTATGACAGGACAAACTGATGATAGTACCTTCAGACTCAACCACCGGATCTTCTGGAAATTGGCTCTTCAAAAATAAAGAACATGGCAAGACTAGTGCAGCAGCTAGCCTGGTATACCCTTTCTCACTTGATGAATTTCTTTTCCGTGCTCAGATCATGGAAGTAGAAATTGAAACCAGATCTTCTTGTTTCGCTATTACAGGGTATGATTCAACTCTTGGATGTGGACTCTGGACTTTCCCAACTCGACAAATATTTTCATAGTAATGATAATCCTATCATTGCTGGAGCATTGGTGGGAGTTGGGATTGTTAATTAAGGCATTAAGAACAATTGTGATCCTGTGAGTTGATGCATGTTTGATTTTGCGGGAAGCACTAGTGTTAATATTGGCTGCCATTCTTTCATTTGACTCTGCTTTAGTTCTCAGGCATTGGCACTTCTTGGACACTATATAGGCAAAGAGGATTCATCTGTGCTATCATGGGTCTTGGAATTGCATATGCAGGTTCCCAAAATGACCAGGTCAATACATATTTAGAATAACATTGGCTTGTTCTTTCCCGCATTACTACTTGAATGCTTTTGGTGTTTACGGAACATTAACATACTCACTGTTTTCTACAGATAAGAAGCAAATTGTCGCCGATGCAAAAGCGCCTCTCGATGTAATTGCATTTGCTTCACTTTCTCTAGGAATGATCTATGTTGGTTCCTGTAATGAAGAAGTAGCACAGTCTATAATATTTGCTTTGATGGATCGAAGTGAGGCAGAACTGGGAGACGCCCTCACTCGTTTCTTGCCACTTGGTCTTGGACTTCTATACCTGGGCAAACAGGTTGGCAATGTGTTCTACTTAATTTTGCTCTTTGTACGTAATCAGTATTTGCTTTGCTTTTAACGGCATCAACTTGTTCCAATATCTACCAGGAAAGTGTAGAGGCTAAGCTGAAGTTTGAATGAGAAGATTAGAAAGTATTGTGATATGACACTTCTTTCCTGTGCTTATGTTGGGACTGGGACTGATCTTTCTTCCTCGGACTCCTACAGGCGGCAATTATTTCATTGGGACTGATTGGCGCTGGAACTAATAACGCAAGGATAGCTGGGATGCTTCGGAACCTCTTCAGCTATTATGACAAGGACGCCAGCCTTCTCTACTGTGTAATGTGTTCCTCAAAAAAGTTTAATTTTGTTTTTGTGCCCTCGGAATAGATCTTGTTCCTGTTGAAATTAGTCTGCTCACTTGATAGGTCATTATGCAGGTGCGTATTGCTCAAGGTCTGGTGCACATGGGAAAAGGTCTCTTAACACTCAGTCCCTTCCACTCTGAACGGTTCTTGCTATCGCCGTAAGTTGTTCTTTCTCTTTATCACCGCTATAACATGATTTTTGTGATAGTTTAGTGTTCAAAACTTTGTTATGTGAATCTTGTTCACGCAGAACCGCACTTGCTGGTATAGTGACGCTCTTGCATGCTTGCCTTGACATGAAACCAATCATACTCGGGAAATACCATTATGTGCTGTACTTCCTTGTTTTGGCGATGCAAGTAAGTTCCATTTCAGTCCGGTTCTTGTTGTTTATGTTTGATTATCTTGCTATGATTTGATTTTTTGAACCAAAATTTGTGGAAACATTGTAGCCAAGGACGATGTTGACAGTAGACGAAAACCTGAAGCCACTGTCAGTGCCAGTGCGGGTAGGACAAGCAGTGGATGTGGTTGGACAAGCAGGTCGGCCCAAGACCATAACCATAACCGGTTTCCAGACACACTCTACACCTGTTCTCCTGGCTGCTGGTGAGAGAGCCGAGCTAGCCACCGACAAGTATGTTCTTCCTCCTACTCCCTTGTTACCGTTTCTGTTTCTATATGAAAAGCCTTGGTGTCTGATTATAAACTCTGATTGTAAATGGCAAACAGATACACTCCTCTGTCGCTGATACTAGAAGGGTTCATCATCTTGAAGGAGAATCCAGACTACACCTGAAGCCACTGTCAGTGCCAGTGCGAATTATACTTTTGAATTTCACATTAAATTTTGGCCATTTCGTTTTTTTCCCCTCTGACAGCTCTTTCCATTTAAGAAATATCTCACGTACATGGTTCAATTCAAACCAAACGGATCAAGACAAGGATCTATTTATTGGTCAGTAAATAAAAGATTCAAGTTTCCATTGAGGTGTTTCTGGCACAAGATATAATGGAATGGAATAAAACTCCAGCAAACGTGCATACCGTACTTAGCTTTCTTCCTCTTCTTTAGCTCTTCTTCTCTGGCTCTCGTGGTTGGGAAGGTTTTAATTCCGTATTAGCCGAAGGAGCAACATTGTCATAGTCAGAGATGTTGATTCTCAATGATTGTTGGGGTCCATCGTTTGAAGGGACATGGACTAATGCGTCCATTATCAGAATCTCCCAGTCCTTTTGCTGTAAAAACCTAAACATGCTATCTTCTGTTCCAAGAAACCAAATGAAAAGCAAAAACATGATTCAGTAAGTCAGAAAATATGGCAAATGTAAGTACTTGTGAGCCTGGTGCCTTTGAAAAGTTTACCTCCATTGCGAACAGCTTTGAGATGCAAGATTCCGGTGCCCTGTGGTCCAATCACAGGAAACGAACAAGACACTGAGTGCCTTTGGCGAGAAACAGCTAGTGATGCATTGTACCATGGCCCTTTCTCAATTGGCTCTCCAATGGCTTTGATCATTGCTTTACTATTCACCACCTTCTCCATCGCCTTGCTGAAATTAAACATACAAAGACCTCTCTGATAAATCACCAATGCAACTACCACATTTCTTGAAATTCATGTCATGCTATTGGTTTTATGATTCAGTGAAGACATATATATATGCACACAGAGATATTCAGTAGGGGCATTGATAGAAATAGAATGCGCAGCAAAATAACAAAGTGGTGAACTCCTAAAGATGACTGTTCTGTATATTACTACAACTTCTTAATTGGTACCTAGCTAGGACATGAAGAAGGATCATTATCTGTAAGTAAGATACCAGACTATATCCTTGTTAATGAGAGCATTGAACTTCACAGTGAAAAAATGACAAGAAGATGCTCTGAAACAATTTTGTTGATTCACATCATTGTTTGAACTACACTCTTTGACTTTTACACTCTTAGTTATCTAAGACACACGATCTATGTGCATTTCAAAGATTTGGCAATTCAAGTGTCACTAGATGAAAAACAAACAAACATAAGTCTCGATGAACAATAAACTGATATCAAGATGTAATTTCCATCAAGGAATTCTAACAAAAGGTGGTTTCAAACAATACTAGCATAAGAAAGCAATCATATAATACTCTACTACACATCTATCTAAACATGCTTACGCGATGCATTCCCTGAACCCTTCCCGTGTAAACGGTAGCACCTTCCGCAACCAAATCTGTCGCTAAAACTCCATTGAAAAAATCATCGTTTGAAACAATGAATAAAGACGTCTTCCTTTTCTCGTGATAATACTAGTTCACCGGTATCCTTGACCATTTCAAGCTCGAGAAGCTCTTCTTTTCTTCCTTCTCTTGGACATTGTGAACAGATGTCACATCCGAGATTTCTGATGCGGTAACGTTTACACTTTTTAGCGTAAGTCTTCAATGTCTTCACATGAGCTTTATGTGCGGCAGATTCCTCCAAGTCATCTTTCAAAGCATAAGCTTTGATTGCAGAACATCTGTAGTTCATCAATCAGCAGTGCCGGTCCAATTTTTTTTGATGTCCTATGCATATTTGTTAAAAGTGTTATTTTCGTACATTTTCCAAAATCGTAAAAATAGTTATCTAAATAAAAAAATGTCATTGTACGAACCACGAAGTGAATGGGGCATGGGGCATTTGGACTTGTCTATGGGCATATAGAAAATATTCATCTCGAATATGTGAAATCATCGGTTGAAAATATTGTTGCTCAGATGGACGTGGAAAATTTAAGGCTTTTTCTTCAAGATGAATTATCGATACTCTCTATTGCAAGTATTAACTCGACAAATCGAATCATATTCCCGATTCAGTGACAACTTGAAGTTTATGGGGATTGGCGTGGTGGTTCGATATATCGATTGCAACTTGATAACATCAAGGATTCAACCATTGTTGGATCGTCATAGTTCGAAACCGAAAATTAATATTGTGGTGGATGGTGGGAGAAATATTAAGTGGACATGCGTGATACAAGCTCCTGAGACAAAGATTTACCTTTATACGATTGAAGACAATCTCATATGTAATGTAAGTGACTTTCTCTAGTATAATATTTGAATATATTGCTTATGCTTACTTAAAATGTTACTTTTAGCTTGATTTGAAGGGCTCTGTAGTCAACAGAACAAATATTATGAACTTTTGGGACAAGGGAACCGCTAAAGTTGATGCTTCAGAAGGACTTTTGGCGTTGATGGATGAGAATAAACAAACATTTGTTACAACTTTTTCTACCACTGTAATTTTCTATTCAAATAATCAAATACATTCAACAACTCAGCTCACAAGAAGCAAACTAACCGGGTCAAATCCACAATCCGAGACAACAATAAAAAACCTCAATTCTCCTCCATTGGTTCAAGAAATTTCACAGATCATCTCTCTAACCATTTTATACATCTACACATCTCTACCATTCGAGATTATGATGCATTTAACGTTGTTCTTGCTTACTTGTGTTTTAGTAGATCTTAAATTACTCTCTTTGTATCATTCTCATACCCACTCCAAAATCCATTTTTTAGAGGAAAATCAAAAGGGAATGACAAGTAAAATTTTCTTTAGAAAAAAAAAAAAGTTATTTAAAAACGGTTCTCATTTTAGAACGGAAAAATAATAATCCAAACGACACATTTTTAAAAATGAGGAAATACCAAATTTTGTGTATTTTAGGGTCTATATTCGATGGAAAATTAGCATGAATAACAATGAAAAAAATTATAATTAAAACTTTAACCAAAAAGCCTAGGGTGTATTCAATCTAACATTTCAAGTGATTTGTTTTAATTTGTCAAATCCTATGTTATTGTACCATGAATTTTAAAAACCCTATTAAAATTCATTGTTATTGAACTAGTGATTTTAAAAAGTACTTTAAAATCCACTGTTATTGAAATTATACTAAGGATTTGATTTTAATGATTCCAGAAGATTTTAAAGGAAATTCCAGGGTTCCTTGTTAAAAATACAAAAACTCAAATCTCATGGTTTTAGGTGGGATTGCAGAGAATTTTAATATAAATCTCATAGAATCACATAAAATCATTAAAATAACCTAAAATCTCATTAAAACTCAAATCTCTTTAAATGCAACATTCAATACACCCTCCCTAAATCTAATGGCCATAAATTTGCCACACATACCATTTTTGGCTAATTTTTTAATTATAATTTTTTTGATTGCTATTAAGCAAATTAACCCATTTTCTGATAATACAAAATGATATAGTATATTCTAAAAGGTTTTTTGGTACGACAATATTTTGGAGCCGGCGAATATTAGGGTTAAGACTCGATCCAAGCTGCGACTATTCTCTCTATATTTTTCCCATTTTCCTCTTCTCTTGCGCGATCGATTCTTCGTAGACAAAAATACAAAGATGAGAGGATTGATGAACAAGCTCGTGTCTAGATCTCTCTCCGTCGCCGGTAAATGGCAGCAGCAACAGCTCCGCCGTCTCAACATCCACGAGTACCAGGTTCCTCTCTTCATTTCCGATTTTTCAACTTGCGCATCCGAAAATTGAGTAGGATCTGTATCTTTGTCTGTTGTTTTGGGGATTGATTTGACGAAGCTAGAATTGCTGTGTATTGAGTCGATTTTTGTGAAGCATATAGGAGAGTTGTATTTTGAATGTAAGTTCATCGAATCGTCTGGGTTTAGAAAATTGTAATTGAGTGTTGCTTTTTCAATTGATGCTAGGGTGCTGAGTTGATGGGGAAGTACGGAGTTAATGTGCCAAAGGGAGTCGCTGTATCTTCGTTGGATGAAGTTAAGAAGGCAATCCAAGATGTTTTCCCTAATGAAAGCGAGGTAATTTATCAACATTGTTTTTTTCAGAATCAAGATTGTAGTTTACTCTATTAGTAGTTGCCTTATGGAAGAGTATACTCTTTTTGTCATGTAGTTGGTCGTTAAGAGCCAGATTTTGGCTGGTGGAAGAGGTCTTGGAACATTCAAGAGTGGTCTTAAGGGTGGTGTTCACATTGTTAAACGTGATGAGGTTGAAGATATTGCTGGTATTGTGCAGGGGTTTTTTTGATTTATGGCCTTCTTCAAGTGTTGAACTCTTCTTTTACTGTTGTCTCAGAGTTTATTGATCTTGTTTAGATTTTATTGTTTGTAGGAAAGATGCTAGGACAAGTACTCGTCACCAAGCAAACTGGTGCTCAAGGCAAAGTAGTTAGCAAGGTATTCATGAAGCTCATAATTGATGCTTTCTTCAATTCTTGTGACTGCTTATGCATTTGTATTTTTTCATAGTTTTCCTTGCCTGTTAACTTCTATGTATCTTGATTTTGAGCAGGTTTACTTGTGTGAGAAATTGTCACTCGTCAATGAGATGTACTTTTCCATAATTCTGGACCGTAAATCTGCTGGACCGGTATGCTACTCAAATAATAAGTTGCTATCCGGTTTTGTCTACTTTTAGTCATGATGTTGGTCACACCTGCAACAATATCTTTAACACTTTCTTTGCTTATTTCAGTTGATAATTGCCTGCAAAAAGGGTGGTACCAGCATTGAAGATCTTGCTGAGAAGTTCCCTGACATGATCATTAAGGTTGTGACTGCTTGATTCGTATCTGATCATTCACTAGATTATCCATCTGAGAACCTTGCATATATTGCTGTGTAGGTGAACCTTTTTGACCCTCATTTCATGGTTTTTCTGTAGGTACCGATTGATGTATTTGCAGGAATTACTGATGAAGATGCTGCTAAGGTTGTGGATGGTCTAGCTCCCAAAGCTGCTGACAGAAAAGATTCCATTGAACAAGTGAAGAAGCTATATGAACTCTTCCGCAAGACTGACTGCACAATGTTGGAAGTGAGTTCTCTTTCTGTATCTTGTTTATATACTCTCTCTTTCTGTTCAATAGCTTTTGTTGAATCCTTAAATTTCTCTGTTAGATCAACCCCCTTGCGGAGACATCCACTAATCAATTGGTAGCTGCTGATGCCAAATTGAACTTTGATGATAACGCTGCTTTCCGACAGAAAGAGGTTTTCGCCCTTCGTGATCCAACACAAGAGGATCCTAGAGAGGTCTGGTTCATTCTCTGTCTCTTGCACCATACTTTTTTCATCAAGTAATCTATGTTATGTGAAACTTAGAAATGTTTTAACCAAAGAAAATGTTAAGGATATTATGAGTGTAGAATAGATTAACAGGTTAAGTCATTATTGGTCAGTTAGCTTTTAGTTGGTTACTATTTCATTCTGTTTCAACATCTAGCTTTCTGTTACACTTTGACTCCTTTATCAAGCTTGATAAAGGAAATTGTGTTTGCTTCTCATAGGTGGCTGCTGCAAAAGTTGACCTGAACTACATCGGATTAGATGGGGAGATTGGTTGCATGGTTAATGGTGCTGGATTGGCCATGGCAACCATGGACATCATTAAGTTGCATGGTGGAACTCCTGCCAATTTCCTTGACGTTGGTGGAAACGCATCTGAACATCAGGTAAAACTATTTGCTTCATTGTTTCTGGTTATGAAACTTAAATTGAAAACGGTGTAACAGAAGGTTTTGACAAAACAATTAGGTGGTGGAGGCGTTTAAGATTCTGACATCTGACGATAAAGTGAAAGCAATCTTGGTGAACATATTCGGTGGAATAATGAAATGTGATGTGATTGCTAGTGGAATTGTGAATGCTGCAAAAGAGGTGAGAAAATGAAAGCATATTTGATATAGGCTAATATAATACTCTTACATGAAACTTGACTGAGTTATTTGTGAAATCACTATATAGGTGTCACTAAAAGTGCCAGTGATAGTTCGTTTAGAAGGCACGAATGTTGAACAGGGAAAGAGAATCCTCAAGGAAAGTGGAATGAAACTCATAACAGCTGATGATTTGGACGATGCAGCTGAGAAAGCAGTAAAAGCATTAGCTAATTAATCTCTCTTCCTTATCTCTCTGAAATACAAAAGCTTTTTGGAGGTTTTTCTATGGATCTCAACCATTTTATGGTTGACGCAATGGCATATTGTTGCGGATATAATTGGTGAAACAGTTCAATAATGAACATGTCTCTTTTTTTTCGTGTGATTCAAAGAAATTTTAAATCGAAATCCTCAGTGTATCTTTGTACATTACCAACTCAGGTAGGGTGATTCGATGGTTGAACTATTAGGATGCAAGTTAAGCTTTATATTTGATCACTGTGGACATCTTAAATAACTGAAGTCTAAAATATTCAGTTTTTAATAGGTTCGGTTCAATTCTCTTTAAAAAAATTACATGTTATGAAGATTGGTACACAAGAAAGAGCACTAAAATCTAATATTGGTATGTTCAATGAAACTTAGCCATTTTGAGTAGTTGTAGCATAGGCTGTCTCCTATCAAAAATCATCTCTGTTGTCGAACTGAGGCATAGATCTCACCGAACCAGTCTCAGACATATAATCCGACATGGTATCGATGTCTGCTATTCTTGTCGATCTCGATGATCCTCCATTAGCGGCTTCTTTCGTCTTCTTCTTCCTCCTCGATTTCTTTGGAATTTCCGGTAATCCTGTACTGAAACCAGGCCATGAAGAAAATGCGTCTTGTTCAGAAGGTTCCTTTGGTCTCCTCGACGATGATGTGCCTTTCTTCGAAGACCGGCGTTTAGTTTTGTCCGATGATCTTTCCTTTGTTGGAGAACCTTTCTCCGAGGCCGATTTCCTAGAAGATTTTGGTAGTTTTGGTAAATCTCTGGCCCGACCGCCACATTCCGACCTACATCTCACGGATGCATCATCTTCTCCACCCCCTTGACCAGATTCGAATTCGCCACTGGATTTGAACTCGTTCATCTTTCAAATATATATATGTACACCACATCAAGACCAAATAAACTACGACTTGTCCATATATTTTGTTAAAATATGAAAGCAAATAAAATGCCGCGTAATGCATGTTATTCACACACACACACACACACAAAAACGTAAATACATACCCAGCTTGGCGCGGTGGCATCAGCTGATGGTCCATCCCAACCAATATGAGCAACATGTTTTACATCAGTTGGATTTCCGATTTGTATTTCTTCTTCTTTAGTGCTTTCTACAAGAATTTCAACCAACACACAATCGAAAATGTAGTTATTCAGATGAACAAACAAGATTTTTAGTGCTTTCTACAATCTTTATTCAGATGAAGTTACAATGCATGCAAACTTTCTACATGATATGGTATTTCAAAACCAAGTTCAAATTTGTATATGATGGATTACAGTTTCTACTTTCTAGTAGAAGATACAAACTTTGTTATAAGAAATTGAAAAATAAAAAATGAAAATGAAAATGCCATACATTTTGACCAACACAATCAAAATGTATTACAATCTTTATTCACCCTCAACCAACACAAACCGCAAATGAGATTACAATGCATGCAAACTTTCTACGTTATATAGTATTTCAAACCGAGTTCGAATTTGATGTATATAATGGAATAAGCATATTTTCTAATAGAATTCATAAACTTTGATCATAAGACAAGGAATAACAAGAAAGGGTTGAACTTGAACATACCAAATACTTGAGAAATGTAACGGAGCCCTTTCAAGAGGCTTTTCATCTTGTAGCTTGACATTGAGAGTTGCATAGATCTCTTTAGATGTGTTTTTGTTTAAATAAATAAGAAAATGGGGAAAAGTAATCCATGCAAGAACAAGGATATATTATCCCGTAAAAACTAACTCACTTTTCCAAATAAGACAAGAGCAAATGAGGAAAACAAAATGAAAAGATAAAACAATTGAAGAAGAATACTTTATATTGCTCAAGACTCCAAAATGTTTATTGGAGACAAACAAGAATGCATCTAAAAACGTTGCACCAAAATTCTCCTATCAACAAGAACGAACTAAAGCGAAAAAAGAAGTTTAAATTATAGAAGAGTATATGTATATTCACCTAAAAATCCTCAAATTCAAAGAGGGAAAAGAAACCAAAGGGTTCATCAAACGAGGAAATTAAGAAACACAATTTTAAGGAGACTAAGAAAATATTTGTTTGAAGGATGGTGGAGAGAGTATGAAGGTTACACGGCAAAAACGAGTGGGAAAATGTTTGTTTCAACCAAGATTCTCGTTAAAGCTAATGGTTAAGATTTTTTTTACTTATTACTTTCACAAATGATCAAATTTAGAATTTTGTTCATTCCAGCCGATCGATAATCACAATCATTAAATTTATTTCATCTTCGAAACTTCTACTATTGTTTATATTTTTACAAAACATCGTGTATAATGTTGATATTTTTCTCTATAAGCACAAACTAAGTGTGGGAAGAATGGACCAAAATGATTCGAGAAAAAGATTGTCTTCGTGTTTAATTTCCTCGTCTACAATTTGCATACGTACACGTCTTGGTTTAATTTACTGACACAAACCAATAGATTATACGCTTATTATAGTTTGAATCTTCCCGAAATTAATTAAACTTGAAAAATTTGGCCCATAATCCGAATATGCTAGATAATGTTTTTGTTTGCTTTAAGAAAATTAAAAAAAAAAACATGCACGAAAAAGAAAATGAGAATCGTGGAAAATAGTACATCATACAAATAAAAACAATGTCATAAAAAAGAGAAGAAAAACATAACAAAAACGACAAAAAAATGATGGACGAAATATAATACGGTAGTGTCTTCCAATGAATTTTAAGGTAAAGTATCACGAAGTTCATTCTTATAACTCAAAAACGGCACACAGTTTACCACAAAAATACATAAACATGAACAAAAATAATAAACAAGCAAAGAATCATCAGAGGCTTTCTCATCAACCTCCTTCCAAGAATCTTTCAAGCAATGAACAATTTTCCCATCAAAAACTGTATTAATATATCTCAGTATATATAAAGTGGAGGCAAATCTTTATTGCTTATTACTATTAGCCTGCAAGAAACATACAACATTTCAATTAATATTACATGTATAATAGAAATCTTCAACAACATAAAATGAGAGAAAGAAACCTTTTTCAGGAACTTTTCATGAATCTTCAACGCTTCTTTACACGCTTTTTTCGCGTCAAGATTACCTGCAATGTCACCTAGTATCTGCAACCCAACATAAACATGAAATTTTACGGTGTTTGGTTCAACACTCTGAGAGATGGAGAGGGGAATGATAACAAGAGAACGAGAGAGAGACCTGAACAACGTCGTCTAAGCCTTTAGCTTCCTTCAAGAGACGTTTGTTCTTTGTCTGCAGAACGCTCGCAACCACAAAAACAGCAAGCGTATTGCGATGTTGCTCGTTCTGTCCGCTGTTTACGTATTTCCTCTCAAACTTGCCATACCGTTTTAGTAACTTGGGATCAGATGCTGCATTGTTTCGGTTTTCTAGTTCCTCGTATGTTGCAAACATGGTTGGATTGTACTCCATCGCCCACATCAGCTGCAACCATAATCCATCTCACATTATTCAAACAACGAAAAACCCAAGAAAACGATATAAACACAGAAGAAATGCATAGTGTTGTTACCTCCCAAAGGTACAAAGCGTCGAGGAAGGAGAATTCTCTCCTGAAAAGTACCATCAACATCCGAATAGCAAAGAGATACTCTCCACCATCAAGATCCTCTGCCACGTAAAAACGTGTTAGCTCACAAGCAAGAGGAGTGTATGTAACAGCACAACAGTCCTACCTAGATGTTGATGGAGACGAGGATCAACGGTTTTAATGACCTGTGAGAGTACACCAAGCTGAGTCTGGACCCCCATTGATGTTGCTGTTGCCCTGAAATTCTCTCTCTGAAATTCATGAAAACAAATGAATACAAACAACGGTTCTGGTGATTAAAAAGCATGAGAAGTCTTGTCATGGATTATTATTACCAGTCTTCGCATTCCACGCTCAAAGCACCAGAAAGCATCAGCTTCATCGTCAAAGAGGATTATCATTGGGGAACATATATCATTCATTCCTACATGAGTAACAAAGTGGATCAGTTCTTCTCATCATTTTTTTTACAAAATGTTAATCACTAATAGGAAGTACACTTACCCTGAACATAACCGATATCAAGATTCAACCATGTATATATGGCAAGAACATCCCATAGCTTTGATTGATTATTATCATTCTCATAAAAGGAGAGATACCGATCTGTTCTAGCAACGTCAAGGCCTGCAACAAAATTTCACCAATAAGTCAGTGTGCGTAATTCTGATGCTTAAAAGCACGGTATACGAACAACAGTCAGATAGGAGTAAACTTATAAATGTAATGGCATACCGATCTGATGCAATGAGAGCATCCATTGGAGGACTCTCTCGTCTGTAATGGCGTTTTTCACAATCCATCCTTGGTTTTCTACAGAAGATTCATCTATTGGTTGCCCATTTTCTGAAACCACTGCCATTGTGATGTACTTGCCGCAACCAATAACAGGAACCATTTTCTTACATTCTTCTTTCCATGCACCATACTGCTCCCTTAAATCATTCAAATGCCATTTAACGTTAGCCATTGACCAAACGAAAACTACAGAAAAACTAGCTGAGTTAATAGTACCTTCTTCGATTCCTCAGCTTGTTCCTTTCCTCAAAAGTACTGTCTGGATCGTAGCATCCTAACAAAAACTCCCAAACAGCGCCTTTGATCGATGGATGAATCCCCTGACAAAGAAACCAAGTTAGCAAACAAAAAACAAGCTATTTTTCGCTCGAAATGAAAACAAAGCAGACTCACTCCACGCTGTATACGTCTAAGCACTTTTTCCATATCCAAATGCCCATCTTCGGTAAACGCAGCGTGCCATCTTCTAGCACTTAAAGTTTTTCCAGCCTACAAGTTACACATTAGGAAGACGAATCATTACCATAGCTATACTTGAGACCAAATATCTCAATTCCTTCCTCAAGAACAATGAATTGTCTATTCGAAGAATACAAACCCTTGATTTAAAACGGGTCCTTGGAACATCAGCTTGACATTCAGGTCTAACTGGATAGAAACCTTGCAAATCTTCTCCTCCGGATTTCCACATAAATCCGCAGCAAAACATTCAACTTTCTTCTTCTTCAATTTCTATTTTTCAAACCATCCATGGATTCATCAAACCACTAACAAAAAAACCCAAAACCAGGATGGAGAAAAAAACGAAAACTTTACAAAATGAGACAAAGAATAAAGACATAATCAGATACTAGTAAATGGTTTTGCAACGAAGAAGCTTACATGGGTCAATCGCATCTACGAATCCGAACAACAACATCATCAATACATCAGCACCAACACGAGAACATTTCAAAATCAGCATCAGAACATGATCATCATTTTCCAGAATCTAAATAGACTTTTAAATAAATTGCAAAGAATAAGAACGTACATGTGCAGATAATTGAGATCCTAAAGTGCCGGATTCTCGATAATCTTCAGACACATGCCCTGTCTTCTTCTTCTTCTTCTTCTTCCGATTTTCCTTCCATCTTTCTATTTCTAGGAGAGGACTCTGCAAATCAATTGAACCAACCCGAATTTATTGATTTCCGGTTCGTTAAACCAATGAACAGATCTTTATTTTAACCGGATTGCCCACTTTTCGAAACGACGGCGTATAGTAGCTATTATGCACCGATGATTTGGTATTGTAACCATTATAACCAATGTGAAAATGATCTAATTCAGCTAGTTTCCCTTTTAATCGATAACCTAATTGCTTAATTAATTGAGTGTATAGGTAAGGAATTTGTCTCCTTAGATCACTATTTCTGATTGGTAATTTGGTTAGAGTACTCATTTGAAATGGTTCCTATGTTATTTAAATTTTGGCGATGATTTGGTATTGCAACCAATTGGATACTTTCCAGATTTATTTATTTGAAAATCTTAATACGTAACATCTTCACCATCATTTTCACTAATTGTCTGGTTTAAATTAGTAAAATTGATACTATAAAATATATAATTTTAAAAACCACTCAACAAAGTTTCTTTAAGATAATATAACATGGTCTCCCATATTCTTAAACTTCCCCAGCTACTCTTAACTTTCATCAAGAGCCATAATATTTTTTGCTAAATCTAATTTGTCAGCGACGTTGTATCCCTTTACCTGAGATTGGTCCGTGTTCTCCTTGTTCTCTTATTGAAAAATATAGCAAATTCACGTAAGACTTATAATGTTATTTTTTCTCTCTTCAATAAATTATAGTACATTTTAGCAATTTGACGTGTTAGCAAGATGAGATATTCTTGAAACTTCTTGTATGTAAATTTTTGACAACTTAAATTTGTCATTTTCGTTTTGCATTGTACTTTTTGGGAAACTAAGAAATCCCCACTTATCAATGCGAAGATTTATTACTCGCGATAAGTTTATGTGAAAACAAAACAAGCCTATTAGGAAAATTATTATTATTATTATTATTATTATTTTTTAAAATGAATGTTAAATCCTATTAGGAAAATTAATTGTATTATAATGTAAAGTTTTGTGATTTATAGATGTTAGATTTCCCTTACTGATCATATTATCATTTGTATTACTCAAATATAGCAATTTTTCTCAGGTTCTCTTATTATTTATAACTTTTAACATTAGCGTACCCAATTTGTTGGATAGAATCTTCTTGGTAAGTGGTATTCTATAGAATTGCATCTTAATTGTAGGTGATTTCATATAGATAACAGTAAATGGACCTTTAAAATTAACACAATATTAAAACAAAAATATTGGAAGAAACAAAAACTAAGGCTCCAAGAAGATTAACAAAAACCAAGGACGGCAAAAGTTAGTAGATAGTCGGGTTACATCTACCAAAACATGTTAACATTAAGTCATGGACAATATTCTCAAGGATCACTGGACGTGGAAAAAGACAAGGCATTATTTAGAGCGAACTATACTGCTTGTGCCTTAATATGTAGTACATACACGAAATACGGCACTCCAATGCAATACCCATTGCGAAAATCATTCTTCTTTCCAACCAATTTCTTGATTTTGGTCAAATGATTTGCTTCCATATCAGTAGTAATAGAGAGTCAACAAATTTAATGAAAATACTCACCGATAGTGTTAATGAATTTTCAACAAACTCCAAAATCTGTCTTTGAACATATAGCCACGAACACAAATACTCCCTCCGTTCTCAAAAGATTGATGTTGTAGAATTTTCACAACTATTAAGAAAACATATTAATTCTTAATTATAAATGTCTTGTTTTTTGTACTAAACAATTTCCTATAATTCTAAACCAATAGTAATTCAATAAAACCAATTAATGTGTCTTGGAATTTACAATTCATCATTATTTTTTCATTAATAATGTATTGAGAATGTAAAAAATCAATCTTTTAGAAATATTTGTTTTTTCTACAACATCAATCTTTTGAGAACGGAGGGAGTAATATATAAGGCTGAAAGAGGATATCCAAAGAAAAAAAATGAGATGACTCGGCTTTTAAAAACATGTTTTTAATGAAAACCTATAAAGTGGAAACCATAAGCATTGTTTTATAAGATTAATTTAAGACTAACAAATAATTCGATTAAAACTTAAAGGTGAATGAATATATACGGTGGGATGGACTTGTGTGTTTAATCTTTTATGAACCCAGGAGGAAATGGATGAGGTTCTCTTAATTTTTGGAAAAGGATTTGAATCTTAATTTAAAATAAACTTAAATTTATGTTTAGAAAGATCAATTAATATGTTTATTTTTGAGAGTCTTTTTTACTTCTTGTTTGAAAAATTGCCGTGAGATATTAATTATCCCAATAATTAATTCCAAAATTTAGTTCGTGGGTGTTTCCAAGAGCAAAAACCGGCTCCCAATAAGGCCAATATCACGCGTGACACATACAGTATATAATCCTTCCATGCCTCCATTAAAATAGAAGCTATGTCCAAGATATAATAAAGTGTGTACTTAGTCAAAAAAAAAAAAAAGTGTGTACTTACTATCAGAGAGCTATATGAGCCTATGCCTTAACAAGAGCTAATATATTTATACTTAACAAGAAGATGTCACGCGTGAGCACCAGTTAATAGAATAAATTGTGTACTTAGAGCATAACACCCGTGAGCCTCTAGAGGCTCATAAGATTAAAAAAATAATAAATTTTTTTTTTTTACTTAATTTTACTCAAAAAAACACTCTCTCTCCTCATTTTACTCAACTTTTATTAATTTTATATTTAAAAACACCCACTTACTCTTATTCATACCCACAAAAGTATCAATCCATTGATACACTCTCTCCAATAATATCAACAATCTCTTCTTTTTACTCAAATTTTATTAATTTTATATTTAAAAACATCCCATTTTTTTACTCAAACACACTCTCTTTCTTCATATTCCTCAAATTTTAATAATTTTATATTTTATGATATCCTCAAAGTCTCACCGCTAAACATGCTCTTAGTGGAGACTGTGTACTTCTCTACTCTGACAAAATCTATTAGTTCATGTTAGGTCTCATTAAAATAATGCTATGTATAATTGTACTTCTACAGTTGTACAGATACTATCGATGCTTAGAGAAAGTTTCACTATTCAACACTTCAAATTTGAAGTTTCTTCTTTGTTTTTCTGTATTTGAGTCTTTATGTTTCAATAAATCATATAAATAACCTTATTTATTTTGTTGTTCATCATTTTAGTCCAAATTTTTTTATATCTTATAAATAATTGACATAATTTCTTATAAATTTAAATTTTCACATATAAAATTACGTTGTAAACTTAAAATTAAAAATAAATTAATAGAAAACAAATATTCCATAATATTAAAAACATAGTTTACACAATAACAATATTACACTTAAGCAAATTTAATATAAAATAAAGAAACACAAGAAAAGAAAGTAACATGAACACAAAGTGGAGTACTACAACAATACTAATAGTCGGGTAAATTTGATCCTGAACCATCAAGATCACCAAAATATTGTCCATAACAATCTGGTGGAGTTGAAGGTTCTTGTAATTTTCTATTGTAATGTAATGTTTTATTAATTAATATAAGTTTTTTTTTAATATATGTGTTATATTACTTATAAATAAAAAGTGTTATAGGTTTAAATAATTATAAGTAATGTTAAGGACTATTATGCAAAACACATAATATTTTGAAGTTTACCATTGGAAAAGAATAAACACAAACTTCATATTTGAAGTTTTGCAAACTTCATATTTGAAGTTTGCATTGGAGATGCTCTTATAGATTTTCTCTGACAAATTATAAAAAGTTGATTTTCCTTTATAATAAACAGCCTTCAAATTTATAACTGTCACTAAATCTATAATAAGGTAATTTTAGATATTATTGACAGTAAAAAAAAGATTAATTTAAATGATCTAATACATATGAGAATTGGTTACCAGCCAAATACATCCATTATTAAGTGTGTGTGTGTTGTGTGAAGGGTTTGAAGCGACTCCTGGAGATAGGAAGAATGGCATTATTTAATTACGGAAAACTAGTGGTATCGTCGGTGTTTTCAACGTAATATTCATTTTGAATATAGTAACGTAAGTAAGTTTTAGCCGATTATTTGGATTGTAAGAGCATCTCCGGTGCATACATCAAAAATTCATTTTTAGAGTTTTTTTTTTTCTAATGGGATACACTAAAACTTCAAATTTCAAGTTTTGAATAGTGAGATTATATATTTGAAGTTTCACTATTCAAAACTTCAAATTTGAAGGTTCATCTTTTTTTTTTTGCATTTGAGTCCTTATCTTTCTATAAATCATATAAATAATCTTATTTATTTGAGAAATTTGAAGAAATGTCACACTTAGCATGCCACTTTTGACAAATGCCACTTAAAAGAAAATTTTGCAAGCCATGCCACTGTTTATAAGGTTTATTTCCCAAAATACCCTCAGATCTAATTGACCTATTTTCACTGTTTCAGATCTATCGTCGTCGTCACCTTCGATCTCGCCGCCTTCTTCATCGTCGATCTCGCCGTCTTCGTCATCGTTGATCTCGTCATCATCCTCGCCGTCGCAGTCGCCATCGATCACGCAGTCACCACCAAATGTAAGAAACTGTGGTTTTTTTGGGGATTATGGAGTGATGTATGATTATTGATCTGAATCGATTCGATTGGTATGTATTTGCAGCTTGCAAGGCTAGAGGAGCCGATCTCAGGATCCGTTTCAAGGTAAATTAATGTTTTGGATTTCGAAAATGAATCAGATTAGGATTCGAATCGATCTGGTTCGAATCGATTTGATGAGTTTACATTTTCGATTTTGTTTATCGATTTGATGAGCTAAGCCTGGAATTATGTTTAGAGAACTCGATTGTGTTTATCGATTTGATGAGTTTACATTTTCGATTTTGTTTGCAGAAATATGTGCTTTGATTTGATCTTCCTGATTCAATCTGGTTTTGGTCTCTAACTATATGCTCTTTTTCATCCCGTTGTGCTCTTATGTGGTAAACTTTTTAAAGTGGATTATGAGGTTTTTAAAGTGGATTATGAGATTTTTAAAGTGGATTATGAGGTTTTTAAAGTGGATTATGAGACTTTAACAGTGGATTATGAGGTTTTTACAGTGGATTATGAGGTTTTTACAGTGGATTATGAGGTTTTGTAAACCGGATTATGGTTATGATGGATTTCCTTGTTTTATGTCTGATCAGGGTGTAATGCTGGAACTATATTCTCTGTGCGGAGTTTGGAGTGTGACAGATAATAAGCATTGGGATTTTAAGTTTGATGTCGACAGGGGAGCTTCTGTTACCCTTGTTAAGGAAGACATTAGTTTGATTAATTTGGTCAAGGATTTGTGTGAAGACTATGAGATTAATGGATATGGAGTGAAGATTAGTTATGCAATACCGGATAGACCAGAGTTTCCCCCAATTTTTCTTAGGAATGATAGGCAATTGCAAGCCTTCATGCAAAAGTTTGTAAACAGTGGTGGACTTCTTCAGCAGTCGATGAGGTACATGTTTCCATTTTGTGTGATTTTTTGTGTATAGGTTGTTATTTAAGGAGTTTCTATCTTTTCATAAAGTGATGAAATCTTTTCTCTGACAGGTACAAACAAGCTCAATTGCAATGACAGAGAATAGCAACACTGCTCGTGATGATCCAGCTTGCCTTCTTCTGCAGAATCAACAAAGTCAGTCAAAAGGAATGATTGAGGATGACAAAAACAACAAACATGAACTATCTACAAGCTCTGCTTCTGAGGTATTGCTAAGCAACAATCTTTACAAGTGTATAACTATCATGCCTAACATTATGATCTTTTTTAAAAAAGCTTTGTAATCTTTTTAGGTACAAACAAGCTCAACCGCAATGGCAGATAATAGCAACATTGCTCGTGATGATCCACCTCGGCTTTTTACAATCGAGGTTTTCAGAAGCACATATTGTTCTTTAAAAAACCTTATAATCAAATTTTAAAAAATTATATTCCATACTATAAAGGTTATAATCTGATTTACAAAGCCTTATAGCAACACTGCTCGTGATGATCCGGCTTGCCTTCTTCTGCAGAATCAACAAAGTCAGTCAAAAGGAAGGATTGAGGATGACGAAAACAACGAACATGAACGATCTACAAGCTCTGCTTCTGAGGTATTGCTAAGCAACAATTTTTATGTGTATAACTATCATATCTAACATTATGATCTTCTTTAAAAAACCTTATAATCAACTTTAAAAAATTTATATTCCATACTATAAAGGTTATAATCTGATTTACAAAACGTTATAATCCGAATATATATTTTTGCAGATACAAAGTAAGTCAAAACGGAGGATAGAGGAAGACGAAAACACCGAACATCAGAGATCTCCAAAATCTCGTTCGATGCCGAATGAGGTTTGTCTGATCAATAATGCTGAAAACATTATAATCAGTTTTTAAAGAGCCTTATAATCTCATATAAAATGATGACCAACTTACATATATTTTTGTGTTTTTTGTGTAGCGTGTGTTCGGATCTGAAACTTCATCCATATCTGCTAATCGTAGTGCTTGGGATAGAGGACACGTTTCATCTTCTTACAGAGGTCAGGTTTCGGCTACTGATACGAATGGGGATGAATTGTTTATAGGGAAGATATTCAGAAACAAGCAAGAAATGGTAAAATTATTTAAGGCTGTTGCAATGAAGGAGGGATTCGAATATAAGGTTTACAAATCAGATGGTATTAGGGTGATTGCTCATTGCATTGATCGTAAATGTAGTTGGAGAATTCGAGCAATCAGGGTTCATGCTACGGAAGGTTTTCGCATTACCAAATATGTTAGCAAACACAGTTGTGATACTTCGTTGAATAATCTAAATCATCGCCAAGCTACTGCCAAGACATTAGCGACAATTGTTAGTAGACATTTTGAAGGAGGACATATTGGATTGAGACCTAGGCAGCTTGTTGACTATGTTAGAAATAATCAAGGAATTGAAATTTCTTATCACAAGGCGTGGCGAACTCAAGAAGAAGCAACAAATATTGCTAGGGGGACAGTGGTTGATGGGTATGAAATGTTACCCATGTGGTTGCATATGATGCAGGAGAAGAACCCTGGTACAGTGATTGCGATTGAGGTTAATAGCTACGGGAAGTTTAAGTATGCATTCTTGGCTTTAGGACAATCAATTAGAGGGTTTAAATTGATGAGGAAAGTAGTTATTATGGATGGTACGTTTTTGAAAGCAAATTTTAAAGGAACTTTGCTTGCTGCATCGGCGCAAGATGGGAACTTTCAATGTTATCCTATTGCTTTCGGTATAGTAGATTCTGAAAACGACAAATCTTGGGACTGGTTTTTGAAGAAGTTGAAGACGATTATACCCGATGAACCAGATTTGGTTTTTGTGTCCGATCGTGCGATGTGTATTGCGAATGGTTTAACGATCAATTATCCAGCTGCTCATCATGGGATCTGCGTATATCATTTCCAGAAAAATCTTGAGACGACATTCAGGAACTCTCCACTTATAGCTGTTGCGATACAAGCAGCTAATGCTTACACAATACAAGAATTTGAAGATCTGTTCAGGTAATTTAAATAGGATTATAAGGTTCTTTATATAGGATTTTAATGTTTATTAAAGATTATTATAATGTTCTGTAATATGATTATAAAGCCTTTGAACTGGATTATATGGTTTTTATATTGGATTATATGGTTTTCAGGGAACTTAATCTTGCAGATCCAGAGATGGCAGATTACCTGATAAAAGCAGATTTTAAAAAATGGGCACGTGTTTACGCCCTTGCAAATCGGTACAACATTATGACATCAAACTTAGCTGAGTCTTTGAACTCCTTGCTCAAAGAGGCCCGGGAGTATCCTATCGTGTGTCTTCTTGAGACGATTAGGTCTGTTCTTACAAGATGGTTTTGTGAGAGACGTGAAGAGGCTGGTCATCATAGGCATCCTGTTACAAAGAATGTGGGTGATAGGATGAAAGGATTATTTAACTTGAATTCACGCTGGTTCGAAGCTTATCGAGTGGATGAATTTGAGTTTGAAGTCAAAGGTGATAAACAGAAACACGTTGTCCATTTGGGAAGAAGAGAGTGCTCATGTCGTATGTTTGATATCGAAAAATTCCCTTGTGCTCATGCAATCATTGCAGCAAAAAAGGCCAAAGTTTCTGAAAACAGTTATGTTCACGACGTTTATTCTACTGAAAGGTACAAGTGTTGTTATGAAACTTCATGGAGAACAATTTTTTGTGTTTTGCAATTGTATTCTATATAAAGATGGTTTAAATTTTCTTTTACAGGTGGAAGCAATCATATTCAGAGAGTATTCATCCTGTGGGCGATAAAGCATTTTGGAACATTCCTGATTATGTTGCTCAATTTGTATGTTTGCCACCTTCAACACGCGCCCCTAGTGGTAGAAGAAGGATGAAAAGGATAAAAAGCAATTAGGAGTTTGGCAGGTATAAAACCAAACAAAACAAATGCAGTAGGTGCCATCAGAAGGGACCCAACAGAAAAAATTGTGTGAATCCAATCAATTGATTCCAAATCCGTTTCAGAGGCTTTTTCTGCATTCCAAACATTATTTTTAAAGAAGATTATGAGAATTATTAAAATTATGAGGTTTTTAAAAGAAGATTAAAGAAGATTATGAGAGTTGTTAAAGAAGATTATGAGGTTTTTAAAGTGGATTATGAGGTTTAAACAGTGGATTATGAGGTTATTAAAGTGGATTATGAGGGTTGTTTAAAAAGATTATAAAGGTAATTACAATTATGAAGATTATGAGAGTTGTTAAAGAAGATTATGAGAATTATTAAAATTATGAGGTTTTTAAAAGAAGATTAAAAAAGATTATGAGAATGTTAAAGTGGATTATGAGGTTTTTAAAGTGGATTATTAAAATTATGAAGATTATGAGGGTTGTTTAAAAAAATTATAAAGGTTTTTACAATTATGAAGATTATGAAGATTGTTAAAGAAGATTATGAGAATTATTAAAAATATGAGGTTTTTAAAAGAAGATTAAAGAAGATTATGAGAGTTGTTAAAGAAAATTATGAGATTTTTAAAGAAGATTATGAGGTTTTTAAAGAAGATTATGATGTTTAAACAGTGGATTATGAGGTTTTTAAAGTGGATTATTAAAATTATGAAGATTATGGAGGGTTGTTTAAAAAGATTATAAAGGTTATTACAATTATGAAGATTATGAGAATTGTTAAAGAAGATAATGAGAATTATTAAAATTATGAGGTTTTTAAAGTGGATTATGAGGTTTTTAAAGAAAATTATGAGGTTTTTAAAGAAGATTATGAGGCTTTAACAGTGGATTATGAGGTTTTTAAAGTGGATTATGATGTTTTAAACAGTGGATTATGAGGTTTTTAAAGTGGATTATTAAAATTATGAAGATTATGGAGGGTTGTTTAAAATAGAATTTCAGATATCAGAAACAAAGTTTGAATAAAATCTAAATGGTAAGTCAGCTATGTCCTACGATAATTAAAATAAACAAAGTTACAACTTGTGTCTTTGTTTAATTCAGTCTTTTGCTATTTGCTTCTTCCAATTCTCCCATTCAGCCTGAAAAAAATGGCAATGAAAGAAATAATTATGACAGATGAAATAGAAATATTTTTTATTTTGGTTTATCAAAAAAAAACAATAACCACTTACATTGATAACCTTGGTAAGTTTCAATGCCTTGTAGCTGATTTCTGGATCAGAATCACCCACTTTGTCCGGGTGAGTAAGGAGCAACGCCTTTCCCTTCAACATCTTCACGTCCTTATTTGTAATTCTCCTCTCAGTTTTATTCCAAATAAGAATGTATTTCACCCATGTTTCAAATGCGGAACGCCAAATGACCTGAATCATTGGAAAAAACATTTTGAAATATGTATAACTGAGAAAGATACTTTGATTTATTGAAAAAGTGCTTCGATAACATACCTTGTGTAGATTCCTCATCATATTACAGAAGTTGAAAGGTTTAATCTCCTCTGCCAACCATTTATTCACATAGCCGTCAAACTCTTCTTTTTCCTGATCACTTAGTTCCTTTCTGGGCGGCGTTGGGCTTTCGGAGTACTCTTGGTCCGATTCATCGAGCTGTTCTTGTGTCGATTCATCGGGCTGCTCTTGGGTCGATTCATCGGGCTGCTCTTGGGTCGATTCATTGGGCTGCTCTTGGGGTGATTCAGCCGGTGCCTCCTGCTCATTATCTTCAAAAAGAAACACATAGTTTGGACAATTAGGATCAACGTTGCATCCGTCTGTTTCTTTTTTTTCTTGTTTGTCTTCTTTCTCTTCTTCCTCATCATATTCTACTTCTTCAACAACCTAATTGTAAAAAAAATGTAAAGAATTTCAAAGTTGTACAAGAAGGTGGATTAGAATTAACTATTTTAGTGGAGGCAATTTTTATACAGGAATGGTTGTATCTTCATTTGTATTATCCTTTGCACCCTCAGCATCCTTTGCATCATCCTCTTGTCGATTCTGCATAAGAAAATGGTCCCAAAAACTTTATAATATACTTTAAACATATCTTATAATCAACTACAACCAACCTCATAATCTAGTTTAAAAACATTATAATCAACTTTAAACAATCTCATAATCTACAGTCTTTAAATAAATCTTATAATCAACTTTAAAAACATTATTGAAGAGAGTTTTTTTATATATAGATACCTCATTCTGTTTTTCAAATTCTTCTTCATCAAAAATAACTTCTACAGAATCACTCGAGTCGTCAGAGTTAGCGGGTTGGGTTCGTGGTTCAGTACCCTGCAAAATACAAAAATAACACTATAAGCTTTTTAAAGAAGATTATAAGCTATTTAAAGAAGATTATAAGCTTTTTAAAGTACATTATAAGCTTTTTAAAGTACATTATAAGCTTTTTAAAGAAGATTATAAGCTTTTTAAACTACATTATAAGCTTTTTAAAGAAGATTATACGCTTTTTAAAGAAGATTATAAGATTTTTAAAGAAGATTATAAGCTTTTTAAAGAAGAGTATAAGGTTTTTAAAGTATATTATAAGCTTAAAACAGATTATAAGAAGATTACTGTGAACTTACCCCTTCTTTTTTTGCAAGAGTATTAATCTCTGGCAATCTGGGTTGTCTAGTTTTTTGCCATTTTAAACAGGAAGGAAATAGTTTTTCTGAGCCTTGAATCTTCTGTGCAAATCTGTCACCAAAGACTGGAACGGCAATCAACACCCATAAGTGAATTGCTTCGACGAATCCTTTCACATTGTACCGCTCCTTGTTCACCCATGAATGTGATCCAGTTTTTGTAATGCTGTCATAGAGAATATTGTAAGCGAATTCTCCCCAAGGCTGACAGCAATATACATCGAAATCTGCAGTGAAACACAGTCTTTTGTGAGGAATCTTTTCTTTCGGTCCAACATCAATCAGAATGCCTTCAACTAACACTACTGCACCAAGGCAGAGTTTTTCTTCGTCTGGCATATCTTGTGTTTCCAATTTCTTCAGAAGATCACCAAGTACAAACTTGTTTTCTTCCATCCAGAGGTAAGGCTTTTTCTGTATATTTTTGCCTTTCTTCAGTTTCTCTGTCACAATTTCTTCACAGTGAATACCTGTGTAAGATTTAAAGGAGATTATAAGCCAATTGTATTCTTTTGCAAAACAGATTATAAGGTTTTAAGTTGATTATATTAAGGTTTTCAGTTTGATTATACATGTGAACATTAAGAACAATTATGAAGATTATGAGAGTTGTTAAAGAAGATTATGAGAATTATTAAAATTATGAGGTTTTTAAAAGAAGATTAAAGAAGATTATGAGAGTTGTTAAAGTGGATTATGAGTTTTTTAAAGTGGATTATGAGATTTTTAAAGAAGATTATGAGGTTTTTTAAGAAGATTATGAGGCTTTAACAGTGGATTATGAGGTTTTTAAAGTGGATTATGATGTTTTTAACAGTGGATTATGAGGTTTTTAAAGTGGATTATTAAAACAAATTATAAGGTTTTAAGTTGATTATATTAAGGTTTTCAGTTTGATTATACCTGTGGTGAGAGCAAATTCTCTCTTGGAGAATCGAGATGGATGGCAATTAATCCTGAACCACATCTCTTCTCCTTTGGTGACCAGCCTCCTCTGCATCAGATAATGGAATAATTGCCCGGAAAATTTGAGTTCACGGTTAGCAAGTGTTATAATAGGATTGAGACAACTATTCTCAATCCTACTGAATAACTCCTGCCCTAGAATTTTTTTCACAGTGTGAACCAACTGCAGGTTTGAGTGTCGTTGAATAACCACTGGATCGTCTGGCTCGGACCCAGGCTTGTGTATCTGGTCTGGTATCACCAATATGTCAGGGATATCTTGACTCATCGTTTATAACTGTTAACAAGACAGAATACACTGTTAATCAAAACTTATAATGCTATTTAAAAACTTCATAATCTTCTTTAAACTTGTTAAAACAACTAGTGAATACAACAGAGATCCACAACACTAGTACATAAACCTCATAATCTTCTTTAAACTTGTTAAAACAACTAGTAAATACAAAAGAGATCCACAACAGTAGTACATAAACCTCATAATCTTCTTTAAAATTATTAAAACAACTAGTAAATACAACAGAGATCAACAACACAAGACATAAACCTCATAATCTTCTTTAAAATTATTAAAACAATTAAGGACTGATGAAGTTATGAACAGAGTTCGGGAATACTAGAAAGGACCAGATCTAGAACAAAATAAACCCTGACTGAAATTGAAAACAATAGAATCGACGAGATCTAAGTGTATTTATCCATTCTCAAAGAATCGAAGGAACCTATAACAAAATATAACCTACTGTTGGAATCAAAACACTAGATCGACGAAATCTATAACAAAATATAACCTACTGTTGGAATCAAAACACTAGATCGACGAAATCTAAAGCAATTTATAAACTTTGATATCAAAAATCACAAAATCTAAGTAATCTAGAACAAAAAATAACGTGATTGAAATCGAAAACTATAAATCCGACGAAATCTAAAGGAATTTACAAAATTGAAATCGAAAATCTCATAATCGGCCAAATCTGTAATCGTTTTTACTCAGATTTGTACCTTTTCCGGGTAGAATCGCCGATCTAGATCGCCTGGGTTTCGCAGAGAGAAGAGAGAGAGAAGAGAGAGAAAGTGGCGTGTTTATGAGAGGGGTAATTTTGTAATTTGGTTATATAAATGGTGGCACTGTTTGCAAGAGTGGTTGTCAAGGTGGCATTGTTCAAAGAATGTAACTAAAAGGTGGCATTGTTGTAATTGTCCCTATTTATTTTGTTATTATCATTTTAGTCCCAATTTTTTTGTATCTTATAAATATTTAACATAGATTCTTATAAATTTAAATTTTCACATATAAAATTACATTGTAAACTTTTAAATTTGACATAGATTCTTATAAAGTTTGTTATTTTATCTATAATTTTTAATTTGTAATTTGGTTTGTGTGTGTGTTTTAGATGTAATTTTCTATTGTAATGTAATGTTTTATTAATTAATATAAGTTTTTTTAATATATGTGTTATAGTTTCTTATAAATAAAATTTTTATAGGTTTCAATAATTATAATAATGTTAAGGACTATAATGCAAAACACATAATATTTTGAAGTTCCATCTGAAGTTTACCATTGGAGAAGAATACACATTGCAAACTTTCATATTTGAAGTTTGCATTGGAGATGCTCTAAGCACAAAAAAAAAGTAAAAAAAGAGAGAACACACTAGGCCAAAAATGCTTCCCTAAGCAAGTGAAGCAAGACACCTATGAAAACACTCTCCATATCCTCCTCATAAGCATTAAGCTGCATGAAAACATAAAAACATAAAAACACATCAGTCAAATCAATCAAAATAATAAACAAAAAGCAAGAAAAAATAATCAAACCTACCTGAATGATGTGGTAAGGAGGTCTTGATATGACATATATGCCTGAGTTTGTACTGCTCCTTAGACTTGACAAGAATCCTTGAGTGAGACTCTTCTTCTGGTTTCCATCAACCATGAACCTAAACACATGAAATCCTTTCATAACATCACTGCATTTTTCCCGTAGAAGGGAGAGAGAGCTTTCTCAACTTTGTATTCTTTTTCTAATACCTACAAAACATAGTAAAAGAGTTAAAATAGAACCGAATAAAGTAAAAGAAGCAACTAAAGAAAGATTATTACCTCCATTGAAGAAAAGGTGATGATCATATCTTTGTCATCTTCCTCTCTATGCTCAAAATATTATGGGCGACTTAGGGTGATCCTTGCCCCACTGTTCAGCCTAACGTGTTCGAGATTTGAACCACGTTTACCATACACCAAACCCAACCTCTCTCGTGGACAAACCACTCGGATTTGGACCAAACGCTCCTGATGAAGAACATAGTTCCCAATATGAATTTCTCCTCGATTTGACTGATGCAACACTGATAAGTGAGATAAATGAGAGATAAAAATTGTTCAAGAATTCTCTTTGTAGTATAAACTATTTAGATTAATGAAATAAACATAAGCTTCCACCTTTAGTTCTTGTGAAACTCAATGAATTTTTGAACTTTTTATGTACTTTTGTCTTGCGTTTCTTTTTTCATCTATCTTTCTCTCGCTTTTTTCATTTCTCTTTTCTGGTTACGATTTTCAATCTTTCTCTACTCTCAACCTAAAAGATTTCTTTGTTTTTGTGAAAATCATCAACAAACAACCACAATAACAAAACTCTTGTTATCATCAGTCACCACTATGACACACAAAACAACATCGAGCATGAGTATGTTTTATAGATGATTATTAATTATATTTATTATGTATAGTTGTCTATTTTATTACTTTGTTATATTCTTAATTTGATTCACCAAATGTTACAAAAGGAAAAAGTATATTGAAATTGATATAACTTAAAGGCTCATTGCAATCATCGTTCTCCTAATAGCTACAGATTAAACCATGATCAATTATCAAAAGAAAGGAAAAAAGAAAAATATTTTGTTCATAGAAACTATTTACTCAAGCAAAAAAAAAAAAAAAATTGCCCAACAAGTAGTCTTCGTTATACTATAAGTGATTCATTTGTAATTTTGCCAATGTCTAAATGTTGGGACACAACTCTCAACTCCAAGCAAAAAAAAAATGATAGTTTAGCAAGCTTCAGATTCTTTTTGCTTTGGCCTTACTTCAAGTTCTGGTGGCAGAAGTTTCAAAAAGCTTCCCTGAACCACGGGAGGAGTAGGAGGAAGTCGTTCACAGGTCGATCTCGTTGTTGTTTCCAACGAATCTGATGTTTCTGATGATCCACTATCTATACAACAATTTAAATACATAAAATTAGTAAACATGATCAACATTGGTCTCTTAAGATTGATCTTCACTTGTAATTAGGCAAAATAAAACACAAAAACAAAAACGCTTACCGAAGAGTGACTTGACCATTGGTCTCTTCAACTTGTTCTTCTTCTTTAACTCAGCTACAAGCGACATTAACACATCATTAGAACAATGAAACTGATTTAAAATCAAATACAATTCAAGTGTGTACCCATTCCAGGAACTTGGTAATCATTAACAATCTCGAAGTTCTTGTAAGTGTACCCTACAAAGTTTATGTCCTTAGACGACAACATCTGCAAAATTAAAACCGGAACTAATTAAACATAAATGAATGTAATAAGAAATCAATCTTTTCGGAGGGAGTAGCAATTGTGTTAAAGAGATAAGTAATATGGTTATGCCTTCCTCCATGGACCAGACTTGGATGATGTCTGAGTTTGAGATTCGGACTGCATTACCAAATAAAGCAAAGATTAATGATCAAAATACATATTATAATGAGTAACTAAATATCTTTATACTTCCATCAAATCCAAAGGATTAAAGATTTTACTACCTCGTCAAACTTCTCAAAATTCTGAGTGTCTAAATCGTCGTTAACCTCTGGAACAAACGCTGCATCCATATCGAATATTGTGTCCCAATCAACAGTTTGAAACCATGGATGAGCCTGCATATGGAGAAAAAAACTCATGCATTTAATTTGACATGTTTTGGATTATAGATTGAACACATACTACACTCAAAGACACATTCTCAGAGAATTTCTCTTAGTCGCAAATTCGAAAAGCTCATGCATCTTAAAAAAGGGAAATGTTCTTAAGGAAACCACACACCATACAACACCTTTAATTCATCAGCACCTTTGGAACCAAGTCTTCGTCTAACACTGCACAACAAGCTGTTTATAAGATCTTTTGCTTCTCGCGACAATATTGCTTCCTCTGGAAACTTGAGATGACTTTTCCAGTTTACTATCTACAACCAACACCGGAAACAAGAATTTTACGTCTTGTTTTATTTGTTTCCATTGTCACATTTTTTCTATAACTTATGAACATATATTACCTTTCTACAAGTTGACATAGGATCATCTGAATAAAACGGTGGATATCCTACTAACATTTCGTACATGATCGCTCCAAGAGACCACCTACAAACCATTTTATCGAGCAAACTTCATTAGCGGTCTTATGCAATATGTAGACAGTGTCATCAAAATACTATTTCAAGATTCCTTTAACTAACCAATGCATCATAAAGAATACTTACCAGTCACACTCCATTCCATAGCCTTTCTTTAATAAAACTTCTGGAGCTATGTAATCTGGTGTGCCAACTGTGGAATAAGCCTGCCCATTTACGTGTTAGTCAAAACGCATACCAAGCGGGGAAAAAAAAAACTCGATCAAGCCAAAATTCTCAAAAGGTAAATTTGTTGGAGCCTTACTAGTGTTCTTCTATTCCTCTGCCAATGTTCAAGTTGTTCTTGCTGAGAACGTTTTGGAGCAACTGATCCGGTCTCTTGTTCGGTAGTTCCATTCGAGTTGTTTGAAAAATCGTTTTCTCCAATAGCACTGCAATCCAAAGGTTTACACAATCCAAAATCCGATAGTCTAAGATGACCATATCTATCAAGCAACAAGTTGTCCGGCTTTATATCCCTGCGAAATAGCAAATGAAGACAAATATAAGCTTCATCCCAAAATACTAGAAAGTGAAAATAAAAAAGGTGTTAAAACAGAACCTATGGATGTAGTTATGCCTATGAATGGACTCAATAGCGAGAACTGTCTCAGCGACATAGAACTTGGCCTCTTCTTCCGTTAAAGTATCTTTTCGCATTAAAAGAGTCATCATATCTCCACCAGGTAAATACTCCATCACAAGGTAAAGATGATCATCATCTTGAAATGAACAATAAAGTTTTACTATGTAGTTACTATCCACTTCAGCAAGTAAGTTCCTCTCTGCTCTCACATGCTCAACTTGGCCTCTTCGAAGCATCTCGGCTTTCTTGAGCTTTTTCATTGCATAAACTTGACCTGTTGTCTTTTCTCTACAAACTCTAACCTACATTAAAAACAACAATTTATCCTTTTTAACATTTTGTATTCGTATGCGAAAGAGATCAAGAGAAAAACATATTGTACCTCCCCAAATGCACCTTTACCAATCATTGTAAGCAAATCGAAATCAGCAACGCCTAGCTTATGGCGTTGAAGGCGCATGTACTCTGTTTCTTTCTTCTCTAGAAACTTTAGAAGATTATTTTGATCTTCTTCAGACACATCAGCATCTGCTAGCTTTTGCTCTAGCATGCTTCGCCTGTTTAATCATACGAAAGAACCAAAACTAAATCAAGTGTAATGTTCTACATTTTGGTTTTGAGTAAGAGTTTTATATTGTATGTATATACCTTTCTTTTCTTTCTTGAAGAATCTTCATTTGTTCTTTGTAATGATTCTCAATGTATTGTTTAGCTGCTGCAACTTTCTGTTTGGTAGTGTTTGAGACGGTTTCTTCATCGGTTGTTTCGACATGGGATGATTCGTCTGCAGAGACATTACTACCTCCACCACCTGAACCACCTTTGTATCTCGATCCTCCTCGCATTTGCCTCTTTTGAAACCAACCTTTTGCAGAATCCATATATACTCACTCTCTTTACAAATCAAACACTCGATTTCATCATTTTTGGATTGAAATACGTCTTAACAAATCCTTGTGCATAAACAAGAATCTCAAAAAAAAAAATCAATTTTGATAAATTCAAAGCAAAGGAGGAAGAAAACAAATCTCCAATGGGAAAGAGAGGAAAAGAATGAGCGTGAATATCTCTAGAGCCAAGCATCTATTTCGCATGAATTTTATGGTACAAATGTATATATGCGTTTAGATCATCAATGTTTGCCTTATTTTTAGCGTCATTTTCTCTCATTCTTTCATGCATACTTCTTTTCTTTCTTTCATTTTTTCCTAAAAAATAATAATAATGGACTTAGAGATGAATAATTCTTCTTTATTTTCAATTTGATGGGATTTTAATCAACGAAAAAGAAGATTTTGACTAGTTTCAGTACAAGAATTAATCTGTTGAGATTTAGCTAAGAGATTAAATCGGAACTAATTACAATGTGTTAAAGAGTTCTCTACTGCTTTGACAAATACATTCCATCTCTAAACTCTAATTTCTCTTCAGAGACTAAACCAGAATGAAAGCTTTGAAGTTGTTGCAAAGACTTGTCGTCACTTATAATGCATCAAAGTTTTTCAAGAATTTAGTTTAACAATTGCAAACTTGTTACTTTTAAATATAATGCAACAAAGTTTTTCAAAAAAAAAAAAAAGTTGAATGGTTTAGTTTTTTTAGATTGTGTATACAAACACACTTTTTCATCATTATTCGGAAATACTAAAAAAAATTAATAACAATGTTTACCTTTCCTATTAACACAAATATCAGTGTAGGCATAGGCTTTGATTGGTGACATGAGTTATTTTGATTTAGTTTGAGTTAAGAGTCTAACTCAATAATAACTCAAAAATGTTACCAATCATGAATCAAACAAAAAAATTTAAAATTGAGTTTGAGTTAGAATGAATTGTAGTTGATTTACAATTTTGAGTTATGCTCCTTGTAAAATTGCTAACTCAAAAGTTAATCCAACATCATGGAAAATGAGATGAATTAGAGGTTGAGTTAGTCTAATTTTTTTTTTTTTCTAACGACATTCACTTCTCTTTTTTTTTTTGTTAGTTTAAATTTTAATTATTCCAATATTGCATAATTCCAATAAATCCAACAAGATTTTGTCTTTTATCTTTAACTAGATGATTGACCCGCACCGTGTGCGGGCATGAATTATTTTTGAAAAAATAAATTGATTTTGTTCAAGAACATGAAGTAATTAAATATATATATTGTATTTGTTTTAAATTTTTCATGGATGTAGAAAATTAATACATGTTTAGGATACTATTTGTAATATTTTTGAGTGTTAACTTGAAATTTAGGATTTTTATTCTCTTTGTTCTTTTTTTTTTGTTTTCTTTTTTACTGTTTTAATGTACATAAAGTTCCTCTTAACTGTTTTCGTCGATCATAACTTTTAATTTCTCTTCTAACTTTTTTCATATTTTTCTTTGAGTAACTCAAGTTTTTAAATTTCTTTTCATTTTTTCCTTGTTTTTCTTGATCATCTATATTTTGTCTGATAATTTTTGTTTTTAATCTTTCTTCGTTTTTTTATTTTTTTTCTCCTCTTTTTTTTCTTTTGCTCAAGATATAATTTTTAAACTTAAAAATTTTGTTTTAAAATTTATAAGAGTTTGAAAAAATTAGTTTAGGGATGTACCATTGGAATTTAATTGTGTTTTGTGATTTTTTTGTCTTTAAATATGTGAAAAAGTATAGCTATCAGCCTATTAGTGAGTGGTGAATGTTTTCCAGTTTATATGGGGTTGATACCATTTTTTTTTTGGGACATTTACAAAAATGCCACTTTTACCATGCCACTTTTCAAATATGTCACTCTTGTATTATTTCTTTACCAATATGCCACTTAAAAATATGTTTAAAAATTTTATATCTCAATTTTCAATTTTAAAAAATGTTTTGATCTCTCACAAACCTTAAACCCAAAAAAACTAAACCCTAATGTAACATAGTTAACCCAAACATAAATAATTTAAAAATTGAGAAAAAGTGATAGTGGCATTTTTGAAAAGTGGCATGTCAAAAGTGGCATATCTTGAAATTTTTTTTTTTTTTTAATAAACGGATTATGAATGTAGATTTGCTTCTTCTACTTTTTGCTTCCTATATATATGAGTTAAAAATAAAAATGAAAAGGCCAAAAGAAATAGAAAAATAAAACCATCATTTGGTAAACTTGGTGGTTTTAGTAGTTTTTAACTTTGCTATGCTAAACTATATTACCTAATTGTTGTTTTAAAATTTTATTATGTTAATTAGTGAGTTATTTAACTTCTTAAAATCTGAAAATAATAAAAACAGATAATTAACAACAACAACAAAAAATGGCATATTTAGTTTTTTTTTTAAAGATTTATTGTTTAGCTAATTAAATAGATATTAAAAACAATAAATTCAACTATTAAGGAATTAGTAAATGCCAATTTTTGACTTACAAAACAAAAGAAATGCCGATTAGGTTGTTAAGATTTTTGGAAAAATAAGTTTCATTGTTTTAAATTGTTTATATTAATATTTTTAATTTTAATTGAATGATTTAAATTATGGAGTTAACAAATTAAAGCCATTTCATCTTTTTTGAAAGACATGTCATCATTCCAAGTCATAGTTTTTAACCAATCAAATTAAAACAATTAATTTTTTCACTAATTGGACTTCTCTTTTAATTGTAAGGGGATATATAAAAATAGAAACTAAAATAAATCTGTATAAGAGCAAATAAAAACTAAGAATGTAACTTTTAAAATAAAATATAAAATCTATAATTAAGATAATAGAAAAAAACTATCTTAATTATAATGTAACTTTAATTTGTTGATTAGCCTCTACTGGAACTTGGAGCACTTCCCAAGTTATTCAATACCAATAATGTTGTGACAGACCAAAAACGGTAAAGAGACAAAATGCGACATTTGGATTATTCACACGGAAAGTTGTGGTTCTGATCCAATTAATAAGAGGCAACTTAAGTTTCTTTGTGTTTTTTTTTTGGCAACTTAAAGTTTCTTTGTTGCCTTGGCAATAAAACAGGCAACCGAATTAGCTCCACTTGTGCAATTTGAAACAAATCTAATTATAATGTAGCATAGTAAAACTTTGCACATATTGTTTTCGATTTAAAATCGCATGAGAATATAAATTATTCAAGTTACTGTTTCGACCAGAAAAAGGAAAGGATAAACTTTTATCGAATTGTTTTATTTCTATATACTTATTTGGTGTCCCAATGATGAAAGAAGAATGAAGATGTTCCCAACGAGAAATGAGAAGAGATATGGATGAAAAAGTGAATACGTGGAGTAAGCGCCGGTTGAGATCTGGTAATTTTGACTTTTAGGGGAAAAAAAAGTACAGATCCGACGGTCGAAATCGTAACTTTCTTAATTTTGTTATTAGAGACCCAAAGATAAAATAATTATCGAGCGATAAAATCCTCCCACCCCCACAGAAGAAGAGAAAACCCTAATTATCGAGAGAAACCATGAGCGCAGATCTCTCCGACGCCGATGATTCCCTCATGATCGCGGACGCCGATGATTCCCCCTCGATCGCCGATCTATCCTGTGACGAAGAAACCGCCTCGATCGAAGACAACGATTCCCCCGTGGCCGAAGGAGATGGTCTCGATCTATCCGATGACGGAGAAAGATCCATGCTGGAAGAACTCGCCGACGACGACGAAGAGATCTCCGGGAACAGTTATCTTTCCAAGGTCGGAGAAGCTTCCTCCTCCGCCGAGATCAAAATAAATGCCTCAGATTACGCATATCTCGACCAACCCGAAGATTACTCCATGTTCGAATGCTGTAAGACCTCTCCAAATTGTTTTGTTTTTTTACATGTATTGTATAGTAATTCGTTTTTGCTTTGTCCAGCGGTTTGTTATGGGCCTCAGACATGCCTCTACTGGAACTTGGAGCACTTCCCAATCTGCCAATCTTGTTTTGATCCAGCGTAATATCAAGTTAGCTCTTCACCGAATGGGCATTCATGGTTTGCTCCAAATCCTTGTGTTTGGTGGCAAACTGAGCCACGACCAAAGTCATTTGTGGGAAGCCAATTTCTTACACATATCAGAAGGTGAATGAGTTCCTATACTTTATTCGGGTATTATACTTTAATTGCAATATGTCTCTAATCAATATCTCTCTTCCTTCCATCAGAGGGTCCCTTCTCGATGGGTCAAATGTCCACTGGTGGACAAATGTGTGTGGACCTTCTATTTGTCGCAAAAAATTGGTATCCTAATCGAAGAGCTTTTGTGGTAATAGCAAATCAAAACCCAGAATTTGACGAGGTGAAGAGGGTTCTTCGTAATTTGCAATCAAGTTATCAGAACCCTGCTCTCATTGTAGACCCGACCACTGCAGAAGATGCTGTCTTTTATGATTCTCCAGACTCTGTACATAAGTGTACACAATTTGTTATTGGAGGAAACACCAGGCCGCGGATTCCTTCTTCTTGTAAGACCTCTCTTGTTTGTTATATATTTCATATGATCCATCCAAACAATGGTTAATGGATCATCCCTTGTATCCTTATTTGTTTTGCGCAGGTCGTCTCAGACCTCGGGGGATTGAGACTGGCGTCTTCTGGGACACAAACGATTGCCCTTTCCCTCCTGGTTGGAGTCCTGATGAAATCTTCCAGCAAATCAAATCATATCTTACTCGAGTGTATTATGTTTCTGGTAACATGTCACTCACCGCTTATGTTGATGATAAGAAGAAACAGTCTTTTGGTGGGTTTCTGCGGAACAAGACGTGCGATTCCAAGATCGAGTTCCATCCCGGAGGTAAATTCTTTTTTTTTTTTTTTTAATCTCCAAACACCCTTTCTTACATATATCTAATCTGCCTATATCTTCTTTTCCAGTGGATAAAGCCGCTAGACATGAGAGAATCTTGCATGACCTTCTCTTATGGTTAGTCCCCCATTCATGGGGATCATATGTGGTCGTAGTCTCAGGCAAAGTCAGAAAGGTATCCTTCGACATGCTTGGATATTTGCAGTCCATAGGTTACAAGGTTTTCCTAGTGACTCCAACTGAAGACGAACCAGAAAGCCATGAATGGCCAGATATGCTATTAGAGTATGTATACGATTATGGTTTCGAAGCCGAAACCAAAAGCCGAAGCCCAGATCATAAAAAGGCTAAAGCACGAGATTGATTTGATTATCTGTAATAGCTTGTACGTTGGTTTTAGTGGCAAAATACCTGTATTACTTGTCTTTTCAACTATTTACTCTCATATCTATTTTATGCGTACATTGGCTCCACTTTGAAAAAATGAATATGGAACTCTGTACCCCTCAGATGTTCCGGCTGTTATACTCTAGTTTATATGTCTCTAATCAATATCTATGTTCCTTCAGGGGCTGGCATGTCCATTGCTGGACAAATGTGTGTCGACATGCTGACTTACGCAGAAGTTTGCTTTGGCCATGAGAGAACATCTTTTGTGGTGTTGGCAGAACGAAACGCACAATTTGACGAGTTGAAGAGGGTTCTCGGTATTCTGCAATCAAGATATCAGTTCGCTGCTCTCATTGTAGACCCGACCACACCACAAGATGGTGATTTTTTTTATCAGTTGATTAGACTTGGTATATAAGTCTACAAAATTTGTACATGGAGAAAAGACTAGGCCACGGATTCCTGATTTTAGTAAGACCTCTCTCCATATATTTCATCTCATCGATCCAAATATCATCTAACGTATCCTTGTTTGTTTGTGCAGAGATTATCAGACCCATCAAAAAGATCGAGACATGCCTCTTCTGGGACACCACCGATTGCCCATGGCCTGTTGGCTGGACCGCTGATACTATCTTTCAGAAAGTCAAATTACTTCTTACTGAAATGTATTGTGTATTTAGTAGAATCTCAATCGTGGCTTATGTTGATGAGGATAAGAAAGATTCGTGGGTTGGGTTTCTGTTGAACAAGATGCAGGAATCCAGAATCAGAATCGCGTTCCATCACGGAGGTGAATCCTTTTATATCCATATATATGTATACACTCCTCCTTTCCCTTTCTTACATATATATGTCTGTGTATGTAATCTGTCTATATTTTCCAGGAAATAAAGCTGCCAGACATCAGAGAATGTTGCATGACCTGCTCTTGTGGTCAATCTACCATGCACAGGGATCATATTTGATCGTAGTCTCAGGTAAAGTCAGAAAGGAATTCTTCGACACCCTTACAAATCTAGAGGCGTGGAATGGTTACAGGGTTTCCATAATAATTCCACCTGAAGACGAAAGCCATGAAAGCGAGGAATGGCCAAGAATGCTATTCGACAACGGACACGACTTTGGTGCCGAAACCGAAACCGCAGCCGCAGCCGAATAACATGAATAGCTATTCTTCATTTTTCACTTTCAATACGATGGGATTGAAAAAGAAAACTTTGACTAGTTTCAGTACAAGAATATATCTGTTGAGATTTAGCTAAGATAAAATTGGAACTTGGAAAAGAACAACACTGGTGGTTTTTGAGCCTATGTTACAAGCGACTCTCTGAAATCGATCTCCATATAATATACTTGATCCAGATTGTTACAGGAGTCACTACACAAGATGAATTATATAAACCCCTCGACATATGAACGCAAACGAAACTCTACTTCTTTAGCAAATACATTCCATCTCTTAACTCTAGCTTTGAAGCTGTTGCGGAGACTTTTCATAACAAGGATCAGCTACACAGAAACATGTACCAAAAAACAGAGAAACAATGATGACGATCAAAAAGAAAAACTTTAAACATGGGATTCTAAGTTAAGCATACACACAATAATCGAAACGTCGGAATAAAACTTACGATTCAGATATCACTGGGAAAGGGGGCAATCTCAGCACAGCTTCTTCCGTCTCCATTGGATCCGATCTCAGAATCTACGGAAAGAAAACGACAAATCATTCAAGAAACCTAAGGAACCATTGGACTCAAGAAAGGTAGAGTTAAATGTTACATGTACACCTCAAACGATTGGAAACAAAACCGCACAAGAAGTAGAATCAGTATTTCGTTATGGATAATTGTTCAAATGCTCATCTTTGTGCCTAAAATGTGTTCAAATTGAAAGTTGCTAATGACCATATTTGCTTTCTACTTCTTCTCTAATTCCTGATGATCTCTTGTTTACTTTCCATCTACACAGCTTAAATTCTTCAACGAATCAACTAATTTTCACATTTCAGACCAAACACAAGAAGATTGACAAAAGGGAGATACATATATATATATATATATATATATCACAAGTCTAAAAACATTCATTGATCGAACCAACCCTTATCACTTCAATTTCAAACCCGATTTCTAAATCAGTGATTATTGAGCCCAAATTGCATTAGAGAGATAGAGAGATCCTTAGAGGGTCCTGAAGAACAGGTTTGGTGTCATCGATGGCTGGTCTGAACGGAGGTTTCACAGTTTTCTTCTCTTCGGCTTTCGTAGTCACCGGAGTCTCAGTAGATTTCCCCATCGTTTTCTCTCTCTCTTTTCTCGCCGGAGAATCAGATCGTCGTGAATTTGGTTTTCCGATCTCACACGTGCGAGTAATTGGGCCAATATTGGGCTTATAGGTTTTTATTTAAAGCCCATCTTTAAATAAAAATTGGTTTGACTTGAGTCGCCTATATCTGCTCCTCCTTCTCTGATAAACCCTAATTCGTCTCAAAAACTTCAGAAGCACAAGAGGTACGATTTGTTCTCCTCTTATGAAGCTTAATCGGGTTTTGTGTTGTGTTTCTTCTGCTTAATCGGATTTGATTTTTGTTTCTTCTGCTCTAATGTTTACTTTCCGTCGCAGGGACTAATTGAAATCGAACGACGATGTATCTTCAGTGCTATATCAACGAGAAGGGTGAGAAGGTTTACACCACTAAGGTACCTTTACTTTACTCATCTTGTCTCTTTGTGTGCTTTTGATGTGTATTTATTACTGGTTTTTTTTGTTAGAGATTGTAATGACTGAGATAAGTTGCATATTTTATAGGTAGTTTTATCTTAGTGTTAAACCCTTCTTAAATGAAGCTTATCTCTGAAGCTCTGTTATTGTTAGAGATTGTTATAACTGGTGACATTTCTGAGGAAATGTACAGATTTTATATGTTATTTTACAAGGCTCTTCCTTAGAAGAGAGCAAGTAGTTCTCAAGTGTTAAATAAAAGTTATCACAGACGAATCAATTTTGGTTTTGTTTGCTTAATGTTAAATTAGTAAAGTTTGTTTCGTTCATCTTAATCTACGCATGTATTGATCTTGTATTTACATGTTTAATCTTAACCTTCAGCATATAAAAGCTCTTGCATACACATTGATCTTAGTTTTGATTATTAACCTTAAATATCATGTTTCTGTATCTTTTAGTTAACAATTGGCTTGTCTCTGCTCACTGTTTTTTGCTACTTTATGCAGAAGGAATCACCGCTCGGGCTAGCCACTGAATCTGCCCATCCGGGTTAGTCTAGCTTTAAAGATGTTTTATATTTTTATTCTTTCATTGAACTTATTGATTTTAAAACAAATCTTTGTGGTATTTGCAGCTCGATTCTCCCCTGACGATAAATATTCTAAGCAGAGAGTTTTGTTGAAGAAGCGGTTTGGTCTCTTACCGACCCAGAATGCACCTGTCAAGTACTGAAGATTTGCTTCTGTTTGGATTTCATGTTCTTTCTATTCCTGTGTTGTCTCTTAATGAAATGTTGACTTGAGTCTTTGTATTTTCCAAATAGTTTTACTTATCTTTGTGAACCTTAAAGAATGAAGTATTCTAGAGTGAGTTATTTTCACGAATGCCCAATTTGTTAAAATCAAATAATTTCGAACCGAAATCAGTTGACAAAACGTAACCAAGCACTAGCATTGTCTATGTAATATATATTCACATTCTGACCCTCTCAAAAATAGTAGACCATTCACATAAACACCATTTGTAAGCTTTCAACCAAAAATAATCAGCCTATTCCATATTTAGAAGACTAGTAAAGCTAGTCAATCTCTACAATCTTTGCGCACTTCACTTGTATACGTGCTCTCTTCTTGTTTCTCTTGAAACTTGAATGACCATCTCGCTTCCACCTTTTTTCTTTTTCCGACACTATTGTCTCGTCCTTACCAGAATACGATTTGATCCTAACAGCCCGAACTTGCTTTGTGGTGGTGTTGGGCTTCAAAGGCAGTAGCTTTGGCGGTTGATTAGCACCACAGATACGCCCAAAATAGTAGAGAGGCTCAACATAACACGATGATGAAACCACGATTCCTTTCATGCTCTTTGGCTTCACAAGTTTTATAAACTCTCCAATCTCCTCGTAGCACGAATGATCAGAGTACTGCACCGAATACATATACTCACGGAACTGATGCACCGCCCCATGTAATTCTTTCTGGCCACAAACGGTTTCATGTTTAGTTGGAGTTAAAAGAGAACCAGAGAGGTTGTCATCTCCTTTGAATGGCCTTTTAACCCATGGAAGACCGGAAGGCATGATGCCGATTGTTGGACACATCAAATTCAACCCCTCGAGAGTCTGAATGCTGAAACTGTATCGAGGGACCGCACGTACTCTTGTAAGAGATGTATCAGTTGTGAAAATGTCTTGGAACCCGAGGAGATGCATGGTACGCAGTCGCTCTGGCCAAACCCAAATCTATGAACAACCAAGAAATCACAAGACACATCAACTATTAATCCATATGTGAGATTCAACGAAAGTAAGAAGGAGATTCATGACACACACTGGACACTGAACACTGAAGAAGCCTAACCTTGATATTGAGAATGCGAGAAACCAGAACAAGCAGTTCTTCCTTCCCCAAAGTGTCAACTCCTATGATGATATCATGCGAAGGATGAGCGGCGATTATATCAGCAACCTGCAAGGAAAGAACTGAATAAGAGAAAGGCGAATTGTAACTAGTGGCAAAAAGTATGGAATGTTCAAGGAGGCGAACCAGACGTGCAGCGACTTGACGGGAAGGAAAACGAGTGTAAATCGGATTGCAATAAGTGTTATCCAAGTAGAGAATGTCGACCGGGAATTCGCTAATCGCAGCAACGAGAGTCGTCCTTGCTTCGTCCGCTACATGATGATCCAATTCCCACCGGAAATCTCCAGTGTAGAGAAAATATCCGAAATCTCCCCGGAACAAGAACATGACAGACCCTAATTAATCAAACACACCACAGTGATCATTCCAGTAAAATCATATCCATATTCCACACAACAGATCCATCGAGCGAGAAAGCAAAATGATGGTACCAGGACAGTGGTGAGCGTCGATGGCCATGAAGTGGATTCGAACGTCGGAAGGAGATCGGAGAGAGAGAGATCGCCAGGAAGAGAGAGGGACGACGCGAAGCAAAGAGAGGTCGAATCCTGGGAATCGGGAAGGAAACAGAGAGGCGGTGGTGCGAGAACAGTAGAGAGGACCATGGGACCAGTCGGCGGAGAGGCCACGAGTGTGATCGGAGTGAAAATGAGTCAAGAAGTAAGACTGACTTCCGTTTCTCCACCGGTCCACCGATATCAGACCACTCTCCATTTCTCCGATCAGATTCTTTTCCCTTTCGTCGTTTTTTGGGCCCTTAAAGAAGATTCATTATTGGGCCATATATATGCTAATTCCCCTAGAGTAAATCTTTTCCCCAATTACATGTTTTTTTTCTGCGGAAAGGAAAAAAAAAAATGAAGAAAATCACAAATCGTGAATCCTCTGTATCCGGAGGAAAGAAACGCCGGCGAGAAGAAGAAGAAGTTGGTTGCAGTCACGCTGCAAACAACGACGATGGAGGAATTGTTTCTGAGGATCAATCTCTTCCTCTCCTCCGTAAGTTATTGAATCTTATGGAATTTGTTTATCCAGAGATTGAATTTAGCTCTCTAAGTAACTAACTCCGGAATTGTTTTTTTCAGAGGATGAGCTTACCTTTACCGACACTTCTGTTGCGCTTCGGATGATGCGAGCTCAATTTCCTCGTATTGACCAGGTTCATTTCAATTCGACCAATCTCTTAATTGAATCTGAATTCAATTCAATACCTGTGAACATTCTCCTTTTCAATTTCTGTGGATTATTATGTCAATTCCTCCTATGTTCAGGCTTCGGTTCCGCCATTTATATTACAGTCGCAGTTATACAGTAGCGTCAACGATAGAACCCAAGTGGATAGAGAATTAGAGGTATGCTTTCTACTCTATACTATGCAACCATAGTTTGAGTAACAAAACATTTTTCTCTTTAGGCATTGGTTTGAGAATTCAAAACTTTGGAACTTATGAAATTATAAATCTCTGTATTGTTTAGAACCCGCAAAACCGTATCATTTGCACCATTGTATACTAGTTTCTCATCTTTGGTGTTATTGATGTTGGTATCTTTAGCTGTGGATTGTTCGTGTTTTGGGTTCTAGCAAAAGTTTCCATTTTTATCATCTTATTAGGGTTCCTAGAGTAATGGTGACTTTGGATTTGGTGCAGTGTTTACGAAGGGATAAAGTTGTTCGTGTTTTTAAACTCAACACTGGACAAGATGATCACGCGATAATCTTTTTGGATGACTATCTTAATCAGGTTGGCATTTTACTTCATTTTCTAAAGACTATTGTATCGATCAGTGGACAACATTGAAAATCGATTATCCTTTTCTTGGAGTCTTTTATGTTAGGTTGATCAAATAGTGAAGAGGATGGAAGAGAAGAAACAGAGTGATCTTGAAACATTCATTTGGTTCAAAGAGCATGTCCTTGATTCAAAACTTGAACCCAGTATTGGACATAACGAGCTAGTGAGTCATTTTACGCTTACTTAAATCTGTTTTTATCTACACGGATTCCAAAAGTTTTTCACTTTTCACTGCAGTGTTCGCTGTTGTCAATGGGCGGTAAGGTGAAGGATGCGCACATCACTCTCTTAATTAACGCAGGCCTTCTCGTAAGTAAAGAATTATACTCCTACTTATCTTCACATATACGTATGTTTTTCCCTCATTTAATTCTTCATACCAATTTCTCTCAGACCCGCCAACTTATCGATCCAGACATGTACTGGTTTGCAGTTCCGAGTATCGGTAAACTGTGGAAGAGTCTGTCGCAGGTACCCCGTAAAAAACGTTTTTATCAATTTCCTCACCAAGTGATTGCTTCAGATCAATTTTTTCTTACTCTCATTCTAATCAGGGAAGGAACGAGCTCCTCTCGTTGCTAAAGCGCAAGCGACACAAAGAGATGTTCTTGGCTGTATTAGAGAAGAAACGACTCCGGTTCTCTCCTCTGGATATGAGATTTCACATACGTGATCTCATTGGCTCGGGTCACCTGAAAACTTTTCAAACAACTTCAGGGCTAGTTGTTCGGATTTCAAGGGACTAACTACATTGCCGTTGCAAGTTTCGCAACAAATAGACAATCTCATAATCAGGTAGCCTTTTTTCACAAGTAGACGCAGCCACTGTTTTTATCGATTCATTCGGAAAAGGATTTCTATAAAAGTAATTACAGATTCGAGCTAAAGCCCAAGCCTATCATTTGTTACAACATAATCTAACTTGGCCTTTTTGTACGCACAAGAAATCACTAGATATGAACAAGTCTGCTAAGTGTACTACAAGGTACATCCGGTCTCCACTGATGTTCTCTGATAAGCTTATCGATGTATACAACAGCTTGGAATCTCTGTCTCGCTGATCCTTCCCCGATCGGCGGCTTGAACGATTGGTGGAAGTTGATGGACCATACCGTGTTTGGGGTTTGTTTTTGGATATGCGGAGTTTGTAGAATTTAGCGGTTAAACTCTCTCAAGCTCTTTTGGCAGGAAGAAGCTTGATTCTCAGGCAAGACATGACGAAATAAATCTTGTTAAGATGGTAGGGATTGTGAGAGAAGAGAGAGTGAAGTTCAAAAACTAAGTGGATAAAGCAAAAGAGAGATAAGAGAGGATTACTATATAGAAATTGTGTTTTAGCTTAGTTCGGACGCAAGGAAAACAAAAGAAGCCAAGAATAATATTCCACTTCTGGCTTAATCTACACGCTGCTAGAACCAAAACTTCCAATTCTTTATAAATCTCTTTCTCGCTCTTCGTTGTTACAAAGACAATGTAATAAACTCTGTTTTAACTTTAAAACAAGCAAGTAGAAATTTAAAATAAAAACAGAGTTTTCCCGCAACAACCAACGAAAGACGCTAGATATTTAGTATCAGCCCTAATCTTCCGACCCCTCTCCGGCTTTGTGCATTTTAGGCTGTGAGCTTTCGGTTTACCGGGAGCTAGGCAAAACAAAACCAAACAACAGAAGCTAAGCAGTATCATCAGCCCTGATTTTCCTAGCCGAAAGCAGCTAAATACGTATGATGATCAAATAGCAATCCAGGCCAATCATTCTGGTCCGGTGCCCTTAGGCGGAGTTATCAAGTAAACGTGGTAACCACTCTATCAAATAACAATCCAGGCCAATCAGAGGTTTCTGGTCCGGTGCCCTTAGGCAAACATGGTAACCTCTCTCCTTGAAAAATCCAAGGATGTCGAAGAACTCCATGTCATCTCTGACACCATCTGCGACTACGAACAATTTTGTTGGTTTGTCCCCACGATTGTCTATTAACCATAGATAAATGTCAGTGAACATTCTCTCAAGTCTAGCGGTTTTATCCCCTGGAACATAAAAGAGATACAGACGGATTAAATACATGTACAGTATCTTTGTTATAGTAAAGAAAAGAGAAAGAGAGAGAGTGAGTGGGTTTGGAGATAAAACAAGTCACCTCCGTTATGGTATTTGATTTCGAAATCTTTTTTGCCACTCTGGCTAAAAGACGCAGAGCAAATCCATTCCTCCAAATGTTTTCACCAACATAAACCGAGGTTGAAATCGTACCAACAACACCCCGATACCGTAAAGCTGATTCGATTTTATCATGGATCTCGGCCGGAGCCAGAGAAGGGAATGGGTAATCCACCTGGTCCCAGAAGACGCCAGCCTGAGGCCCTTCGTTACGCGCTGCAAAAAGTGATACAATAGGTCAGAAAGATGATCCACTAACAATTCCGGGAGGGAGAGGGGTCTTACTAAAAGCAGATATTTGTCGCCTTGGTCTAGTCGTCCCTCCGCCTAAAAACTGTGTGCAACCAAGTACTGAGTCTAGTGTGTCAAAAAGACCACCTTGTAGTTGTACCTGTGGGGTCGGCACTATGGTGAGAACATGGTGATATCTTGAGCGCAAAGAGTACAAAACCCTCTGCAACTCCGGGTATTCTTCTGAGAGTACCATTACAGTTGGTTTTCTATCTACATATGTATATGCAAAGTCAAGAATGTCCCGCGACATTTGACCAGCAGTTGACTTTCCACCCCCTGAAAGTAACAGAGATATCGAATCAACAAATTAAGACACCAGATAGAATGAGAAAGACATAATGATATATATATATATATATAATTACAAGACATATATTCACCTTCTGGTGGTGTGAATGTGATAAAATATCCGTACTCGTTATCATTGGCATGGATCGGTTTATCACCATACGCGTTGATTTCCAGACAACCATGAAAGCTCAATTGGTGGAGGGCACGTTTGATGTTGGTATAGAATCAAGATCCGCACCGTCAGGGATCGGGTAGTGCTCCAAGTTCCAGTAGAGGCCTATCTTAGTTCCTTGAAAAAAAACTAGACAAGAGAGATGAGATCAAATTTGAGATCCAGATGAAACCAAATTCAAGAGAGATGGAGAGACAAGTCTTACTGGTTTCCATGTAGGAGTAGTCTTCGAGGTCGATAGATTCAATATCGGAATATTCTTCATCCTCGGAGGAAGATTCGGCCTTGGAGAGATCTGCGCTCATGGCTTCTCGATAATGAGAAAGAATTAGGGTTTCTCGAGAGAGCTTTCGTGGATTTTATCCTAAATCAACCTTTGATCTCTAAGAACAAATTAAAGAAGTTAGGTTTTGGACAGTCGTTTCTGTACTTTTTCCCCTTTTCTCTTTTATTTTTTCCTTATAAGTCAATTTTGCCGGATCTCAATTGGCACTTTTTCATCCATATCTTTTCTCGTTGGAAAATATTTTCTCCTTTTTTTTGTTATGAAATTTCATTAAAAGCTACTCTCGTGGTTCCTTGCCCGACAAGTTACTTGGAACTCTCGTCCAAGGTGGTGTTTTCCTTTCTTTCTCTTTTGTTCATCTATGCAAGCTATACTTTAATGATTTGGAAACTGTAATCCTCTCAAAACATGGTTTGGAGCTTTTCATATTGAGATTTTAAATCCATTTTGTATACGGAAACCATCCACTAATTAGTATGCTGATTTTCTAGCCAACTTATTCTTTTTATTCTTCTAATTATGATACTATTCCCAAGTTTAAAAGTTTACGTCAATTCTCTAGCAATATACCAAATGAACCGCACAAACCGTGATGGTTATGTAAAATCTTTACTAGCTACATGGACTAGATGGCATTATCTAACTACATTAGAGCATCGGCAACGTGCGTCTCTTCCACCGTATATAAACAATAAACAAATTTTTAAAAAATGAAAACTGATGAAAGAGAGTGACAACCGTATATAAAACTAGAGATTTTAGAGACCAGTATAGAAACCATTATATTACATGTCTTATTCTCATTGGTTAAAAGGTTTTATTTAATTACATAATTTGTTTATATGAAAAAGTGAGTATGTAGATACGTTTTTTGAGAGACGGACGTTGCAGATGCTCTTATACTATAATGCATAGTGGCGCACGTAAACTATATCACATCATATAGTTTCACATGAACTAAAATAATGTATCGTTGTTCACAAAAGATATCGAATTCAGTAACTAATTCAAATTTTTACCAACTTTTTTTGGCTTTAAAAGTTTTTGAATTCCAATTTTGTGAAAAACAATCATGTTTTTAATTATTCCAACCCCTCTCCGGCTTTATGCTTTTTATGTTCGGGGCTTCCGGTTTCGCTTTCGCATATACACCAAAACCGTAAACATAATCCAATAGATATCTTGGCCAATCATAGCTTTCTGGCGGGTTGACGATCCTCGGCCTTACTATCAAAACACAATAACCTCTCTCTTCCAAACTTCCAAGGATATGGAACATCTCCTTGTTAATTTTACTTGCTACGATCAAATGTGCTTGCTTCGGATGGTGGATTGACCACAAAAGAATGTCGTTTAACATTCTCTCGTGTCTAGTAGCGGGGTTATCCGCTGGAAATATATATATGATGAGACAGATTAAATAGATATGTAAGAAAAAGAGATAGAAAAAGAGTGATTGGAGATAAAAGAATTTCACTTACGTCCGGGTTGGAAGTTGATAGAAACTTATAATGTAATCCTCAAAATCAATGAAAACCAAGCTTTATTCAATGATTCAAAAGACTACAAGACGAGAGAAATTCAGGAGTCTCTCCTCTCCTACACCTTTTTTGACCAAAACTATTGATAAACAACAAAATAGCTAAAAGAAAGATACTTATAGAGCAAATGTTCTGCACAGGCTGTCTTCTCCATATGCAAACTCTAACGGCTTGATGATGACGTGTAGTAGCTTGATCCTATCCACATGATTGGGGAATCCTTTGCAGCCACGTCACTGCTTCTAGAGCTCTGTAAAACTTGTCTTGCTTGAGCCTCTCTCTGAGACACAGTTTCTATTCTTCCTCCTAACAGAAGTCGATTCTGGATTCCCACGTCTTGGAACCTAGAAACTCAAGCGAAGACTCTTTCTTTTCATCAACATAAGCCCAGAATGATATGTTATCACTAACACCATGGTTTTCAGTAAAAGCTGATTTGACCTCCTTGAAGATGCTATCAACAGTCCAAGTGGCAGGAAATGGGCAATCGATCGAGTCCCAGAACACGCCCGTCTCAAGAACTTCGACGAGGTTGGTAGGCTCTGCAAAGGTGATACCATTATAACTAGTATTTGAATTGATGAGATGAAATAAATATATATACACAAAACACAAACAAGAGAGGTCTTACCATAAGAAGGCCTCTTGGTTCGTGGATCTCCTCCTAGAAACTGTGTACGCTGAAATACAGAGTCTGCAGACCGAAAAAGACCATCTTGTGGCTCGATAGTGAGAACGGTTTGCCTATATCTCGATTGCATGCACTGAAGAACCCTGTCCAACTCTGGGTATGGTTTTGCTATTACCACAAAAACAGATCTAATATGATGCCAATAATGTCCTAAACGAAGAATATCAACACACATTTGACCAGAAGTGGACCAGCCTGAATGAAGGAATAGAGATAAGTAACCTGAAGTTGTACAACATAATTAAGCGAGAAATTCAGAATTCACCTTTTGGTGGCGGTGACTGTGTGTGTAAGATATGGGCGTTGAGCAAGTCACGTTTTTTGTGGCTCAGTTTTCCATACGTCCAGATATCCAGAAAACCATGAATGCCCTTTCGGTGAAGAGCTATTTTGATTTTACGACAAATATCAGCAAGATCGGCACCTTCAGGGATTGGGTGGTCCTCCAAGTTCCAGTAGAGGCATGTCGGAGGCCCTCGATCACCGACTTGACAAAAAAAAAAACAAGCATAAACGAATTACAGATACAATTTGGATGATCAATCAGATGAAATCAATTTTGGGGCCTTACAGGTATCGGAGTCTTCCGGGTAATCTTCGGGGTCGGAGTAGCAATGTCCGGGGCCAAGGATATAATAATCTTCGATCATGGGGGAAACTTCGGCTTTGGAGAGATGTGCGCTCATGCTTTCTCGATAATCAGAAAGAATTAGGGTCTCGCTCGATAATAATGATTTTAGCCCCTTGGATCTCAAGGAACAAATTAAGGAAATTAGGTTTACGACCGTCGGATCTCTGTACTGTAGTCCACGTATTTTGCTTTCTTACTCTTTTGTTCATCTATGCAAGCTTTGCTTTACTGATTTGGAAACTTGGTTTGAAGGTTTGAAGCATTAAGGTTTTGTTCCATTTTGTATACACAAACCATTTGATTCCACTAGCCAACTTATTCCCAAGTTTAAAGTTTACGTCAAATTTCTTGCAATATACCAGATGCACCGCGCAAACCGTGATCGTTATTATAATGTTTGGAGAGATCAAGATCTTCTCTCATGGTTGGAGACTTTGAACTAGGGTTAGATGGGAATGTACAAAGTCCCATCTAACCCTAGGGTTAAATGTTGGTTTTTTTTCACTCAATTTGCTTTTCATTCTTTCAAATGGGTTGCAAATGATAAACTTTTCATATCAGAGAAACGGATGTTGCGGACAAAATGAGACTTTCTCGCTGGATTATGCTTTAGCAGTTTCTTGGTAAGGAAGGTAAATGGTCAACATATGTCTAGAATGAGACTTGTTGTTGAAGAAAAACCTCATTAGTATGAAAGGTAGACATTATATTGAAAAAGTTATTTTTTTCAGTATTTCTGAATAATGATAAAAAAATATGTTCTTACAAAAATCTAATAAACTAAACCATCCCACTTATAAAAACAAAATTAACCCAGCCCACTGTCTAGAACAATTATATAATGGTCAATGTTGATTGGTTTTACCAACACATCTAATTTTCTTGGTTATGAGACGAACGTGGTGAAATATTTCTTATTTTCTAACCAAAGAGTTAGTTTTAACCGTCTTAATACACTAAGACAGAAGAACAAACCTCGTCAACTTAAAAAGACATATGAGGAACTAACAAAACTTATCCCCCGGAAACATGGGAAAGCTATTTCTTCCACAGAGAAGAAAATGAAAAAAAGGAGTGATAAAGATTTGAGTAAATAATGGTACATTGCAAAGTGAATGAGTGAGAGTGAGAGCGAGAGGCTTGGGCTAAGATATAATAATATTTTTAAATGAGAGCTTGAATACCAATTCTCTGCATCTCTCTCAGCCTCCAAATCGGATAAATAGCTTCTTCCCCTAACTCTGCTGCATCCACTTGCTGCATTGCCCAATCGTAGTACACCGTGTGTATCGTGTCCTAAATCCAACATACAACAAATTCTTAGAGCACTTTTCTAAGTTGTTTTAGGGTCTAAATCATGATTCTGATATACGGTTTCGTTTTACCTCGCCTCCTTCTTTGATTTCGCCATTTTTGTCGCGAATGCAATGGATTTGTTGTGTTTGGAACTGAAATCAAAGATAGATAAATCCATCAGATCCAATATCTTATTAAGCTAAAGCATGACCTCAGAAGAAAATAGAAGATCATTACCCTGACTATGATTATTGGGGAATTTCCCATCATCTTTGTCTGTTGAACTTCAACTTCCGATATATGCAGAAGCTGAACATCATCACGGCCACAACGATTTACTCAACAATGAAAATGAAGCCATTGGCTCAGGAAACCAAGAACAAAAACCTTACCTTGTTATCGAAAAAATACCCATGACTTTGGAAAGCTGCGCGCTCTACTGTGCACCGTTCAATCACTTCCTTGCTGCAATACTTTTTCAAGGTCTCAACATCTCCCTGCACCGAGATGGGAATTACATTAGATGTAACGTAAACAAAAGATGGGTATAGATGATCCATTTCATAACCCGAGATTCACCTTACTAAATGCAGTCAAGACTGGTCTGATGGCTTCCTGAACTTCTGCAGCAAAGTCCGGCAAAGAGAACGTTCTGACCATAAAAGAGATAAAAGTACGATTACGGGGGGAGCTGATAAGATGGTACATCTTCAAACAACCAATCAGTCTCTATAACTTACGGATCTCGGCGGCGTATCTCTTTGAAAGTTGATGCTGAATCTGTTTCCTGAAAGATCGTCTCATTCATGCTGCCAAAACAAAAGGGTACACATAAATTTATATATCAGTTTTTAGTAAGTAAGTTGGTTTTTTAAAAGGAAGATAACAATAAGGGAGCAATTGGAGCATACTCCTGAATCTTGTGAACAATCGGATTATCACTGGTTTCCCATCTTTCGATCACATCTTCTGCAATCTACAAGGTCCAAATGCATTGCCAAAGTACAAATACAAAGCAGTATCAGCAAAAAGATTATTGTTGCAAGATAAGTTATTTGAACGAAACTGAATGAAGAGAAGTTGTTTAGTTACCTCTTGGCCCTTGTTGACAACAGGCTCACTCATCCCGCTTAGACGTTTAAATACAGGATAACCTTGCATCTACACCAACATTAAAGAAAATACACTCAACAAGAGCCTTAAAAACATGGTGTAAGCGGACGAGACAAAGCGGGTCACTTACCTTTGTTCTAAGGGATTCCCATTTTTTTTGCCACTTAGACTGTTTTGCTTCCGTAATCACCATATCTGTCCTTGTACTTCTCTCACCTGTAAATGGCGGAGGAGGCGTGTATTCAAGGTGCTTCTTTCTAGACGAGCCTCCTCGCAATTCATCCTTGACAATGTCAAGTCCCTTCTTTGCTAAGTCAAGGGGCTTGGCATCCTTCAGCTTCTGAAACGCCTCGGATACCTTTGGCGGAACGCTTGACTTGAATTTTTCAAATAATGTATGTTGCTCTTCAGTTGTGCCTGATTGTTGCTGCTGCTGCTCTTTCTCTCCTTCAGAGGATCCTGTGGTTCCTGTGCCTGAAGAACTCGCTGACTCTGGATTCTCCGCCTTACCGCTCTTGAATGACTCCTTGACCTGTCCACAGAAATGCATAACCAAATTATAAAAGAGATACCACAACTGACCACTGAAAGGACTAAAAACAGAGGGATTCCAGCAAAACCTCTTCTGTAGCTGCTGAGATCTTGTCTTTCACACTTGAAGAGACCTGCACCACCAAAGCTGTTTGGTAAGGAATGATTCTATAGCCTTTTACAATGTACAAAGTCAAGTCTTCATACATATAACAATGTGAGTTCATTTTAATAAAATAATTTCCATCAGTATAGTATTCAGTTATCAAATACAAGCGATAGTTAGATACATACATACAAGGAATAATGTGTACAAGAACATACCTTTTTTGCCACAGATTCAGCCTCAGTCCAGACCCCATCCACTTGCTTATACAAGTCCTCAGTCTTTTCTTTTGTTCTGCATTTTTCCATTTCATTCATAAGCTTCCTTTGAATTACAATGTAATATGTCTCTAAGTTATTGCAATAACAAATCCAAATTACCTAACTTTCAGGTCATCTTTTACACCTTTAAGCTCTTCTGCCTTTTCCTTGAGCTCCTTCACTGTTCGTTGAAATTCAGGATTGCTGCAACAACAACAACATCGATAATTGTATGAAAAGGAAATTTGAAACAAGAGAAATTTACAATTTGAAGCGAAAGAAATTACCTTTCAGCTTCTCCTCTAATTTTCTTGGAGAATTCGCTGAAAACGCTAAACCGGCGATTAATCGCATACCCATTAGCTGGCATAAACCCTAATCTTGCGCCAACTCTCTACACAAAATTACCAAATCAATCAAACCCATTTCGCAGCTCGTAATCACAACAAAATCACCACTACAAGGAACATCGCACGAACCCGTTGGTGAGTCAATTGTCGGAAAAGAGGCTGCTTTGTAATCAGTAAATCTCGAATCAGGTTTCTACTCGCCATTACAAGAATCCTTTCAGAAGAAACAGACCAGACCGGTCAAAACCCTACAAGCGGCTTGGAAGATTTATGGATTTGTCTTTCCCAGTGTCGACCTTTTTTTCCTTGGAGAAGAGGTGCTTTCTCTTGTTTTGATTAAACAAACCAAACCGGGGAATCGATTATTATTTTTAGTGGGCTTTTAGCTTTTATTTGTATAATTTTTCGGCCCATCTACAGAAAATAGGCATTGAGGAACTAAAAATCTGACATTATTATCAAAGAAAAAGATCATTTGGGTTTCTTGGAAAGCAAAAGGAGGCTTAGGTTTCTGTGACATTGAGGAATTCAGTCAATCCTTGCTTGCAAAACAGGCTTGGAAGATTCTTATTTCTGAGGGCATCTCCAACAAGGACCTCAAATTTGTGTTCCAAGTTTGTGACAAACAGAGATTTGGTCTGATTGGAATTCCAACATTTTCTACTCATCTGAACAACTCAAACGCTCATCTCTGCCACTTATAGTAAGCTAGATGATGATGGCTCAGGAGATCATCAGTCATTTTAAATGGTTTCTGGAGCTCGTGGTGAAGGCTTAAAATCGGAATCTAACGTGTCACTAGACAGATATGATCTTGGCAGTCCAGCCGGGCGGACTTGGTTTTGGCTTCCCAGAGCAAAAACACAAAAGAATAAGAAATCTTCAGGTAGTAGTGGGTCAAAAGTCTGCTGTGTGGCGCGCGTAACCGGCGAAGCCAGGTTCCTTAGAACCCACTTGCTTGATATGGATGTGGCACTACCTATAGAAGCTTTAAGGCCATCGAAATCACATCCCGTAAACGAGCCTCTTGAATCCGCACAAAGCATTTGCGAATTGCGAGATTTAATCCTTGATACTTTTCATTCTCTCTATCCATAGAGAAATACAGAACAAGCCATGATCTTCTGATGAAATATCATTTCAGGTTGTTCAGGCAACATGGTCATGACAAGAGTATTTTTGAAGAATGAATGGTGGTACTGGTGGATGGATAAAACAAAGCCTCCGATGAGGCTCAAGAAAGAAGGAGCGTCTGAGGGGTCATTACTTGAAAATACAGAGTTCCATATTCATTTTTTTCAAAGTGGAGCCAATGTACGCATAAAATATATATGAGATTAAACAGTTGAAAAGACAAGTAATACAGAACTAGAATCAAACTTGGCTACTACAAGACGAAAAGCTTAAAATCAAGCTAAAGAAGACAACAAAGTAAACAATTCTTTGTCTGATTCAAACTAAAGACAAATGATTAACGGTTTAGTCACAAGCCACGTTAGCTGCGGCGAACTTTTGAGCTTGCCGGCGAGCCGCCGGCTCAGAAATCATAGCCTGAATAAGCATGGTCTTCACTTCCCATGGCGCATAAGAAAAACTTTTTCTCGCATAAGAGTTTAGCAGAGCTGCGATCCCCTGCTTCAACAGTGCACCGTAAGCATTTCCTTCTTCGTCATTCCTAGCCGTCGATTCAACCAACGTCAGATCAAGTCTCCACCGTTCTTTTGCCACCATTACTCCGAACGTTTTCTCCACCGTTGATCTCTCCGGTACCATCCTCGGCCATGATTCCCTCCTGCTACTCCAATACCTGGAAGAAAAAACTCAACCGAGTCAGATCTGACTCAGCCAAAGAAATCCCGAGTCGTTAACTAGGTTTCAAATTTTAAAGTTCATGAGCATAATTACTGTGGCGTGCATCGTCCTCTTTGTCTGGTGTAGAATAAACCAGGCCTTGTCGCCGATGAATCGCCGGCGAAGAAGCAAAGGAGGAAGAAAGCTACTAGAACGAGTCGACTCCGTGAAAAATGTGACTCCATTGATTAGACTCTTAGACCAAACACAGCATTAATGAGCCCCCTTTGTGTTGGGTCTTCGTCTTCGTCGACTTCTTCTTTGTTTAAGTCGTTATCGGCATGATTATTGTAAACCCTATAGAGTCTAACTAGAGGGGATCCAATTAATAATTAATTGAGTTTAATGTTTTTTAGACACTTTCGATTTGAAGCCTTTTATTGCAGACATTCAGGTGTCTAAAAATTTGGGTGTCTAAAAATTTTTTTAACTAATTTATTTTATTTTATAAAATAATTTATTAAACATGGAAACATTTAAAATATAATGAAGTTGAACAAAATTACAAAGTAGATGACATTAAAAAAATTTAAACATAATTGTAAATAATTATAAACCGGACATGACAAAAAAAACAGAAAAGAACAGTGAGTTTTAGTGTTGACTTTGTCGGTTTTGCCATATATGCTCAATCAAATCATTTTTCAAGTTTTCATGTTTCTTTCTATCACGAAGTCGAGTTCGAGCGTTTGGCATCTGCGGGACATTTGTAGCCATATGAGTAGAAAACGTGTAATCTATATGTGAACTTGCTTCTCCTTGTTGGAACTCTGATACATCATACTGAGTGTATGTAGCTCGTTCGTCTTCTACTATCATGTTGTGGAGTATAACACAAGCTTTCATAATGTTTTCTATTTTTGCCTTATCCCAAAAAAGAGCTGGGTTTTTAACAATCGCAAAACAAAAACAAGATCTTTAAAAAAATAAAGGGAAGAACTTTACCCAGATTCCAGAAGAAACAAGATGATGAATTTAAGTAGCAGAAGAAAACAGGAAGGATTCGCAGAAATAAATCGAGAGAGAGAGAGAGGTTTGCTCAAATCGCCGATGACTTGAGAATGGCCGATGATTTTACTTCGGAGAAAACAAAGAAAGAGAGAGAGAGGTTTGTTCTGAACACGGGAAAAAGTGTTCTTTCCCCTTCTTTTTCCCCATCCAACAGACCACATTTGGCCACGTCAGTGTGTCCAATCTGCACAAAAAGATCCTAAATTGGATCCCAAAACACATTTTTAGACACTCTAAAATTTCATTAAATCATATAATATACTTTGGATCCTCTAATTAGACCCTATAGGGTTTACAATAATCATGCCCTGAGTTTACTTGAGACATCAGTCTCTTAACTTGTTCTACTGCTACCTCGGAAACAGAGACTGACTTTGGCACTTTTGCCCATTGTTATTCAAATTATCGAAACATTCATAATTGTGAATACATAATAATCACAGGGATATAAATGTCTTTTAAAAAAAGTAACGCACATGAGGTGGTGTGTTTCAATCGTTACTTTAGCCATTTGCATTTCGTCAGTCTTCACGTGAGAATGTTTTAAAAAATGATGATATATTTAAAATGTAAATATACAAAATAAAGAGTACTAAACTTTAAGTTAATTGGATTAAACTAGAACCTAAATATATCCCTTACAAAATGGGATTGACCTCCTTGTAACACAAGATAAATGATTTTGATCCTTGATAAGCAAGCCTAACTTTCATGCTTTTAATCATTGTAACTGCGTTTTGCTTCGCCAACTCTGTTTAAGACCTCAATAATCTATGAATTTCAGTTTAAAACAAACAAAATAATAGTATAGATTAGGGATAAATCTCGAAATGATGATTACTATAAAAATGTGAATCAGCTAATGGGCCTGAATATATATAACTTGGGCCCAAAGATCTCAAGTAACAGAAAATGCGTGACCGACTAAACGTTCAACAAACAAAATGCTGATTGCCTTAAACCCTAACCCCTCTCTTCATCTTCTTCTTCTCTCCTCGCAATTTGTTCACCTACTTTCTCTCGCATTTTTTCCTACAAATTCATCTTCAGATTCGAGTTCTTCTTTATAATCTAGGATTTTCTAGCGGTAAGCTGACCCAATTTGTGATCAATTTTCCATTTGCAAATTTTTCTTTGATTTTTGTGTCAGTCGATCCAAATTTTCCTTGGGTCTGTCTCTTGCTTTTGTTGAATTCGGTTCGATTTTGTTTCAGATTTTAGGTGTTGTTGAAAAAAGATGAGTTTTAAGAATGTCAAACTTCCCAAGGGTCCTGGTTTAGGTGTTATCGGTGCGGTGGTTGTTGGTGGGCTCGGTCTTTACGGAGCTACGCACAGTATCTACAATGTCGAAGGAGGTCATCGAGCCATTGTGTTTAACCGGCTAGAAGGTATCAAAGGCAAGGTTAGTCGCTGGAATCTGCAAATGAATATCCGCCTTAGCATTAACAGTGAATCTTCTGTTTGTCGAATCTTGATAATAGATTGTTCCTTAACTGTACATAGCAATAGAGTTTCTTGATGCACTAGTGAACGAGAAGGTAAATGGTATGTGTTTGGTTATCTAGGTTTACCCTGAGGGTACCCACCTTATGATTCCATGGTTCGAAAGGCCAATTATCTATGACGTTCGTGCACGACCTTATCTAGTTGATAGCACATCCGGGAGCCGTGATCTTCAAATGGTAATCTGCCCCATTTCCTCCCTCTAATAATAATGGTTTTTAGGCTGCTCATGTGCTAATGTTTTGTGGGATTAAAACATTCAGGTTAAAATTGGACTTCGAGTTCTCACGCGTCCCATGGCTGACCAATTACCAGAGATCTACCGAACACTTGGCGAAAATTACAGTGAGAGAGTTTTGCCTTCGATCATCCAGGAGACCTTGAAAGCTGTGGTTGCTCAGTACAACGCTAGCCAGCTTATTACCCAGAGAGAGGTTAGCTAACTGGCTTATCAATTCCTCTTCAATGGTGAAGTTATCTTGCATTTTAACCGATGAGTTTTTGGTTATCTTTCAAGGCGGTGAGTAGGGAAATCAGGAAGATCTTAACTGCTCGAGCTGCCAACTTCAACATTGCGCTGGACGATGTGTCCATCACGGGCTTGACATTTGGAAGGGAGTACACGGCAGCCATAGAAGCAAAGCAGGTTGCAGCTCAAGAGGCCGAGCGGGCTAAGTTCATTGTGGAAAAGGCCGAACAGGACAAGAGAAGTGCTGTTATCCGCGCTCAGGTGCGGTTATTTTTTACAATCTCTTATAAAAACCCGAGACTGGTAAAATGTTGCTAAGCAATGGTTCTTGTGGCGTTGTGTAGGGAGAAGCTACGAGTGCTCAGCTCATAGGTCAAGCTATCGCAAACAACCAAGCTTTCATAACGCTAAGGAAGATTGAAGCAGCTAGAGAGATTGCACAGACCATCGCAAACTCAGCAAACAAGGTCTACTTGAGCTCGAACGATCTGTTGCTTAACCTTCAGGCTATGGACCTTGATTTGAATGCGAAGAAGTAGAGAGATAATATGATTAAACCACACAAGATCTCTCTCTCTCTCTCCCTTGTCACCTTTCCAATTCTCTGATTCACCAGAAAGCTGAGATTTCTCACAGTATAATTTGGTCTTGTGAATTTCAGACATTATTATGCGTTTGCAATGTTTCTTTTCACAGATTGTGTTTTGGAATCCGTTTCTTTTTAGTGACTATGACGTTAATATTACAACTTCTTTAAAAAATGGAAATAATTATGTGCTTATGAAAAAACTCGTCTTTTGGCCTAAGTATGATTGTTCGAGAGTGACACATTCTGGGTTTAACGTCAAATCTCACAGAACCGGAGCCATTGATTCCAAAGCTAGCTTTAATGGCGTTTCATGGAATTAGAGAAGTGGAAAACTATTTTGTGCCACTTGTTCAGCGATTCAAAAGCACAAGGGAATGGAAGAAAATCCATGGCTCCATCGTCATACATGGACTATCGCAAAGCAGCTTCATGGTCACTAAAATGGTGGATTTGTGCGATAAGATGGGAGATACGGAGTATGCAACTCGTCTTTTTAACCAAGTATCGAATCCTAATGTCTTCTTATACAATTCCATCATTCGAGCTTATACGCACAATTCCATGTATCATGATTCGATCCGAATCTACAAGGAGCTGGTCAGGAAGAACATTGAGTTACCAGATAGGTTTACATTTCCGTTTTTGTTTAAATCTTGTGCAAGACTTGGATCATGTTACTTAGGGAAGCAAGTTCATGGTCATCTCTGCAAATTTGGTCCTAAATTCAATGTTGTGACCGAGAATGCGTTGATTGATATGTACATGAAGTTTGATCAACTGGTGGATGCACATAAGGTGTTTGATGAAATGTCTGAGAGAGATGTTATATCTTGGAATAGTTTGCTTTATGGATATGCAAGGCTTGGGAAGATGAAGAAAGCAAAAGCGTTGTTTGATTTGATGCAGGATAAAACGATTGTATCGTGGACTGCGATGATTTCTGGGTTTACGGGGATTGGGTGTTATGGAGAAGCTATGGAGTTGTTCCGTGAAATGCAGTTAGCTGGTGTTGAGCCTGATGAGATCAGTCTCATTTCTGTTTTACCGTCGTGTGCTCATCTCGGTTCTCTAGAGCTTGGGAGATGGATTCATATGTATGCAGAGAGAAAGGGATTTCTGAAACAAACTGGTGTTTGTAATGCTCTTATAGAAATGTACTCCAAATGCGGTGCGATTAGGCAAGCTATCGAATTGTTCAACCAGATGAAGGGGAAAGATGTTATATCGTGGAGTACAATGATCTCGGGGTTTGCACATCACGGGAATGCTCATGGAGCAATCGAAACATTCAGTGAAATGCAGAGAGCGAAGGTGAAACCTAACGGAATCACATTCCTTGGTCTGTTATCAGCTTGTTCACATGTTGGCTTGTGGGAACGAGGGTTGAAGTATTTTGACATGATGAGACAAGATTATCAAATAGAACCCAAGATCGAACACTACGGTTGCTTAATCGATGTTTTAGCAAGAGCAGGAAAAGTGGGACGAGCTTTTGAAACAACGAAGACCATGCCGATGAAACCCGACTCAAAGATTTGGGGATCATTGTTGAGTTCTTGCAGAACACGAGGAAATCTCGATGTTGCTCTTGTTGCAATGGATCATCTTGTGGAGCTAGAACCAAACGATATGGGGAATTATGTCTTGCTTTCCAATATTTATGCAGATTTGGGGAAATGGGAAGATGTTTCGAGAATAAGGAAGCTTATAAGAGACGGAAACATGAAGAAAACACCAGGATGTAGTTTGATAGAAGTGGACAATGTTGTTCAAGAATTTGTTGCAGGAGACGAAAGTAAACCCTTTTGGACAGAGATCTGTTTATTGTTGCAATTGTTTACTTCACATCAGGAACGGTATGTAACTAAAAACTACAATACTCTTACATTTATAGGTATGGCTTAAAAACGTTTGGATTATTATCAAGGAAAACAACATAGTATTAAATCGTATATATGTTACAAATAGACCAAAAAGGACAACAATCACACAATCTGTGAACTACATATAGAAGCTTTGATCTTTTTGTTCATCTATTGATGATAACTCGATTTAACCGAGAAGCTTCTTCACTCCGGTCTTCTGCTCTGTGGTTAATCTTGAGGGGAACTTGATGTTGAACTTGATCCTCAAGTTCCCTTTCTTACTCTGGTCTTTCTGTAACGGCATTCCTTCCTTTGGAACCACTTCTTCGTACTCTGGGTGAATCACGTTGGTAACCGGGATTGTCAATCTCCTACCATCAAGCGTTGTCAAGTTCACGGTGTAACCGGTCAAGGCCTCAACAAGTGAGATCTTCTGTGTAGCTATCAAGTCATTGCCCTCTCGTGTGAATACCGGGTGAGGCTTCTCGTCGATAATGAAGACTAAATCCGCCGGAATCACACCGGGTTGCTCATTTCCTTTCTCTGGGAACGTGATCTTTGTGCCTTTCTTCCACCCGGGTTTCACATCAATAGTCAGAATCTCTTCCACCTGCATCGTCTTGCTGCAATTTACACCGAAAGAAACACACATAAACTAGTCAGCCTATGCAGTTTTCACCACTAAACAAGGTCATGTTCTATGATCAAGAACGTTTGGAAGAACCAAACCTAACCACCATGCTAACATTCGTTCAAGGTTCTAACTCACAATGAATTACCAAACAAACACACTACCCGCCAAGCTACATACAAGCTAACCTAATGATCAGAAGAAGGAACACATTCGAGTTTACTTACCCACTGGCATCAGCAATCTCCCTGGAGATTCTCATCTTCTTAGTGGTTCCTTTGTAAAGATCTTCAAGGCTACAGAGCAACCTGTTTTCGATAGGAGCCGCTTTCCTAACTCCACCGTGATGACCGTGACCGTGACCGTGACCGTGATGACCACCGGGTCCTCCTTCACCAAAAGAAGCAAACATATCATCACCAAACATGCTGCTAGAGAATCTCGTACCTCTTCCTCCACCGCCAAATGGACTAGAGAACCCAAAGAACTCGGCAAATATATCATCTGCGCTTCTCGGGTTAAACCGGAAAGACGTTGGACCGTCACCGGTAGAGTAGTAAGTAGCTCCACCAGCATCAGGAGGTGGTACGTTCCCTTTCAACCCTTCCTCTCCGTATTGATCATACACAGCTTTCTTCTGAGGATCACTAAGAACCTAAAAAGCATCCAAAATAAAGAATCAAATCATAATGTCTAACATATCGAATCAAACGAAACAATCTCACAAGAATTGAATTAAATCAAAACCTATCAAGCTAAAGTGTGTAATTTGGAAAATAATAAAAAATCATAGCTTTGGAATCGAATTGGGTACCTCGTAAGCTTCGGAGATCTGCTTGAATTTAGCCTCGGCGTCTTTTTTGTTGTTAGGGTTTTTGTCGGGATGCCATTTCATGGCGAGTTTACGGTAAGCTTTCTTAAGATCATCTTCACTTGCGTTGCGATCGACTTGAAGAACCTTGTAGTAATCAACTCCCATCAGACCTTCTCCTTCTTCTTCTTCTCTCTTTCGTTTCTTCACTTTTCCTGATTTCAATTACCATCTCCAACGAATGAATCAATCAAAGCTTTGTTTCTTCTGTGTTTCGATTTTTCTTCGAAGAGATAGAAGTAGGTCTCCTTAATAACCGAGTCTTCGTTGGTTTCCTTTCTTCGAAGAGTGTGGAGACTTCTGTGGAAGGTTCCAGAACTTCTTCCTTGATTTCGGTGACGCGTATTACATCACACCTCTCTCTCCCTTATCTTCTATCGACTTCGAAATGCTAAAAGCCCATTTATGATGTTCAAAGTGGGCTTTATATTCCTTTAAATTTAATTTGGTTTGCTTAATAATAATTACTATTATGAATCAATTTCTCTTTAGTGAATTTTGATTTAGCAAATTGATTTGTGGATAAAATATTATTGTCTGACCAAATGAATCCAGTGTTTATAGAAAAGAAACTACATAATAATAATCATCATCAACTTAAGGTACAAAACGAATGTAATTAGTGAATGAAAAACAAATTTAGGAATATGGTTAACAAGGAATGGAGTTGGTAAACCAACGGAGGATGTTGATAGGAAGTTTGATGAGACCCACAGCCAAATTAGCCAACGCAGCAAAACAGAAGCAACATGGGCACAAACAACTCAATACCGTCCTGCGTCATTAATCAATTATTTTCATAATTATCATTAATATATCAATTATTTATACGGAAGAGTAAGAGCATCCTCACCTATGATATTTTGTCCTTTTACTCAATTTTACTCAAAAAAATATTCTCTCTCTTCATTTTACTCAACTTTTATTAATTTTATATTTAAAAACACTCACTTCCTCCTATTGATACCTACTTTTGTATCAACCCATTGATACCTTCTCTCCAATAATAACAACAATCTTCTCTTTTTACTCAAATTTTATTAATTTTATATTTAAAAACACCTTATCTTTTTACTAAAAAACATTCTATTTCCTCCTATTCCTCAAATTTTAATAATTTTATATCATATATACTCGCAAAATATCATGGGTGAGATGCTCTAACAAGTATTTAAATCATTTGAACGTTCAACTATAAATGTAGAGCTGGCGTTACAATACTTGGATATTAATGTTGATAAACGAAACTAAAAGGTTTCAGTAGATTTGATCTATATAAAATTTGCATCTAGTTGCGTGATAAGAAGAAAAGAGAGAAAGAAACGTACCCTATGATCCAGATTACAGCACCAACGAGAGACAGAACCAAAGCAACAAGAGCAAATGGTAATCCGATCAAGAAACCCAGAGGCCTACACTCTCCCATTTCTCTCTACCACTAAATTTTTGCAGAGAATTTTGAAAAAGGTTTATGAAATGGGAAAGAAAAAAGTGAGATGCTTTAAAGGAGTAAAGTGAGGTTTTTTTATATGTTAATGATTCGTTCGGATGAGGAATTTCTATAACCGCCGTAACCACGCGGTGAGGTTTCGTGACTTACGAGAATACCCTTCCAGTTTCTTCATTTTTACTTGACCCACTTTCTTCTCTCTCGTTGTAAGTGGGTATTTTCGGGAATCCCGTGCTTGAAACTTGTAGACTTTTGAGTTGTCTCTCGGAAGGTTCGTATAAAGAAGAGTCAACGAATTGCCTTTTGTGGAAGAAGAAGGATTCTACCATCTTGTCAACTTTTCAAAATGCAAATTTGGCTTGAATATTAGTTTAACACGCTTCAATCAATTATGATAGGTTCGATACGGCTGACAGATATAAAACTAAGTTTGAGCATAAATTCCGAATTCGGATTAGCATTAGCTTAATCGAACCGAATCATATCAATTTAGTTTGGCTTCGATTTATTTGTTTTCTTACAAACATCTATTTGTAGTGGGCTTTTAGCTTTAATTTCTCTCATTTTTTGGCCCATCTACATAATAAAAAGTTTTATAAACACACACATCTTTGGACAAAAGGTTTACGATGTGTATTTTGTGCTCTATAACGATGTGTATAACTTATACAGTATAAGAAATATTTATTACGATGTGTATTTTATTGTAGGAGTTTTGAAGCAAACTGTGATAATTCTTCTATGCAAATTTTGGCCGATTGTGAAGACTATTAGACAATGGGAACGACATCATTCAATTCCCACAAACACTAATTAAGCTTATTCTTGGAGACAATGAGTGTTTTTGAAATCTGGCAAAAAAATAGATTGGAACATCATATTCTAATACATTAAAAATCGACTTCAAACGCCGTTTGAAAAAAATGCAACCATTATATTGCAACGGATGTCAATCATATTCTTCAAAGTCATATTATATTCGTCAATCATTTTTAAGATCAAAACTATTATTTCACTAATTTTTGTTCCACATTGTTTTGTTTCACCATTTATCTCCAAAAATAATTTAAAATAGCAAAAAACAAAGAAAAGTGAAGTCATCAAATTTAGTTATCTAACAATTCTAACAGTTTCACATGCATTTTTATAGGGTACCTAATTTCAAGTTTTTTTTGTCTATAAGGCTACTAGTAAAAAAAAGTCATGTACCACTCCAACCTAACCAATAAACCAATTGATTATAGTTATATTCTTTACCGAAATAGTTATAGTATTGCTGCAATTTTGTGCCTCTCATTGACTCATGTATTAAAAGATTGTTTTCCTCTTTATAAAAAAAGAAGAAGCACAATGAAGAAGGCTAATCGAAGGCAGAAACGAGAGACTATGGGGGTGATTGGTTCGGCTGTAGCTGTAAAAATTTTGCTGTAGAATTTTTGCTGTAGCTGTACATTTTTTTTTGCTGCAGAATTTTTTGCTGTAGAATTTGTTTGCTGTAGATTTAGAAGCTGTAGCTGTAAGTTTTTAGTTGTGACTATTTTAAAATAAAACATGATTGGTAAGTGTACAATATGTGATGTAGTTTTAGTTTAATTAGTTTGTGTAGATTTTAATTATTATAATTTAGAAATTCATTGCTACTTTAAATATATAAAACAAAATTAGTTAAAAAGAACAATTTTATATGTTAACTAAATTTATTTTATATGTTAAAAGTAGCAATAAATTTCTAAATTATAACAATTTTTATATGTATAAACTAATTAAAACATCATATATTGTATATTACTAATCATGTTTTATTTTAGAATATTTTTATATCTAAAAATTTGAAGTTACAGTTTATAAATGTACAGCAAAAAAATCTGCAGCAAAAAAAATGTACAGCTACTACCAAATAATTTTTACAGCCCAAAAAATAAGGCTTTAAGTTTTTGACAAGTTACAGCCAGAAAAAAAAAAGTTTTTATTTTTTGGGTTGTAACTTTGAAAAGAAAGCTACATCATGATTAGTAAAAATTAGAAACAAGGCTTTAGTTTTAGTTTGAAAGCTACAACATGATTGATAAAGATTTTGTAAATTTTTTTAAAACAAGGTTGTAGAGAGGCTGTAAACTAAATTAAATTCCAACCAATCATCCCCTATATCCCACGAGAAACTCGATCATTACCGTTACTAAAATCAAACGAAGACATGTTTTCAGGGGAATGAAAAAAAGAAAATAAATGAAACAATAGCTTTCAATTCATGGTCCCAACTAGTTGAAACACAAAGACAAAACTTTGTTCACCACAAGCTCATCACCAACATATTAGATTTTTCATTTTAACAACCAATATAATAACCAGTTGAAAGATAGTAATAGTATTTTAATTATTGGATATAACAGTGACAAAACTTTTATGGAACTATACAAACAAAAAAGTATTAATAAAGTTTACTCACGCGGTTGCACTTGTCTTCTCTTGCCTCACCGTGTTGCTGCATGATTTTTCTAACCTTCAAATAATTTTGTTGGCCATATAACATATTTCTCCCTAGATTGCAACGAATTAAATTGTTCTTTAAACGCTGATTGTTTGTGTTTATATATTTATTCATGCTAATATAACAAAATAATCGTGAACTTGATTATTTATGATAATTTGTTTGGCCCGATATATCCGTTCTAGTTTGATTGCATTTTGTTGCTAATATAAATTTCTCACCGTACGTAATCAGAAAACAAATTTAAGTTCCAAACCTGAAGCACGTAGACCATTTTGTTTTACAGATTAACCGGAGATAAATGTATATGATATGCTATTTAATGCGACAAACATGATGATTGATGGCATCATAATGACAGTATAGGCCAGTCCTTTTAGGAAAGTTGCAGCACTTCATTTTTAATAAAATTTATTACAAGCACACATGATATCATTTCATTGTTTCTTGTCGTTATCAAGTCACATGTGGTTGTGGCCCTTGACATTCACCTTATTGTCAATTCTCTTATATCAATTTCAACATATATATGTACGTACAATTTCTACATCCATCATCTCTATGTAGATTCAATACTTGATTTCCTTATCAAGCTATGTGTGATTCAATGATATGATCTTGTATATTACTAGCCCGAGTCCATAGATTAATTTACTTTTGTTTTTTGGTATGACATAGATTATATTAGATTAGATTAATTTGTTGAAACTATGGAAATAAGATTAAGCTAGGTAGTTTTTAATTCACTAAAAGAAACCTTAAAAACGTCTAAACTTTGTCTCCAGAAAAAAATGGTTATCTCTGGACAGGCCTGTCTCTGGATTCCATATATTTGCTCTATGCGGGAAGGAAAGGCCGAGTCGAACCTTTCACCAACCCGAATGTCCGGCTGTGGACTAAATCAATTCGCCATATAGATTGTCCCAAAAAATTGTGTCCATAAAGAAAAGAAAAAAAAAGTCTAACTAACTATATATAATGACAACTACATGTACATATAAATCGTTTTTTTTAACTCGTTTATATTAAACCAAATGAGTTACAATAGATTATGTCATTAAAACTCAAATATTCAAGTGCAAACACCTTCATACAAAGGAGCATATAGACCCGTCGTTCAAAGTAGCCAATATTTGGAATTCACTTGATTTCGAGTCTTTGAGTGTGTTTAGCCAATATATATTATTGGAACTTGAAATTTTATTCAGTAAGAAAAATTCTCAACATACATATGTGTAGAAGCGTATGTATTATATTCATACATACATGTGAGATGTGGCAACGAGCAACATCAATTATTGAAACTACTGAGGACCCATATAAGGTCGTGCATGTCCACTTATACGTAAACCAGACAATTCTGTCCTTTTTTCTGAGAGCATCATATTCCACAACTTCAGAAAGGGGTACTACGGTAAATGATTATATAGAATTTTCCATTTCGCCGATCTATAAATGAAGCCCCATTGCATGGATGGATAGTGGCATTCAAAATTATATCCAAAAAATAACAAGTTGACAGGGAGAATTATAACACGCTCGGAATAATCAAAGGATAAAAGAACCAATTTTATAAAGTTTATGTGAATAAATCATAAACACACGAAAGCTAGCTTTAGTGGATCAGTAAAACATTATTTCATTTTTCCTAATTACTATTTTAATACGCTCGTAAAATATAGCGAAACTCCTTTTTCAGAAAATGTAAAATAGTAAGAAAACAACATTTTCAACTTGTTAAAGCACAGAGTCGTGCCAACACTAAAATCATATCGAAGCGGCTAATAATAAAATGCCCTCTTAAAAAAAAATTATATTAATAAACATTATTGTCATTTAGCATATAACATAATATAAAATTGAATAATAGTTCTAAAACATATATTCTTCCTTTCTTATCAACAAAAGTATTGAAAATCCTTTCAAAATCAATGGTCCTAAAGAGTTTTTTTTCTATGGATAAAATAGCCAAATCGCTCAATCTTTTTTGAAACATAGTCGACCGAATATAAAATTTTATAAGCTTCAACTTTGAAAAACTCATTTTTGTAGATGCAACTGAAATTGAAATCGTCAACAATATTCGATAAGCGATCCATGAATTTAAATCGCTAACAAAAAAATTTTATGTCCTAATTTTTTTAAAGATATGAACAATTTCTTTTAAATATTTTAAGAATCTTTTTAAAAAAATTATTGAACTACTAATTATGAAACTTTTTAATCTTGTAAAGAGCACAAATTAGTTTAGTATCAAACGTAGTAAGCTCATATATATCTTCCTACATTGAATAATTATAGAATATTACTCTAATTAACTACTAACTAACTCTAAACTATATGATGTTAAGTAATTTTTCCTAAGTTGATGCCCCAAGCGAAGGCTTCCTCACACATAAGGTAGGCACCGCTCTGTTAAAGCGTAGTATACGACTATTGATCGCCATAATGTTACATAGACATAAGCCACTTGAAATTATTCAAAACCAAAAACCAAAAATCCAACACCATTCTAAAAATTACGAATGTTTATGGCCTAACGCTCTCGATAATTGTGATTGTTTTGTATATTTATCAAGTAGTATATACTATAAGTAGAAAATGCAAGGAACAAATATTTGAGTTATAAATTACCAATGCTTGCTACATTTGATATAATATTAATTTATTTTTTATGATGATAAAAGAAAAGGTTCACTTTTATATTCTACATACACTAAAATTATATACCGTAATACAAATTTTTTTTTTTTCCCAAAACTAAATTTCAAACATACCTTTTTTTTGGTCACACTGACTGACAATATATTCCAAATAGTACTATTACTACTTGTAAAAATGTTATATAGTACCAATAATGTTGTGACAGACCAAAACCAAAAGTCCAAAAACGGTAAAAGAGACAAATGCGACATTTAGATATCGAAACTTAAAGTTGTGGTTCTGATCCAATCTGGCCTCCACTTTAATATCAGGCAACTTAATTTTCTTTGTTGTCTTGCCAATAAAACAGGCACCCGAATTAGCTCCACTTGTGCAATTTTAAACAAATCTAATTACATATAGCATACAACTTTGCATATATATTTTTTTCGATTTAAAATTGCATGAGAATATATATTCAATTTGCGTATGCGTTTCTTTCATGATTATGCATGGATCTATATATTTCAAACGCAACATTTGTGGTTTACTACAATTAGATTTACACACGGTTTTTGCCAAAAAAAAAAGATTTACGCTGAAGACTATACAACTAATTATAAATGTATATATACAAACAGAAGTGTCTCTTTCAAGTTGCGACTCAACGTTTCACTATAGAAAAAAAAAGTGGAAAACAACAGTATTGTTTTTTCTTTGTTATCTATAGAGAATATATGTACACGTTAAGAAAATAAACATAATCATTTCTATCAAACAAATGGTACATATAATATTGATTATGCTCCATACAATTTCAAAATTAATTGTATATCTCTATAATATAAATATAACATTATACAGTTAAATTAGCTATAGTGTCATCTTTCCTCCTTGGCGATTATTTTTATTTCAAACTTATAAATGGCTTTTGGAGAGCAAAGCGAACAAAGACACTTATCAAACATGTCCCACTCTCTAATGTAATGTACCATCCTATCTACATACATATACATCTCTCTCTCTCTCTCTCTCTCAAATTATATAATCGTCTTTGGATCTAGAAGTGATCAAGATTATTGACCGATGTTAGCTCTTTCTCCGGCTAGGAACGTGACAAGAGATGACTCCTACGATGGAGACTCAGAGTTTGTTGCTACGTCGACGTGTGGATTCACTATTGACCCGGAAGAGGACTTCCCGGAGTTTGGTGACCACGGCGATCTTCTTGACATCATTGACTTCGACGATCTATTTGGAGTCGCCGGAGATGTGCTTCCTGATTTGGAAATCGACCATGAGATCTTAGCCGGAGATTTCTCCGATCACATAAACGCTTCTTCGACGATTACTACTACGTCGTCTTCGGAGAAGGCTGATGATAGTCAAGGGGAGACTTATAATAATAATAAGGTTATTTCGGGGAAAAGTGAAGAAGTTGTTAGCAAAAGAGACGATGGCGAAGCTCCCATGGCGGAGTTGGTGAACTACGACGGTGGTAATGACCGGAAAAGGAAGTATCCTTCCTCAAACGGTTCTTCCAAGAACAATCGGATTGGTAACAGCGAAGGGAAGCGAAAGGTGAAGGTAAATAAATTATCAGGAAAAGTAGCACTAATAAGCACAAAAAAAAAAATTATTAATCCAATAACTAGCTAATTTATTAAGATCTAATGGGTATATTTTCAACTTAATAGATTTTTGATTAGATTGCTAATTAATAATCTTAGTTTGGTTATTCTACTAATTCAAATTTACTATTATAAACCCTAGCTAGACTCGAGCTAAATGGAGTCGTAATTTTTTAAAATGTAGCACACTTCTTGTTAAGATTTGATTACCATGCGCCAAATCTTCAAAAAATTTAAATATTTCAATCGTATTAGAAAAAAAAATTGTGTTAAGACATCACGTCCATCTCTATAAGCTTAAGCTATTAAAGTGGCAATTTCATATTAGTACCGATTAGTATGCACGTAATGAAATAGTAAAATCGATTTATTTGTAAAGTCACTTACAAATAAAAGATCGCATTTATAAGGTTATGTAAAATTTAATTGAGATGTGAAATAGTGTTATTTGGAATTTATAATAATGAAGATGGAAATTATGTTGGGATGTGTGTGAAGGTGGATTGGACACCAGAGTTACACAGGAGATTCGTGGAGGCAGTGGAACAGTTAGGAGTGGACAAAGCTGTTCCTTCTCGAATTCTGGAGCTTATGGGAGTTCACTGCCTCACTCGTCACAACGTCGCTAGTCACCTCCAAGTATATTATTATACACATGACCAACCGTTTCAGTTTCATTTTATAAGCAAGCGAACCAACATTAAGTGATAATTTACATTTTATTATTTGGTGGTACCAGAAATATAGGTCTCATCGGAAACATTTGCTAGCTCGTGAGGCCGAAGCGGCTAATTGGACACGAAAACGCCATATCTACGGTATAGACAGTGGAAGTAATATTAATGGTCGGAATAAAAATGGTCGGCTCGCACCGGCGCGAACTATCGGGTTTCCACCGTCTTCCCCCTTGGCTGTCGCACCACCACCACCTGTTCACCACCATTTTAGACCGTTGCATGTGTGGGGACATCCCACAGTTGATCAGTCCGTAATGCCGCATGTGTGGCCCATGGCTAGTACTCCACCGTTTTGGGTTTCAGATTCTTCATATTGGCATCGAGTAAGTTTTGATGTACAAATTTCTACACCATATAATTTATTTTGTTTTAAATTTATACATAGCTGTTTTTTGGACCGGATAATTAATAAACATGTACATATTCTCGTTTGTAGCTTTTTTTTACGTACGTGATAATTGGATAAATCCAAACTTTCTGAGTTAGCCAAATATTTTTATTATATGTTTGTCTTTTAAACTAACAGTTTTTAACACATGTAGATGCACAATGGGACGACTCCTTATTTGCCGACCGTAGCGGTAATTAACCAACATATATCTTTCGAACAAAAAAAAACCCAACATACATCTAATATCTTTTTTTTCGTAGATATAGCGTTTTACTTATGTTTTAATTTTGTTTTCTTGCTAATTGTATAGAGGTTTAGAGCACCGCCGGTTGCCGGAATCCCACAGGGCATGCCGCCGCATCAAACGGTGTACAAATCATCTCATGGTTTCGGTGGTGCTCGTCCTCCGGTGGACTTACATCCGGTAAAAATCTAAATAATTATAATGGATTATTCTTGTCGACTTTGTCTTTTAGTATATGCTAATTTTGTAGTCATGTTTAATTATGTGTATATATATAGTCAGAGGAGAGTGTAGATGCAGCCATTGGAGATGTATTGACGAGGCCATGGCTGCCACTTCCGTTGGGATTGAAGCCACCGGCTGTTGACGGTGTTATGAAGGAGCTTCACCGTCACGGTGTCTCCGAGGTTCCTCCGACTGCATCTTGTGCTTGACATGGTGTGGTCTGAACCAAACAAAATTCGACGACATTTCTTGTATCTTTGTTTTTTTTTTTTGCAAGGGTTGTTTTTGTTTTGACCCTTGTTGAGTGTTGAGAGGTTAGGGTCTCATTTCTTCATTGTCACATATATATATGTAACGAATAAGGAGACCTTTTCATGTAGGGTGCTAAGTACACTCGTTATAACGCGAATAAATGACATATATCCTCTAGAATCGTTGGTGATTTAGAACTTGATTGCTTTAAATAGTTTAAGTATAACATTGTTAAAATTAAATGGTGATGAATAGTATTTGCGGCCGACGCAGATGGAAACGTTCAACGCAAACATGCAATGTCGTATTTTATACGTTCTGTGTAAATTATATATATATATATATATACACATATTATCATAAAACCAGATATACAGTGTGTATGTAAAAAATTTAGTACTTAAATATTTTTTAAGAGGACAATATATATATATGTGAATATATAATTCAAGTAGCATAAGTTCAAAATTTTACCCGACTTAATTTGAGGGAAAATGAACCATGCATTATTGTGATTAACCTTATAACAAACATATTTTTGGGATAGAGCTATAGAACAATGACATGGAATAATAATGAGGGAGAGAGAGAGGACCACGAGATAAGAAGAGAAGGGAGTGCATGGAGGCAACGTAAAATCCAACGTAACGACCTCTTCTTTCTCCAATTGTGACCACTCTCTCTCTCGTCTCCTTCAAATTTTGAATGGTCCTTCTCTCCCTTCATTATTCGTATACATGCGGATACCATTACTAGCATCTCATTTTCTTTTTAGAGAAAAACTAGCATCTCATTTTACACTCGCACATGTAAATTAAACATGTATCTTTATATAAGTTCGGACATATTATGAAAGAGTCGAAGTTGCTATGTAATAATATAAATATTATTGGAACCCAACATGGTCTTGAATTGATAACGCAATACAACCAAAATGAATACCCGTTTGAAATTCAAAGTAGTTTTGTAAAGTAACACATAAATCACAGTCTCCGAATCTCAAAAAAAAATTATTATGTAACGGATGGACAATCATGATCAATTTGCGAGATATGTCATTTCGAACTTATATGGATCATGGAATATTTCAATAATTCCTATTTACCTTTATCTTATTCTCTAATAAACATTTTTTTTTATTGTTTCAAAATGCAGATTATTTAATTTGGTGGTTTGTCTATTAGAAAAGAAACCCGATTATAAGAATTGTTAGTCTCGTTGGTTATGGAAACAAAATCATGTTATACCATACTTTCCGCAGCTTGATTCGCTTGACGTGGTCGAAAAGTAAGTTTAATGTTTCGTCTTTTAGGCAACTATTCTTGAAAGAAACCTAAATAATCAAAACTAGGATTAGGATAAATATTAGACACATTTGCATCACCGGAATTCGTCTTTTCTTTTTATAAATGTTTCAAGAACAAACTAAATGAGCCCAATAAGTTTAATGGGCCGAACCCAATCATAGAAGAAATCTTGATTGAGGGGTTATCTTCTCCGATATAACTTTTTTGATTCCTTTGTTTCCCAATTTGGCTTTAATCCCGAGAGTTGCAGAAGACTAGTTCTAATTCCTCCATAGTTTTTCTGCAATTAGAGCTTTCGATTTCACAAGTATAATAAGCTCCTCGATTCGGCTTGAGTTTTCGAATTGTCAGATTGATCTGGTGCTACTAAGTAGAGAGAGATGGCTCCTGCTCATGATCCCAACAGTGTCGGAGGCGGTGCGAAGAAGGATGAAGCTTCCCTGAAGGTTCCGTCTAAAGATCCCAAGAAGAAAGACGAGAAAAAGGAAGACGACCTCGTGAGTTTTTCTTTTTCTTCCTTGGACTTTTTGAGGATCTGGGTGTATCAGAATTTCAAATCTGTAGTCAGCTTTTACTTTGGAAATCGAACGAATTGAAGTAGGATACTATAGATTTAGGGTTTTTGTTCGAGGAATCTAAGGCAAAGTGAATGTTAAGTAGCATTATTTTGCATTCTGGTCATCTTTCAGTTGTTTTAGCTAGTATATTGCTCACTAAGACTTGCATTGGGTGTGATTGTAGTCTGAAGAGGACTTGGAACTTAAGCAGAACCTTGAGCTCTATGTTGAGAGGGTTCAGGATCCCAATCCGGAGTTGCAGAGGGCTGCTCTTGAAAGCATGAGGTAGTTAATTCTTGAATCTCTTAAACCGAATCAGCTTGTACACAGTATAACGTTTCTGCTATCAGTGTCCATGATTGTAACCTCGATAGAGTTTTTCGTTCCGTAGGCAGGAAATCCGAGCTTCAACAAGCTCCATGACTTCAGTTCCCAAACCACTAAAGTTTCTCCGTCCTCATTATGGAACTCTTAAAGCGTTTCATCTAACAATGGCTGATTCTGATCTCAAGGTATGTCATCATACATTTCAAATCACACTTCGTTAATACCTTCTTTGTTCCTATTACTGGGTATGGCTAATTAAAGATCACACTCTGTGTCTGCAGAAGTGCTTGTCTGATATTCTATCTGTCTTGGCGCTTACTATGTCTGCAGAGGGTGAAAGGGTATGCTTCTAGCTACTGATTTCTTTCTGTTCTGTCTTAGTACAGCTGTTGTGGGGTTCTTGGTTGAATTCTACAATTTGCAGAGTGGTATTTATAAGGCATATTTGAACAACTATTATTCACTTTTTTTTTTACAAAATTATTTCAGGAAAGCTTAGGTTATAGGTTGATTGGAACAGAGGGTGACATTGGATCATGGGGTCACGAATATGTCAGGAATTTAGCAGGAGAAATTGCGCAAGAGTATACAAAGCGTCAGGTTAGTCCTTTTGTCTTTGGCAATTCAATTTCTCGTCTTAAGTTTTTTCCACATACTCTAAGGTTATTGGATATTTGGCTTCATCCTTCTAATGATTGGTGTTTTGAGGAATGACTATATGTCTCTTACTCATTGAGAAATGTTACTGACATATGGTTATCTACCTGTTTGTTTTGTTATCTCAGAGTGAGGAAACCCCTATTGAAGATTTAATGGAGCTTGTGCAGCAAATTGTTGCTTTTCACATGAAGGTAAATTCCTAATGATGGTTATATTTCTTGTTTCTTTGTCCCTTGTCGTGCACAAGTAGAATTTATAATTTAGACGCTTGGGACTAGCACCTTTGGGGGGCTTTTTTCTAAAGGATTCATTTTATTCATTGCAGCATAATGCAGAAACTGAAGCTGTTGACCTTTTAATGGATGTCGAGGATCTTGATCTCTTACTTAAGCATGTAGACAAAGCAAATTTCAAGAGGACGTGCAACTATCTCACAAGTGCGGCAAAGTACGTTCAACATAGTCAATCCTATTCATTCTATTTCATTCAATATTTTTAGTGTGTTTAGACCAGTCATATTGTTATTTTACTGATCTTGTTTTAGATCAGTCATATTGAAAATAGTGGCAAGCTTTGCTTGATTATATTGCTCATGAAAGTCTCCTTGACGTCTTATATATTTGAATTTCAGGTTTCTTCCTGGACCAGATGACATGTTGGTTTTAGATATTTCCTACATGATTTACATGAAGTTTGAAGAATATCCAAACGCTCTGCAGATTGCATTATTTCTTGATAATACGCAGGTAGCTTTCTAATCTGCCTAAAGAACGCAGTATCCATCATTTATTCTTTTGCGCCTTAAAGCAGATGGAAAAGCAATCCTCTATATTAAGTATTTTGATTATTGGCGTGGAACTTTTCAATGTTTAGTGTGCTCAATGATTTTTTTGTTTGTTTGTATTGCAGTATGTTAAACAAGTATTTACCTCATGTACTGATCTGCTAAGAAAGAAACAGTTCTGCTACATGATTGCTCGCCATGTAAGTCCTTAACTATCTCAACTTCATTAAATTTTCCATCTCATTCCTTAGTTTTTTGTAAGTATGTTTTGGTTTTGGATCTGTACTCCTATATGCTTCTAGTTGTGATTTTTTAAGAATATATTTTTTTTCCGGTTGTTACATAGCGGTAACAAATAATAAATGAGAATTGAGAACAGTCTGTAGTTGTTATCGAGTATGGTCTTGAGAGAATTTGAATTTGTTTCTTTTGTCTTAGAAGTTAGAACAAATTTGTCTTGTTTGTCTGGGAAGACCTCATTCTTTAGCCACATTGGCTTTGTCCTATTCTCCTCTAAGGCAGACACTGATCAACTATTGCAGCACTGCTTGTAATTGCCATTCATATAGAGACACAATTCCCGATGACATAATTTTATACTTCTTTTCTCTTGGTATGCCTCACTACAGGGTATAACCTTTGACCTTGACGACGAGATGGTTACAGATGATGATGATCGAGAAGCCCTACAAGATATTGTTAACAACACTAAGTTAAGTGAAGGATATCTGACTCTTGCAAGGGATATTGAGGTCATGGAGGCCAAAACGCCTGAAGACATCTACAAGGTAAATCAGTTTTAATGAATGTTACGCCTGCAAATTATGTTTTCACCAGTTTTTGACATGCCCTTTTGAATTCTGTAGGCTCACTTGCTCGATGGCAGGGCAAGCTCTGGTGCAAACGCGGATTCTGCTAGACAGAATTTGGCTGCTACCTTTGTCAATGCATTTGTAAATGCTGGTTTTGGTCAGGTATGATTGCAGATTGTCATATAACGTATCTGGTGGCAGACCTGTTCTCTTAATATATATTTTTATGACAGGACAAACTAATGACAGTACCTTCAGACTCAACCACCGGATCTTCTGGAAATTGGCTCTTCAAAAATAAAGAACATGGCAAGACTAGTGCAGCAGCTAGTCTGGTACACCTTTTCTTACTTGATGTATTTCTTTTTTTGTGCTCAGATCATGGAAGTAGACATTGAAACCAGATCTTCTTGTCTCGTCATTACAGGGTATGATTCAACTGTGGGATGTGGACTCCGGACTTTCCCAACTCGACAAATATTTCCATAGTAATGATAATCCTATCATTGCTGGAGCACTGCTGGGAGTTGGAATTGTTAATTGTGGCATTAAGAACGATTGTGATCCTGTGAGTTGATGTCATGTTTGATTTTGCGGGAAGCACTAGTGTTAATAATGACTGCCATTCTTTCATCTGACTCAGCATTTTTTTCTCAGGCATTGGCACTTCTTGGAGACTATGTAGACAAAGAGGATTCATCTGTCAGAATTGGTGCTATCATGGGTCTTGGAATTGCATATGCAGGTTCCCAAAATGACCAGGTCAATACATATTTAGGATAACATTAACTTGTTCTTTCCTACATTACTACTTAATGCTTTTGGTGTTCACAGAACATTAACATACTCATTGTTTTCGACAGATAAGAAGCAAATTGTCGCCGATACTAAATGATGCAAAAGCGCCTCTCGATGTGATTGCATTTGCTTCACTTTCTCTAGGAATGATCTATGTTGGTTCCTGTAATGAAGAAGTAGCACAGTCTATTATATTTGCTTTGATGGATCGAAGTGAGGCAGAACTGGGAGACGCCCTCACTCGTTTCTTGCCACTTGGTCTTGGACTTCTTTACCTGGGCAAACAGGTTGGCAATGTGTTCTACTTAATCTTGCTCTTTGTACGTAATCAGTATTTGCTTTGCTTTAACATCATCAACTTGTTCCAATATCTACCAGGAAAGTGTAGAGGCTACAGCTGAAGTTTCAAAGACGTTCAATGAGAAGATTAGAAAATATTGTGATATGACACTTCTTTCCTGTGCTTATGCTGGAACTGGGAATGTCCTCAAGGTATCTAATCATTTTGTGCTGGAGATTGATGTCCAAATCCATTGCTTTCTAGTTCAGTTGTTGACTCCTCCATTTATGTTCAGGTTCAAGACCTTCTTTCTCAGTGTGGAGAGCATCTTGAGAAAGGTGACATCCACCAGGGTCCAGCTGTGCTTGGATTAGCGATGGTTTCTATGTCTGAAGAACTGGGCATTGATATGCAGATCCGTTCTTTGGAGCGCATGCTACAATACGGAGAACAAAACATTCGGCGTGCGGTGCCTTTGGCGCTTGGTCTCCTATGTATATCAAATCCAAAGGTGATTATTTTTGTAAATATAGTTTTACCTTCACTGTTTACATAATATTGCTGGTGGTTGAATATAATAATGCTGGTTTTTAATATTCTTCTACAATTCCAGGTAACTGTAATGGACACGTTGAGCCGTCTTAGCCATGACACAGATTCAGAAGTTGCCATGGTTAGTGATCATTTCTATTCACAGCCTGTCCAGTTAATTGCATAATATTGAGAGGGGACTGATCTTTCTTCTGACTCGGACTCCTACAGGCAGCAATTGTTTCTTTGGGACTGATTGGCGCTGGAACTAATAACGCAAGGATAGCTGGGATGCTTCGGAACCTCTCCAGCTATTATTACAAGGACGCCAGCCTTCTCTTCTGTGTAATGTGTTCCTCAAAAAAGTTTAATTTTGTTTCTGTGCCCTTGTAATAGATCTTGTTCTTGTTGAAATTACTCTGCTCACTTGATAAGTCATTATGCAGGTGCGTATTGCTCAAGGTCTGGTGCACATGGGAAAAGGTCTCTTAACACTCAGTCCCTTCCACTCTGAACGGTTCTTGCTATCGCCGTAAGTTGTTCTTTCTCTTTATTACCGATATAACATGATTTTTTTGATAGTTTAGTGTTCAAAGCTTTGTTATGTGAATCCTTTCCCTTGCTCATGCGAACCTTGTTCACGCAGAACCGCACTTGCTGGTATAGTGACGCTCTTGCATGCTTGCCTTGACATGAAACCAATCATACTCGGGAAATACCATTATGTGCTGTACTTCCTCGTTTTGGCGATGCAAGTAAGTTCCATTTCAGTCTGGTTCTTGTTGTTTATGTTTGATTATCTTGCTATGATTGATTTTTGGAACCAAAACATTGTAGCCAAGGATGATGTTGACAGTAGACGAAAACCTGAAGCCACTGTCAGTGCCAGTGCGGGTAGGACAAGCAGTGGATGTGGTTGGACAAGCGGGTCGGCCCAAGACCATAACCGGTTTCCAGACACACTCTACACCTGTTCTCCTGGCTGCTGGTGAGAGAGCCGAGCTAGCCACGGACAAGTATGTTCTTCTTCCTACTCCTTTGTTACCCGTTCTGTTTCCATATGAAAAGCTTTGGTGTCTGATTATAAACTCTGATTGTAAATGGCAAACAGATACATTCCTCTGTCGCCGATACTAGAAGGGTTCATCATCTTAAAGGAGAATCCAGACTATAGAGAGGAGTGAAGAGAAACAGTATGGTTATGTAAACTTGGAACCACCATAGGAACAAAGAGAGTTTTATGCCCTTTTTTTAATGTAATTTTTCTTTCTCCGTTAAAGATTATTTAATTTTTGGATTTTTCTCGTCTATGCATAACACACGTTAACCATTTACTTCCTAGTGTGTTTTTTACTGTTAATTGCATGCCCACAACTATCACATTCACCATTCATTTGACCATCTTATTTTCAAATATCATCAACAAGAGCTAATTGTTTCTACGTATAGTTAACCTAGACTGAGATGGAATTTTGCATCCTGATTCGAATTCCTATGATACTTTGAATTTGGTTTGATGATAGAAATCCTGTGGAGTTGAGCTTCTGTTTGGAGTCAATGTTACCATACCACACTGCCACAGCTTCAGCTTTGATGACTTCAATGCTTTCTATCTCACAGATTTTCCTCAGTGGATTAGTGGTCTGTTGAGGAAAATGACACACAGATTTTCCTTAGTGGATTAGTGGTTCGTTGTGGAAAATGACACACAGAGGAGTAGTGGTTTGTCAAGGAAATGTCATAAAGGAGAAGCATGCGCATGCAAGAGGTGGAAGCCATGCAATTTGCTATTTAAGAGAGATAGGAAAAGAGTAAGGGACTCCTAAGTTTCCCTATTGTTTGGGAATCTTTTGAGAGGAATAAATCTTGTTTTCTTATTGAACACGTAATTAAATCTCATCTTAATCAATAGCGATAGTAGGGAATACATTTTCCTTTCCTTATAATATCATCATCATCATCATTATCGAGCGACAATATTCCCCCACAAAAGCTCTCTTGACAAACCCTAGTTCTTTCGGCATATCGAGAAACCATGAGCGCAAGTCTCTCCAAAGCCGACGCCGACGATTCCTCTAGGGGTAAGCCTATCTAACTTATATTCTCTTGCTTTTGGATTTTGAGTCGTGGATTGTGATTATCTTTCGTGTTTCAGGTGATGACGGAGGCAATTGGGAAATCCCTAAGAAGCCGTCAAGGATGCGTGTTGTTGATCCTAATGTGGACAACATGGCGGCGTTTGTGGATCTGCAAACAATGGAGTTAAATGCATCTTTTGACCCGAAGAGTTTCCGTGCAAATCTCGTTGGCGCGGTGGAGAAAGGGAATAATAAGAGCTACTGGTTGGAGAAAGTCAATGCTTATGCAATGCTGGAAGAGTTCGATGAACCCGCCATACATAAAGCTATGGTGGAGAAACTGAGGGTTCAACGTCACGCCATCAGAAATGCCAGATGCAAAACCTATCCAGAGCAACAAAGAAGAAGAAAGAGAGAACTTCTGGAACTCGAGATGCTCAAGGATGTATGTACTCTCGTTTTATCCGAAAAAGACGATGAAAAGAAGACAGCGGTATTCATCGTTTCGAATGACAAGTTCTTCAATGACATTGTACCGGAATGTCTAGCTCCGCATACTTCCGTTGTTTACACGGGAAGGGTTCAGGCAGTGCCGGTCCAATCATTATGGATGCCCTATGCATATATGTAAAAAAGTGCTCTTTTCGTACATTTTCTAATATCGTAAAAATAGTAATCTACATTAAAAAAACACATGAAAACTCAATTAAACTGTTATAATTCCAAATAGTTAGTAAGAAATAAAAGATAAAACAAAATAGAATTTATTTTTGAAATATTGCTCTCTTTGTATTTTTGTCTACAAAATCATTAATTAACTCATGTGTCGAGTTTTTCAACCATCTATGTTTCAATAGATGACAAATCTAACCCATTCAATCTCTCATGTCACATGGTAAATTGCAAATAATTTGTTATCAGCTTTAACTTCGAAATTTAACTAATAATTTCTAATTAATTTTTTTTTGAAATGTAATTAACATGTTTGCTTAGAGAATACCATAAACATTAAAAAAAACATTTGAAAAACAAAATCTTACGAATATTATTGTTGTAGAAAAAGTTTATAATTTTTAAAAATTATGGTTATAACAAAAATTTAACTAAAAAAGGTCCCTAAGCGGTGGCTTGACTTGCTTGTCCTCTGGGCCGGGCTTGGGTTCAGGGGATGGATCGCATAAACATGTTTAGAAATCCCTAGTGTTGATGGAAATTTCTTTGTTTACTAACTAGTTTCTGCAAGTGAAAACAGTTTATTGGCCATCGAGACTTATTGAATATATTTGCTTATGTTTGGTTTTTTTGCATCTTCTTCTGTTGCATCTTCTTCTATTGCTTCAACTAGTTAATCTCAGTTTATGTGTCTTCCATCAACCAAAACACGAGGATGTTCTTGTGGGAAGCAGCAACCCCAATATAAACACTTCCCTGAAAGTCACTTCCCTTAGAAGCTATGTTTCTATGCTTCTTATTGATTGCTGTAGATTTTGTTTTTCATCGCTAGTGGCTTTCAAATCCTCTGGACAAGCCTGCAACGCTTAGGAAGGCAAAGAAGATGCATCCAGAGCTGACTGCGATTCCCCTGCATTGGCTTTTCAAGATTCCTTCCAACTGACTTGTTTGTGCGCAAGCTCTCTGAGGAAAGAGAGCGCAACTTCTGCTGCTCGAGTTGTTTGTTAGTTGCCTCTTGGCTCTTGTTGACAACAGGCTCACTCATCCCGCTTAGACGTTCAGGATAAGTCCACCATTGAGTCTGATCTCGGCAACTGATTTCGACCTTCCAAGAGTATTAAGAGAATCGTTTGCGGTTTCTACTTGATCTAGTCCACTGCCTATGCATGAAACCGAGCTTCTCGGTTATTGTTTGATCTCTACATTGGATCTTGTTGGTAGTACTTCCGTCTCTGGAAGTGCAAGCATTTCGCCTAATGCAGTTGAAGCCTTTAGTTGCTTTGTGTCTCCGTTCAGTGACATCATTGCCCATCTTTCAGAAAGCCGTTTCTTTGCCTCTCTGTATACAGATGAATCTCTGGAGAAAACGATACTCGGCTCAACGAAGAGGAAGAGAAAGGATTCTCAGACCTATTCCCACGGTCCCATGAATGCCTAGAGGACATGATCTCAGAGTTATTAGACCTGTTTACCGAACCATCATCACCAATATGGTCATTAGACAAGACCGAAGATGATGGAGACGAAGAAGAACAAAGAGTAGTCTCATTCATACAATGCCCCTCAAAAACTTTGGCGCATTTGACGAGTAATTTCTTTTGCCACTTGTCTAGTCTCATCATCATCATCTCCATACGAATGAGGCGACGAAGCAGCAATAGCCTTCCTAGGACTAGGCTTCAAGACAACAATTCGAGTTGGCTGCGCAATGTCCTGCTCCTTGCTCCTAAAATCTTGAACCACACATTTATGACCATCGACAGGTCTCAAGACCGTAATTCGCTGTCCTCAACGAGCTTGAATGACCCCTTGACCTGACCACAAAAATGCATAACCAGATTAAAATAAAAATTAAAAAATGCCATAATTCCAGCAAAACCTCTTATGTGGCTGGCTGAGATCTTGTCTTTCACACCTGAAGACACCTGCACCACCAAAGCTGATTGGTAAGGAACGATTTCTATAGCCTTTTACAATGCACAAAGTCAAGTCCTCATACATAAGTAAGTTACATTTCACCAAAATAGTTTCCATCAGTATAGTATTCAGTTACCAAACTATGAGCGAGATACTTGATACATAAAAGGTGCAGCAAGAGAACAATATAATAGCACATTCTTAACATAAACAAACCAAAGATGCAATCTAATCTAGCAAGGAAGACAAAGCCTACTGACGAGGAGGAAATATTCCAACTTAAAAAAATAAAATAAATCAATATTGCCTTTCAAAAATATGACTACTAAAAATGACTAGTATTTCGATTACTGACGAGGTCAAAAGTAGGTCCCATCATACTTCTGTAATTTGTTTGACTTTTCTCCACTAAAAATCCAACCACTCATCTCCATTTCTCTTCTCTATGATATTTTCATTTTACCAAATCATTTCTCTAATAAACATTAAATTGTTATAAAAAGAATGAAGATGTGGAATTTATTACGGCGATAATTAAACTGTAAGGAAGAAAATATTTATACCCTTTGAAATTAAGATATTGAGAGAATGATGAGAAGAGAGTAAGAGGGATCAAAGTATGAAATTATGATTCTTGTGTAAATGTTGTGTATGTTACATTGAACAAACTTGTTCACTTATGTAGAGGTTTAAAAGATGAAGCTACTAAATTAATTAGTGATATGGGATCCATCATTTCCTATAAGTTGTAGATCATCATGATCTATAAGTTGTAGATCATCATTGTCTAAGTTGTAGATCATCAATAATTGATTTCTTCAACACTCCCCCTTGGAGACCAATGTCACTATTTTCTCTGTCTTTACGTATTCGTTGCCTCATTAAAAACCTTTTTAGGAAAACCCAGTGGGAAAAACCATAGCTAGGTATAAAGAGTACAACTACGCAAGTTCCCCCTTGAATGATCAGGTGTCATCTTGTAAATCTCGTTGATGACACATTCCAATGTTATGGACATGTTTCCTGAACGTAGTGGTGGGTAGGGACTTCGTGAAGAGATCTGCGGCATTGTCACATGATCGGACATACTTGACTTTGATGACTTTAGCCTTCTCAAGTTCCTGAGTATATGTGAAGAACTTCGGAGGGATATGTTTAGTTCTATCACTTTTGATGTATCCTTCCTTTGTTTGAGCGACACATGCTGCATTATCTTCATATAAGATCGTTGGCTCCATGTTTACGTCTAGTCCACTGCATGACCGAATGTGTTGGCTTATCGACCTTAGCCATACGCATTCTTTACTTGCTTCATAGAGTGCGATTAGCTCGTCACGATCTCATCATATAAATGTAGCACAAAAATGTTTCGAAGAGTAAGAGATCTTTCTCATTGAGATCATAATATTTCCTTTTAATGTCTATTTTAGCGTGTTCTTTGTTGTCTCGTTAAAAACCTCGTCATGGAAAAACCCAGTGGGCAAAAACCATAATAAGGAAAAAAAAAATACAACCACACTCATTATTATATAACTCCCCCTGGAAACATCATCTTCATGAGATGCATTCCGTATATGTATTCCACTCTTTTTGGGAGTTTTGCGTATTCTATGTTGTCTCGTTAAAAACTTTTTCATGGGAAAAACCCAATGGGACAAAAACCATGATAAGGGAAAAAGAGTACAACTTCGCATATTTATCTTTCTTTCAATTTCTTATTCTTAAGGAGATTGTAGCTTTAGACCTTATTGGTCTCCCGCATTTCAATTGAACCCTCAATTAATTTATTAAACTCCCATCAATATGTTCATCGGGAAACATTGATCTTTGATGGAGTATTAACAGCGGGGTTATAAGACTTTATTACTTTGTGAACTTATTAAGTAATTGTTTTGCCATATTCTGTAAGTGTATAATGTTTTTTCATCTCCCGTATGTAACGCCCCGACCGCCGTCATAGGGAAAATCCTCATCCCCTCGAGAGAAATCATCATCTCCCAATGGGCCCCACGTCCACTCTCGGCCCATGGGCCCACCCATGTCCGACGGTCGGTGCGTTAGTCCGGGAGGCTCGGAAGTCATGTTTACTGACCCTGCAAATCACCACGCGATCTTTTCTCGTATTTTGACCTCACTCACACGATATTGGAAATGACTTCCCAGTAGGTCACCCATCTTGAAACTAATCCAGCTCAAGCACGCTTAACTCTGGAGTTCTCTCAAGACCTGTGACCGAAAAGATTAGTGCACTTTGGTGATATAGGTAGCCAAATCAATTCTTTTTAAGCCTCTCCGCGTATACCGCATATTCCATATATGCTTTGAAACCGGGGTGTCACAATCACCCCCACTAACAGATCGCAACGTCCTCGTTGCGTATACCAAGATCGTTACCCCGACAATCTGACTCTTCACAGATGTCAGGGTTCTCTCTGATACCACTTGTAACGTCCCGACCGCCGTCATAGGGGAAATCCTCATCCCCTCGAGAGAAATCCTCATCTCCCAATGGGCCCCACGTCCACTCTCGGCCCATGGGCCCACCCATCTCCGACGGTCGGTGCGTTAGTCCGGGAGGCTCGGAAGTCATGTTTACTGACCCTGCAAATCACCACGCCATCTTTTCTCGTATTTTGACCTCACTCACACGATACTGGAAATGACTTCCCAGTAGGTCACCCATCTTGAAACTAATCCAGCTCAAGCACGCTTAACTCTGGAGTTCTCTCAAGACCTGTGACCGAAAAGATTAGTGCACTTTGGTGATATAGGTAGCCAAATCAATTCTTTTTAAGCCTCTCCGCGTATACCGCATATACCATATATGCTCTGAAACCGGGGTGTCACACCGTATCTCGCATTGTTTTGTAGGGAGATTTAAATATACCGAACATGGTATATACAAAGATATATCTTATGACATTTCTTTAATTATTCCCCCTTAACGCATGAAATTTACTTTCACCAAAATGGCAATGAGCAAAACATGCCGTAAATATAACTCTAGTTACCGGTTCAAGATACCGAATTATGCTTGGTGATGTATAACCAATATCTATTTCAATCTTCTTTGTGGTGGTATTATGGGAACATATAGCAAATACCAAAAAACACGAAGATCGAATATATTTGGCTTGTGACCAAAATTTTTATGCTATGCATTTTGTCGTATCCTGACCAATGTTGCTGCATGCAATATAGTATGGCCCCATATAAAATTTGAGAGCTTTGTTCTCAATATTAACGGTTTTACAATTAAATTGCAACCATTTAATGTCATTTTGTGTATGAATATGGAGAATCAAATGCTCAACATATATCTCCATTGACATACAATGTTCATTAATGACTTGTGAAATGAATTCACATGTATTATCAAGTTTGACTTTCTTTATGGTATAATCAAAGAATTATACCCTCAATATGATTATTAAAGCAATGAATCTTGAGAAAGTCGTATTTCATTTGGCTAATAAACACACATGTGACCATCTACTAGATGCGTCAATCAATACAATAAAATATCAAAACGTTCCGCACAAAGGCTGAACAGATCCACATCTATGACCATGTATTCTTTACAAGAACACAAGGGATCCATTCCCAACTTTGGTTGGAGACTATCTCACTATGAGTTTTCACTTTATTTCATTGGACATGGAATTATATACATCCAAATATAAATTCACCAGCATTATCAAATAACCTTGCAAACTTTAAGTTGCGGTTTCATGACAAGGATAAATGTGACATTTTAATCAATGCGTTAATCGAGTCAATGCGTCCATTGAATCGATGTAACTGTTATAACCATAAGGTATATAAATGTCACATTGTGGGTGATCAGCCCAAAATCATTTCCTTGTATATACTTATGAATAAACAAAGTCCACGTTATTTTGTCTAGTGAAAACGACATTATCATATTGCTTTCTAAGCAAGTAACATATGATAAATAATTAGGAAGAATCGTATGGTTCTTCACGGGATGTTCTCAAACATTTTCATAATTTCTCGCATCATTATTAAACCAGGATGACCAACCTGATTAAGCCAAACATAATCTATTGGATGTTTTACTTATAATATATGAGATTCTTTTAACTCTCTCCCTCGAGATGATAACACTGTATGTTTATCAATCTCGAACTGAATCCCATTTAGAATATCATATCCTTCTCGGATTATGTATTTTATCTTAAGAGAAGAAAATGTTTCAAGTATTTCAATTTCATTCTCATAAATAATGACATGTATTTGCTCTTCAAGAGCTTTTAATGAGGTGTATACATTTGATTGTATTCACGCTATATACTTTCATTCTCATATGAGAGAAAATTTTCTTATTTCTTGTCATTTTTCTTTTCTCACTTCAGGTGAGTATACAATTTGCGATGGCTTTTTAAAAGTTTCAATCGCATAGAGTTCCTCGGAACATAATAATGATACCATTAATCCTTCTAGGATTATTTATATATAAATATTGAGGCACAATCCAAGTGATTTTGTTCATTACTTTGTCATTTGTCCTTTTCCTTGACATATTTGTTTGATGTTTGGACTACTATTCCAAAAGCTTCTCGTTTTTCAAACGAGTTTAATACATACTTGGTTGCCTCTTATCATTTATTGGCCAATATTTTTTTATCTCTACGCTCATTCACATAGCGGAGATTCAAGATCCTCATTTATTATACCACGCGCTTTATTTTTTTTTTTTTATTGTGTCGACACATATTATGTATTTGGTTCACCATTTTTATTGTAATAACATGGTTAATCGAGATCTCTAAATCATTCTCAATGATTTTACTCAGGTACCTGATTTCAATATTAACCATAACGATCTCTTTACTCCTCCTTGGGAGTTTAACTAATCCTCTCATCAATAATTTGCTCCATTTTAATTTTGAGGATATTCTTTATCTTTGGAACCAAAGTAGTCTATCATGTCTATAGACTTAATAGATTCTCTTTCAGAGATCTAATCATATTGGAGCATTCAGCTGTAATATGAGATTTTCTCATTTTCTGTTAAATGAATTATCCTTTGAACTTCAAAGTTCATATTCTTGAGGATCTATGATAATTCTTATAATCTCATCCATCAGCTCTTTAATTTGCAACGTCTTTTGAATAGTTATTCTTTTGGACTTTTTGAACTTCAAATTCATATCAATATGTCAAGGATATTAACTATTCAATGATTTTCCCATGGAAAATTCTCATCAAAATGATTATTGCAAATTTTGTAATAAGCACATTCATACTTGATGGCTTAATATACTACATGCACGACTGCATGTTCTATGTCAAAACATAGAGATTAAATTTCACCATAACTTTTGTAATCCATTTGATTTGCTTTATCATTTATTCTGACATAATCTCGCTTATGTTTTGTCGATGTGGGATTCTTTAATTCTCCCCCTCGAGATGATAACTCTTCTAGTTTATTCATCTCGTATTGAATCCCACTTTAGGATCAACAACATATCCATCTTGGATCATGTGTTTTATCTCGGATCCTTTAAAATTATAATACGGAATTCTAAAAAAAACGAGATCGAAAATATTATTATTTTAGAAACCGTTTACATTAATGATAACAGCGATTACAGAAAGGATTATGGCAATAAAAAGTAAACACAAATTTATGCAATACTCTTCGGGGGTAAATTCTCCAACGAAAAGACCATAAATCGAAGAAAGAATTATACCGATAACGAAAATTAAAAACCAGCGGAACAATTTTCGTACAAAGTGAAACATTTTTCTTACAAAATGAAAACTCAACAATTTTTTTTTTTTCGTAAGAGGGAGAAGATAAAATGTTGAGTGATTTGAAGAATGAAAAATATGAGTGTATTTATAGATTGAAAATATTTTTCATAACCGTTAACTAGCTGTTGTAAAAGTAGAAAAATTTTGAATTTTTTTCTTTGTTACCGTTAGAGGTAATAATTAAAACGAAAATTAATCTGAAAAATATTAATGAATTTTCTGTAAAATTTACCGGATAAAAATATATAATTATAGGTGACTAAAAAAACCATATATAGTAATCAAAACATAAATAAAATTTAACAATAATATTAAGGTGATAGAGTCAGCCATATTGCATTATTAAAAATTATGGTGATGAAATCATCCACATTATAAACATAAATAAATTATGGTGATGAAATCATCCATATTAGAACATTAAATAAATTATTAGGCGGTAAACCGACCATTAGCAAATAATAAAACTGTAAATAAATTATTAGGCGGTAAACCGACCATTAGCAAATAATAAAAGCAGTAAATAAATTATTAGGCGGTAAACCGACCATTAGCAAATAATAAAAGCATTAAATAAATTATTAGGCGGTAAACCGACCATTACGAAATAATAAAAGCAGTAAATAAATTATTAGGCGGTAAACCGACCATTAGCAAATAATATAAATAATTATGGTGCATGAAGCAACCGCAGAAAAATAAGATGATAAAAAGGGTGATACTGTCCAATTGTCCATTATGATAATATTATTTTTCTTTTATCATGAACGTAGAGTGATCGTGCTGATAACGTGTTATAAAAAGAATGAGGATGGGAGATTTATTATGGCGATAATTAAACTGTAAAGAAAAAAATATTTATACCCTTTGAAATTAGGATATTGAGAGAATGATGAGAAGAGAGCAAGAGAGATCAAAGTATAAAATTATGATTCTTGTGTAAATGTTGTGTATGTTACATTGAACAAACTTGTTCACTTATATAGAGGTTTAAAAGATGAAGCTACTAAATTAAATAGTGATATGAAATCCATCATTTCTTATAAGTTGTAGAAATCATTTTCTAAGTTGCAGATCATCAGTAATTGATTTCTTCAACATAAATGATTTTTCTTATTCCCCATTATTAATTAACACACAAACCAAACCTCACGCAACACGACCAAGACTTATAGTAGTAGTAAAGAAGATTTGTGTACCTTAAAAAAAAAAAAAAAGCAGAGAAACACTTTCTTCATAATTCATATGATCTCTCTCTCTCTCTCTCTCTCTCTCTCTTAAGCTTCTCTCATGGTTTCCTCTTCTCTCTCTCTCCATCAATGTCTCTTCCGCCGTCACCGACACAATCTCCGACAACTTTACTATCTCCGGCGACAAAACAATCGTCTCCTCCGGCGGAATTTTCGAACTTGGTTTCTTTAAACCAGGTCCTTCTTCAAAATTCGACATAGGTATGTGGTATAAACAACTCTCTATGCAAACATACGTTTGGGTAGCTAATCGAGACAAACCAGTCACCGACAAGAACACATCACTTCTCAAAATCTCCGACGGTAACTTAATCTTAGTCGACGGTAAAAACCAAACTCCGGTTTGGTCTACCGGTCTCACTTCCACTTCTACCTCTGTTTCTCCTCTCAAAGCGGTTTTGTCCGACGACGGTAATCTTGTTCTCGAAACCGACGGTTCACCAGCCACCGTGCTATGGCAAAGCTTTGACCATCCGGCGCACACGTGGCTTCCCGGAGTTAAGATCCGGTTTGATAAACGAACCGGGAAGAGTCAAAAGCTCATTTCTTGGAAGAATCAAGAAGACCCATCACCAGGTTTGTTCTCTCTTGAGCTAGATGAGTCCACTGCTTACAAAATCCTTTGGAATGGTTCGAATCAGTATTGGTCTAGTGGTCCTTGGAACCCTCAAAGTCAGCTTTTTTTTTATTCGGTTCCTGAGATGAAACTGAATTACATTTACAATTTCAGTTTCTTCTCTACTTCACTTACTCGATTTACAATCATATGAATGTGTCTGGACAGATAAAGCAGCTTACGTGGTTAGAGAATAATAAAGAATGGAACTTGTTTTGGTCTCAACCTCGGCAACAATGTGAGGTTTATGCTTATTGTGGCTCATTTGGGATTTGTAGTGACAAGTCTCAACCTTTTTGTCAATGCCCTCGTGGGTTTAACCCCGCGTCGCAGAAAGATTGGGACTTGCAAGATTACTCGGCTGGTTGCGTCAGAAAGACTTGAGTTACAATGCGCTCGTGGCGACATTAACGACTTTTTACCTCTTTCGAAAATGAAATTACCTGAGAAACCGGATGTAGTGGTGGTAAGGAGTCTTGGTGAATGCGCATCGGGTTGTGAATGGAATTGTTCTTGTGAGGCTTATGCACATGATGGAGGCTCGAATCGGTGTTCGAGTTGGAGTAAAGATGTGTTGAATCTTAAGCAACTCGATGATGATAATAGCGAGGGGAATACGTTGTTTGTGAGACTAGCTGCTTCTGATATGCCTAGTGGTGGTTCTTATAGTAATGAGTAACAAGATGATGATATTTGGGGCGGTTTTAGGTTCGTTAGGAGTGATAGCGCTTGTTCTGTTAGCCGTAATCATGATCTTAAGGTATCGGAGGAGGAGCAAGAGAATGGGAGGAGAGAAGAGTAGTGATGGTTCATTGGCTGCGTTTAGCTATCGAGAATTACAAAGTTAGGAGGAGGAGGAGGTTTTGGTTCTGTGTTTCAAAGGGTTTTACCCGGATTCTAGTGACATTGCGGTGAAGAGGCTTGAAGGTATTAGTCAAGGGGAGAAGCAGTTTAGGACGGAAGTAGTTACGATTGGAACGATCCAACACGTAAATCTAGTGAGGCTTCGCGGGTTTTGCTCTGACGGAAACAAGAAACTGCTTGTATATGATTACATGCCTAACGGTTCTTTGGATTCTCATCTCTTCATGAATCAAAACGAAGACAAGATCGGTCTTGTGTGGAAATTACGGTACCAGATCGCGTTAGGGACGGCTAGAAGGTTGGCGTATCTTCACGACAAATGTAGAGATTGTATCATACATTGCGATATTAAACCCGAAAACATTTTGTTAGATTCGCAATTCTGTCCTAAAGTTGCGGATTTTGGTTTAGCCAAGCTCGTGGGTAGGGATTTTAGTAGGGTTTTGACTACAATGAGAGGCTATCTTGCACCGAATGGATTTCGGGAGTCGCGGTAACAGCGAAAGCCGATGTTTATATCTACGGGATGATGTTGTTCGAGAATTGTTTCTGGTAGAAGAAACACGGAACAATCAGAGAACGGGAAAGTCAGATTCTTTCCGAGTTGGGCCGCGACTGTACTCACGAAAGACGGAGATATTCGCTCGCTGCTAGACCCGAGACTAGAAGACGAGAGCGTGGATATCGAGGAGCTGACTAGAGCTTGTAAAGTGGCGTGTTGGTGCATACAAGACGAGGAGAGTCATAGGCTGGCTATGAGTCAAGTTGTTCAAATTCTTGAAGGTGTCTTGGAAGTGAATCCGCCGCCATTTCCAAGATCAATTCAAGCTTTAGTTGATAACGATGAATCTGTTGTCTTCTTTACTGAGTCGCCGTCTTCGTCGAGTCATAATTCTTCACAAAAACAAAGCCATTCTTCCTCTTCTTCTTCTTCCAAGAAAACGACCAATAATAATAACTCTTCGGCTTAGTTGATGTAAACTGTTATTATCAATGTGTAATTTTATATATGCTTAACTAGTTGTAGCATGGCAAGTAATCACTAAATTTTCTTCCATTGTATAATTATTTATTTGTGACAAGAATCACACAAATTACAGAAAATTAGATTGTCCTCATTTCCATTAGAATTCATGTGCTTTCGTTCGTTTGATTACGAATGTGAGATGGGCCTCAAGCTAATGCCTCAAAATGTGTAAGGTAAGCACGCATATTGCATACCCTTACATACATAGTCGAATACCTTGGCGTTTTCATGTCTCTTCCATTGTATAAATTATTTATTTGTTACAAGAATGTAATATTGATCACACAATATACAGAAAGTTATATTGTCCTCATTTCCATTTGGAATCCATTTGATATAGTCCTCACACAATAATATTTTTTGTTTGTTTGTTACATTTGGACAAGAAGAAAGACATTAAGAGAATAAGTTAGTTGGTCCAGTTAAGATATTCATGGTCCCAATTATAATGGTATAAGTTTCAAAAAAAAAAAAAATTATAATGGGTATATGGTATATGGAATACATATTAGAGTAGATTATCATTATTTTCTTACAGTTGCTTGCATATATCATTTTTTTTTGGTGAATGACGGGGGAAACCCCCCCCCCCCCCCCATTTCGTTGCTTGATATATTATGATAAAACATATAACATGCTATTGCTTTATCGATTCTTGGATCATTTATTAGCAACTGCAAAATTTCATATAATGCCAAATATTCTTCTAATTTTATTGTTTGTTTATGAGAGCAACATTATTGGAGACAATGTGAGTGTGTCTCAGAATATAAAATTATTATAATTTGAGAAAAAGGAAGAAAGAGAGTGTTTTTGGTTGAAATAATATGGTGTGTTGAAATATAAAATTAATAAAATGTGAGTAAAGAGAGGAGATAGTGAGAGATTGTGTCTCAGGGAAGACATAAGAGTAGAGTGTATGTCTTTAAATATAAAATTAATAAAAGTTAAGTAAAAAAATGAAAAAAAGGTATAAAGTTGAGTAAAAAGATGAAAGAGTGTGTTAAAAGGATAAGAGAGTGTGTTTTTAATATTTTTTTATTTGTGAGACATAACACTTTGTCTCGAATGGGATGGCCTGAGAGAAACAAAATACTACTCCAAATATTAATTTATTTGTTCTCATTACTAAAAGAGAACGAGAATGCCACTTCAAATGAATTTTTAGATTAAACCGTATTCCTCCTAAACCTAAATATGTATTCATTTTCTGTTAAAGAATTCTTATGTATCATAATTCTCTCACACATATAGCTTTTGAATTGTGTTGGTTTTGTAGAACAACAATGGAGATTCGCCCGTTAAGGTCGATTCCGAGGGAGCTGAGTAACCTTACACACACTTCTTCATCAATACCATCTTTACAAAACCATTCAGTACCATTAGACATTTCCTTTGCCGAAGAGGAAGAGAAAGGATTCTCAGACCTATTCCCACGGTCCCATGAATGCCTAGAGGACATGATCTCAGAGTTATTAGACCTGTTTACCGAACCATCATCACCAATATGGTCATTAGACAAGACCGAAGATGATGGAGACGAAGAAGAACAAAGAGTAGTCTCATTCATACAATGCCCCTCAAAAACTTTGGCGCATTTGACGAGTAATTTCTTTTGCCACTTGTCTAGTCTCATCATCATCATCTCCATACGAATGAGGCGACGAAGCAGCAATAGCCTTCCTAGGACTAGGCTTCAAGACAACAATTCGAGTTGGCTGCGCAATGTCCTGCTCCTTGCTCCTAAAATCTTGAACTACACATTTATGAGCATCGACAGGTCTCAAGACCGTAATTCGCTGACTCTGCATTCTCCTCCTCAACGAGCTTGAATGACCCCTTGACCTGACCACAAAAATGCATAACCAGATTAAAATAAAAATAAAAACTGGGCATTGATATGCAGATCCGTTCTTTGGAGCGCATGCTACAATACGGAGAACAAAACATTCGGCGTGCGGTGCCTTTGGCGCTTGGTCTCCTATGTATATCAAATCCAAAGGTGATTATTTTTGTAAATATAGTTTTACCTTCACTGTTTACATAATATTGCTGGTGGTTGAATATAATAATGCTGGTTTTTAATATTCTTCTACAATTCCAGGTAACTGTAATGGACACGTTGAGCCGTCTTAGCCATGACACAGATTCAGAAGTTGCCATGGTTAGTGATCATTTCTATTCACAGCCTGTCCAGTTAATTGCATAATATTGAGAGGGGACTGATCTTTCTTCTGACTCGGACTCCTACAGGCAGCAATTGTTTCTTTGGGACTGATTGGCGCTGGAACTAATAACGCAAGGATAGCTGGGATGCTTCGGAACCTCTCCAGCTATTATTACAAGGACGCCAGCCTTCTCTTCTGTAATGTGTTCCTCAAAAAAGTTTACTTTTGTTTCTGTGCCCTTGTAATAGATCTTGTTCTTGTTGAATTACTCTGCTCACTTGATAAGTCATTATGCAGGTGCGTATTGCTCAAGGTCTGGTGCACATGGGAAAAGGTCTCTTAACACTCAGTCCCTTCCACTCTGAACGGTTCTTGCTATCGCCGTAAGTTGTTCTTTCTCTTTATTACCGATATAACATGATTTTTTTGATAGTTTAGTGTTCAAAGCTTTGTTATGTGAATCCTTTCCCTTGTCCAGTGAGTTGCATAATATTGAGAGGGGACTGATCTTTCTTCTGGCTCGGACTCCTACAGGCAGCAATTGTTTCATTGGGACTGATTGGCGCCTACACGCCTCTTCTGGAACTTGGAGGACCACCCAATCCCTGAAGGTGCCGATCTTGATCTTATTTATCGTAAAATCAAACTAGCTCTTCATCGAATGGGCGTTCATGGTTATCTGCATACCTGGGCGTATGGTGGCAAACTGAGCCACAGCGAATGTGAGTTGGACCGCTCCGACATCCTACACTTTCCCTCACCGCCACCAAAAGGTGAAAATGTTTATTATGCTTTAATTAGAGAGTAATTTGTAAGTACGTATGTTTGTAATCGATATCTCTGAAATATATATTTAGACTATGCTTTAAAAGATGGAAAAGCTCATCTTCGTTCATTGAAAAATAACTCAAAATAAAACAATATGTTTCATTTGACAAGAATTATTATTTTTTGGCTATTGAAATTTTCCTCTTCTTTTAATAACAGAGCAAATAAGGGATTAAAAACTTGAGTTCATATGCATGCATTGATAATAGGTCCATGCAGTTTTATCCCCTAAACATTTGTTAGATTAACCAATTAGAAATGATATAGTCACGATGGACATAAAATACAATAATTTGGATTTCACAAAGAACACAAGTCATTTGACCATCTTATTTTCAAATATCATCAACAAGAGCTAAATATAAAATTAAATATAAAATTATTAAAATTTGAGTGAAAGGAAGAAAGAGAGTGTGTTTTGGTTGAAATAATGAGGTGTATTGAAATATAAAATTAATAAAATTTGAGTAAAGAGATGAGATAGTGGTGATATTTGGAGAGAGAGAGTATCAATGAGGTGAAATTTTTGATACTTTTGAAGAGAGTATGAGTGTGTTTTTAATAATTTTATATTTAAAGAGAGTATAAAATTAATAAAAGTTGAATAAAATGATGAAAAAAAAGGTATAAAGTTGAGTAAAAGGAAGAGAGAGTGTGTGTTTTAATAATTTTATATTTTATGATACCCACAAAAGATCATGGGTGCACGTGCCCTAATTCCGTTGTTTCTACATCTAGTTAACCTAGACTTTGAGATTGAATAAAAGAAGTGAAATTGGGCCCATTGGGCCAAAGTATATAAACGCACGAATAATACGCGGTTGGGATAAGCGTAAGCTTCAATCCAAACAGGCCTTAACGGCTTATAGGGTTTATCATTTCCAGTTATCGTCAATCGTAAATCGAATTCTCAACTTCTCCTCCACGGATCTCTCGATGGCCGCCTCCGCCGTCTTCTCCGGTGCCAGATCGATGCTCCGAGCTGCTTCTTCCCGGAGCGTCACTGCTGCTTCTACTGGCCGATTCACCTCTCAGGCGAAATCCGTTCCGCCGATGTTTAGAGCCACCGCCAGAAGAAACTCTCTGCTTTCTCCTCTCCGGTTAGTCAATCTCTGTTACACCCATTCGCGTTTCCAGATTGAATTTCTCTGAGTATTGCGTATCCAGATGGAATTTTGCATCCTGATTCGAATTCCTATGATACTTTGAATTTGGTTTGATGATAGAAATCCTGTGGAGTTGAGCTTCTGTTTGGAGTCAATGTTACCATACCACACTGCCACAGCTTCAGCTTTGATGACTTCAATGCTTTCTATCTCTGGACAGAGCTATGGCTGGCTCTCTGATGGTACTTTCTCACATCTTTTTACTACTCTGTGACTTTATAATCTCTGCTAAATGAGTGGATATATATATGCTTTGCTTTGCTTGATCGATGATCTGTTTTGGTAATTGTTTCCTTTCCTTTTGATCTCTCCTAGTGTAAGTTAACCTTTGTGTGATTTAGATTCATGTATTGAGAATTGGATTAGATTTGAATCACTCTTTGTTGGTTTTGCTACGAGAGAAACTGGATCAATTGTTGTTTCTGCTTGACATTGTAAAGAGATGGCCTAGTTTTTCCATGTTTGTAGGCTAATTGAAGAATATACAAAGACAAAGAAGCCAATGATGTGGGTTTTCCAGTTTATCAATAGGCCTTAGATAATCCCATCAGTGTTTCATTCTTACATATCTTCTTCAAAATCGTTTAAGTGGTGCTCTTTTCTTGTTTAGTTATTGGATTCGAGTTGGCTTTAATTAGAGAATTTGAATTAAAGAATCATTACTGATTGGTCTTATACTCCCAGCTTGCAATGATGATGTGTGATGAGTTAGCCAGAAGATCACTGAAGCTAGCTTGTATTTTTCCTGAGTTTCTTGGAGAGATTGTCTTTGTTTTTAGCCTCTACATGTTGTATTTTGATTAGATGAGTAACTCATGTTTGGTATCATTTATCAGCTTGCAAAGAGGACTTTTGATGATGTCTACCAGTACTCAGTGCGAATTCAAGACAAGGTTTAAGAGAGTTTAGGCAAAGAATAAACTGTTGTGATCCACAAACACAAATGATTATCTTTTGTCTTCAATTTCACTATAAAAGACATCCTTTAACTCTCTCTAACATCTCTCTCTTTTTGCATCAACAACAAATCTCATATGCATCTTCAAATGAGCTGCTCAGTACAAGAAATTTAGCACAAAACTATTAACTTCAAAACCCAACACTCAAGAGATCATAAAAGCAAAGACACAAAAATAGAGACTTTAAATCCAACTCAAAAATAAACTTCTCTATACAACAGAGACTATTCACACACAAAAAGGTTTGGTTTTGACTTGTTTGTTTCTACAAATTTACATTGAGCAAAAACATAAGTAAATCTACTTGTGAACAGATAAAGAACAAATATGAGAAAATTAGTATGTTCAAACATTTGAAAAAGTTCAAAAACAGAAGTAGAAACATTACCAAAGTTCCTAGTGTATTCTCAAGCGAGAAGACCAACTCCATGTATCATAGTAGGTATACAAAGATTTTGCGAGCTCCAAAACCAAGTGGCTTTCCTCGATTAAGATCGAATTGTTCTTTTACTACTGTCATTAGAAAAATATTCACTTATCATTATGTGAATGAAGTCTATGAAACCACTACATGAAGAAATTACTAAGATGTTCGGTGTCACAAATGCGTCCATGAACATTCTCTTGATAGCATAATTATCCACGATATCTGGAAAAAAAAAAGCTTATCATATTTGGGGAAAGAATAAAAAAGCAATTGAGAAGAAAAAGTTTTTTACGTGTTCTAGAGAAAAAACTTATTGTTAAACAAGCTTTATAATTTGTTTCTTTGAAAGTAATGAGATGCTTGATCCAAAACGGAATCTATTTCGGGATCGAGTTATTACTAACCAAGAGAGTCCTAACAAAAAACATGGCAACTTTTGTACAAAAAGATCATCTTCTTCGGTCGTTCTTTGAGTGTTTTGTCAATCTTTTTCCTTTCCTCTCTTAGAATTCTTTTCAATCTCTTTCCTCTTTCCTTTCCTCTCTTGGTATCAAATGTAATAATAGCTTCTCCAATTTCATAGAGATAAGTTTGTTTGTTATTGTATCAGTAAACCACAGAGATTAATAAATAAGAAGTGCTCTTTTTTTTGTACAGATTTGTTATCCCAATCGGTTTGTATATAGTATGCATGATGATCCAATAGATGTCGTGGTCAATCATAGCTGGTTGCCGTGGTGTCTCTCATTAGCATTAGTACTACGATACCGTCGCAAACGGTGCTCTCCTCCAAAACTTCAAGAATACGGTACATCTCCTGGTTAATTCTACCTGCGGAAGGCCGATTGCCCATAAGAGAATATTATGTAACATTCTCTCATGTCGTGTATACCCTGGAAAATATATCTATGTTATGATTTGGCATTTAATCATGTCATAAATCAAACCGTTATGAATCAAACACATTGTGTTGCTTGGGAGTCTCAATCTTAATCATCGTAAACTCATCTATAAATTCAACCATTAATCAAACGAGATTACCAAGATGTCTCACGCCCATATACTGAAAATAAATTAATCTATAATCAAATGCTTAATTAATGGGTTTATCCTGCGACATCTGGTTATTAATTTATAAACACATTAATAAGATGCTTGATCCAAACGGAACCTATTTCGGGATCGAGTTATTACTAACCAATAGAGTCCTAACAAGAAAACAGATGTTAAAACAACTTTTGTACAAAAAGATAATCTTCTTCGGTTATTCTATGAGTGTTTTATTCATATCTTAAAATCTTCTTGCTATTCTCTCTAATTTCACCACAAAAAAGTGAAAAAAAATCTTGGAGAGATCTTCTCCGGCCTTTGATCTTGGAGGGGGCATGTTGGGATCCTCTACTTCTTCGATCATGTAACAACTTTCGTCCGCGCTCATGGTTAAGGTTTCTCGTGGGGGAATTTTATCGATCGATAATGATGAAATTAGGGTTTATTGCTATGGTAATAATGACCTATTCAACGGGTAAACCAAATATATATAACAGCATATCCAATTTAGATCCCCAAAATTCTCAGTTTCTTGGAAAAGAAGTTATTAAAATAAGTCAAGACATCCTTTAATTCTCTATGATCTCTTCTCATAGGCATCTTTGTTAAAGAACCTCATGGGTATTTCTTGTTTTTTAACACAAAAGAAAAAAAGATCCAGCGTTTCTATTACATCAGTTCACAGAGGACTAGGATATAATGGAAAGGGTGGATCAGAATCCAACAACATCAAGTTTGTGGCTGCTAGTAATCAGTCACAACCTACTATCAGAACTGGAGTTGCTGAAGTAAGAAGACTGGAAGTCAGTACAAAACTAAAGAGTGGATGTTATTTTTGCGGTAAGCATGGGCACATACGAGCCTATTGTTACAAGTACTGGGAGAGAATCAGACGGCTTCAATATGAGGGAAGATTCACTTGGAATGGTAGTCGTAATCAGATCTGGGTAAAGAAATCAGATGTAAAAGCACCTGCTATAAGACAAGGATCTAAACGTACTTCACAATTTGGGTTCCGATGTAACATGGCGATTGTGTCAGAAGAACAAGAAGATACAGGTCCATGGTATTTTGATAGTGGTAGTTCTCGACACATGACGGGAACCTTGGGCATTCTGGACAACTTCAAGACAATTAAGAAAGGCAAGGTTACTTTCGGGGACGAAGGACATGGTCGCATTCAAGGAAAAGGGCAGACATGTGATACAGGATTACCCAAACTAATGAATGTATATCTGGTGCAGGGTCTGAAAGCAAATCTCATCAGTGTGAGCCAACTGTGTGACGAAGGGTTGACAGTATGCTTCACGAAACATGACTGCAAGGCAATAGACAGCAAAGGGAAGACTGTGCTGATGGGAGTTAGAACTGGAAACAACTGCTACATGTGGAAGAAAGAGGCTATCAACTGCTTCAGTGCAACAGATGATCTAAACCTATGGCATCAACGGTTGAGTCACATGAATGTTCGAAGCCTTACGTCTCTCACAAAACAGGAGATGGTCAGGGGAGTTCCCCAACTTAAGGGAGGAGAAACATTTGTGTGTGGACCTTGCAGCAAAGGTAAGCAGGTGAAAGTTCAACACAAGAAGGTGGTGGATGTTCACTCTGAATCAACACTCGATCTGGTTCACATGGATTTGATGGGGCCTACTCAAGTGGAGAGTGTCGCCGGGAAAAGATATGTGTTTGTTCTCGTAGACGACTACACAAGGTATACTTGGGTCAGATTTCTCCGTGAAAAATTTGAAGCAGCAGACAGCTTCAGAATCTGGGCTTTACAACTGATTAATGAACGAGGAGGAATCAAGGAGATACGCAGTGATCATGGTGGTGAATTCCAGAATGGGTATGATATGGTCAAATTTACCTAAGACCTACTCTCTCAAATTAAGAGATCACGGTAGTACTTAGGGTTATCGAATCCACAGGGAATCAGGAAACACAATAGATCCAATAAATTCAGATTAAGCTAGGCAGAATAAGTAGAATGCAAGTAAACAAAGCAGTAAATTCAGTTATGAAAATCAATTAAAATAGAGTCAGGCACAGAGAAATCTCAGGTGAATCAGATATGCAGATGATCAATTAGCAATAGGATTTATGAAGTTCAGTTCCTAAACATGAACACGAAAGTAAAACAAACCAGCTTTCGCTGCGAACATTATCTATGAATAAATCCAAGAAAACCAAATTCCTTTGCGAATCCTATGAATCTAAACAAGCATTAATTGCAGGTTCAATTGTTCACAAAACCCTAAGCCAAATTCCTTTGCGAATAGGAGTTTTGCTCATCAAAGTCTAGATTAGGAAATCAATCAAACTGTCGTTTCTATTAATTATCCTAAGATCAGATTTCAGGTCATGAATCTAAAATCAGCAATAAACTCAAGACAAGATGAAGAACAATCTAAATATATTAATCCTAAGCAATTATGATCAGATCTAGCAAATCATCAACAACCTTTGAAAATCCCTAAACCTAACAAGGAAATTACTCAGACATAATCAAAGAAGAAAACATCTTTTTATTAATGAAAATCTCTAAGTAATTGATAAAATAAAGCCTAAGCCTAAACAATGGCTTGGAAAACATATATATAGAGGTCCTAAACCATCATAGACATAAAAGTAAACATCTGGGCTTTCTTTGCGAAAAAGGAAATCTTCAGATTTAAGAATTGGGCTTGATCGACTCGCCTGTCGATCGACACACAAGGTGTCTGTCGATCGACACGACATCCTCTGGAAAATCTTTACGTCTCATCAATACCCGTGTCGATCGACATGCATAATCCCTGTCGATCGACACTTGGCCTTCTGGTCGATTTTGATCTGATCTTTTCAGCTCTTTCCTCCTTGATATTCTATAATGCTCCAAAAGCTCCAGTAAACATCTTTTATGCTCCAAACGGTCTAGTTCCTGTAAAGACTCTAAAAACACATAGAAAACACATAAAAAACACTAAAACATAGACTTATATCGTGGCCTAAATAGGGTAAAAACCACGATATATCAGGGTACATGAAGGAATTCTGTGAAGATCATGGTATTGTGCATCAGTTTTCAGCCCCTTGGACGCCTCAACAAAATGGTGTAGTAGAAAGGAAAAAACAGGACGCTGCAGGAAATGGCTAGAGCAATGATACATGGAAACAACATTGCTGAGAGATACTGGGCAGAAGCTGTAAGTACTTCATGTTACATTATCAATAGGGTCTATGTACGGAAAGGATTGTCCAAGACACCGTATGAGTTGTGGAAAGGTAAGAAGCCAAATCTCAGCTACTTTCATGTATTCGGATGTAAGTGTTACATCCTGAATGACAAAGACTATCTGGGAAAGTTCGATTCGCGAAGTGATGATGGTGTTTTTCTGGGCTATTCCGAGAGTTGTACAACCTTCAGATGTCTGAATAAAAGAACAGGGGTGATTGTTGAATCAGTCAATGTTCCTATTTTTATGTTCTTTAATCCATATATTTTACATTTTAATCCATATGTTTTTTTTTTAATTAAGTTTTAGTAAGGTTAGTTTAGTAATTTCGCAGTAGAGAGAGGGTTATAGGGTTATATTTTAGTTAATAAACCAATGAATATTTTAGTTAATAAACCAATTTGGATTTATTAATTTGAATTTTAACAGGTTGTGAATAAGAAGCGGCGGCCATCAAATAGCGGTAAATCCGAGAAATCCAAAAGGGCCAAGTTGGAGAACTCCTCTACTTTCATAGAAAGAAAGGTTGAAAGAGCTGTGTACTCAAGCAAGACTAGTGAAAGAGATGTGTTTTCAAGCAAAACTATTGCTGATGTAAGTTCCTTCATTTTATTGTTATCTAATTGTATATGAGAGTAATCATTGCTTTAGCTTTAGATTATAATATTGTATTGTTATTTAATTATATATGAGAGTATTCATTGCTTTAGCTTTAGATTAAAATATTGTATTGTTATTTAATTGCAGATGAGAGGAATCATTGCCATTTGCAATGATGCTCTGACCAAAATTGGGACAATTGCTAACCAAAAAAACTTTTCGGATGCCATGCACTCCTCCCTGGTATAAAGCATCTACTAATTTATGTTTTTATTAGAGTTATTTAAGTCAAATCATGTTTTTGATTTGTATATTTTAATTGTTCAGAAACGTAGGTTCACAATTTCTAGATTTTCCTGGATAGAGCATAGTCCTGAGATAATCCCTCCTCAGTATACGCAAGACACTGGTAATTCTTCAAAATAAGCCTTTTTTTTTTATTTATCATTTGTTAAATACTACTTAAATGTTTATTTTTCTTGTTTACAAAATGTATTTATTTGCAATTCTTTTCTTTGTCCTTAAGTTTCATAGTATTATATTTTACGCAGGTAACTGCTGGGCAGTCGCTCTGTTCAGGCAGTGGTTTTGCCTCATCAATCAACTTAGGCTTCCTCTGTCTACTAAAGACACTCTTTCGATTGAGAAGATTGAGGCGGGGGTCGATGCTCAGTTTATTGGCAAGACGAAAGGAATCTGCCACACTTCACATGCCTCTCATTTCATGGAATCACAGAAATACATTAGCGAAATGATTGTCCACGCCAAGCCGGAGGATCTTGAACTCGAGGCAGATTTTGAGAACCGAATTGAAGAACTATTGAAGGTAAGGCCAATCTCTGCAAGCATGTGGACATATCCGAGTTATGATGATCGTGAATGTCGAGTAAGTTCTAAACCCACTTTCTAGTTTTTTTTAGTCTATTGAAACAAGTAGACATATAAGAGTTTTAATACTTGCTGGTGCCCACTTAATTTCTTTAATATCAAATTATAGAACTTTTAATCAAAACATGGTTTCTTTTCTGATGTTTGATAAATCAATGGCATTTTGCTATTTTCAACGAAAAGAAGAGATTGTTTTCAAACTTTTTAAATGGAGGCTCATTTTTGTTATCTCTCTGCTACTGTTGTACAGTCCGCACGAGCTCTAGCTTTCCTTTTTTCGATATTTTTAGTTTATTGATTAATTATTTTAATTTAATCCAGGGAGTTATTTCGCCTACCGAGTTAGAGAGGAAGTATTCTAAGTATGAAGAAGAGGGGTCGGGACACAACTTCCTCTTGTTGGGATGCGGGATTGATCATACCACCGGTAAACCTATTCCTTACTGGGAAGGTTTCGAATCCCAAGGGGATATGTATGGTGAAGCTGGATTCTTTCGTTTGCGCAGGGGACAAGGTCTGATTCTTGAAGTGGTGGAACTCAAGGTGAAAAATAGAACTAATTGTTTGTATTATCTATTGTTTTGCTTCTTTTTGTATTAACTAATTTTTTAATTTTTTTCTTCTAGGTGGATGAACGTTCTGTTAACAGAGCACGTAAGAACGATCACCGTAGAGCACGTAAGCGTAACGCTCGTCGTCGTAGTGCACGTTGATAGATAAAGCTAGATAAGTCAGGTTTAATGTTTTTTGGGACACGATGTTTTGATTACTGTTTGACTTTTTAATGTGTTTCGTCAAAATCTTAAATTTAGATATGGTGTTTGTATGAATATTTGTCTTTTGAAGATCAAAACACCTAACCATCCACTTGTCATATACAGATGACAACATCCATCTTGTTTATATAATTAATTTAATGTTGATAGTTGTCAATGTACAATACTTTAATATTTTGCTCTCTTTCCCTAACAAATGAGAACCAGAGAAAGTGTGCATATTTCATTGTTATCTCGTGACAAATTATTATTGTTAACACTTGCCAAAATTGTATTTCATTATTATGAGCACGTACAATTATTTTGAGTCCCTAGAGGACTATAATCAACAAAATTGTATTTCGTTTTTTGTCTCCAGATAACAATGAAATATGCATTCGGTTTAGTTGGGTTTGAATTCAAATCGATGTATTTCAATTAGATCTTGAGATTAAAAAAAAATTATAACGAACATATGTTTCTCGTTTCAAGTGACACATGAATGTTTAGTTTAAAACATTTTTCAAATGCATTCTCTTTTTGAGAGTTTAGCAGAGACAATGGTACTAACCGGTTACTATATAATAATAGAATTGTTGTAGAAATTCTAAATTCTGTTTTCATTTTTATTGCGTTTTTGTAATAAAGAACTATATATTTGTGTGTCTATTGCGAATAAATTGAAAAGTATGAATAAGAACTTAAATAATGTTTTCACTTGTATTTTTCGTAGCTATACTTAACAAACGGTTGCAATAGAGTTTTTGCTACGAATTTGATACGGATAACAGTTAGTGGCTGCGTTCGTGGCTATTGTAATTAGTGGCAAATTGCGAGTAATTTGCTACGTTTTTGGCACCGAATTTTCCGTAGCAACAAAGTTGCAATTTGCAACAGAATAATCTGTAGCTAAATTGCTTCGAATTGCCACAGAGTTTTGTAGCTAATCGGATACCATTTGCCGCAAAAAATATTGTAGATAATTAGTGTCAAATGGCCACAAAACAATTTGTAGCAAAATTCGGATATTGCTACTAAATAAATTGTGGTAATCCGTAGCTTTGTCAAAAAAAACACAAAAAAATATATTTAAATTGTTTTTAAATATAATGAAATTGTTTTAACTATGTTGCTAATTTGTCTCGGAGTACTACTTTGTAATAAATAAAGAGAAAAAGACTTTTTTTTTTGTCAACGAGAAAAAGACTTAAATAACATGAAATAGTTATATTGGACAATAATAACACACGGGGTTTTGTAATTCCAAGAATACCTTTAATGAAACTAAAATCATGGTATTTTTGAAATTTCGGGAATCACTTCCCAAACTAGTGTTTTTCCTTCCCAAACTAGTGTTTTTCTTTCCCAAATATGTGTTTTTCTTTCCGAATAGTGTTTTTCTTTCAGAATATGTGTTTGTGATTCTCGGATAGTGTTTTTCCTTCCCGAATAGTGATTTTACTTCCCAAATATGTGTGTTTTCCTTCCCAAATAGTGTTTTTCCTTTCAAAATATGTGTTTTTCCTTTCCGAATATGTTTTTCCTTCCCGAATATGTGTTTTTCCTTCCCGAATAATGTTTTTCCTTCTCGAATCTTTCTAAAAACAATTTCAGGAAGCATTTGTGCAGATTTGGGAAGCCATTCCCGAACCTGTACAATTCTTTCCCGAATCAGTACAATTCCTTCCCGAATTTCCAAAAATACCACGATTTTAACTTTCATTAACGGCATTTTCGTAATTACGCATGCGCGTGGTAAAATAGTCTTTGACGTGGTTTTTTTTTTTGTCGACAACATTTTCATTAACTTAGCCCAAAGCTTTTAGGTACAGTAGAATACAATTATAAATCACTAAAGCAAACAAATAAAATATTAATTTGCATTCCAAGTGTCTCCTTCTAGTGATTCTTCTGCAAACGTGGCAATCATGCATGCCAACTTCCTCACCACCATTGACCTTCTCTTTCAAGATTCTAATCTGCTCAAACCTCTATCACCGGCGATGAGTTCCATTCCAACCACTGCAAAAGGTGATTGATTCAACTATATTCTACTGCAAATTCTTCCTCTAAATTATATATGCCAATACATCTTCGTCGTAGGAACCAAAAACATCGAATTTAACACAGGAAAAATTTAAGAAAGGAGAAAAAAATCTCTGGCTAGCATAAATTCCTCCCATAGTGAAAACGAACTTATGGTTCCAACGCCACACAAGATTTTGTCTCTGATCTTCCCCAAATTCCTCATAACCATCACACTCAATTCTACCATAGACACGTTACTAATATCATCAAGACCCAATAATGGGTAGTAACGATTTATGCTATGAAGAAAGGAGAATAATGAAACGATAAATCGGATCCCGACACAAGTGTATAGCCTTAACTGAAGATGCAGCTGTTGAAGCAGCATTCTGTAGCAGCATCAGGTGGGAGTACTTCAGAAGAGGTGCGGGCCAACTGGTGGGCTTGAAGCTTGATGGGTTTGTGGAGTGGATCAGTCCAAACAAGTAAGGACGTGACTTGCACTCAAGGAAGGCTGGAGGATATCTTTGGAGAAGATTTACTCAAGCTTGAAGATTTCCTTATTCTTAGGAGAAGATAAGGAAAGTGTACTTATCCATGAATATTTATATCGAAGAGTAAATCTAGCATGGAGTGGAGGGCAAGGCTAGGTTAAGCCGCATGCCACTTGTATAAATAGGGGGTGTTTATCCGTGGGAAGGGTTAACACAACCAGAGCAAATCTTAGCAAAGGGGATAAGGGTTTCAAGTAAAAAGAGATCTTGTATCAAGGGCTAAGGGTAGAGAGAGGTTTACGATATCAAGTGTGATTCGTGAACAAGTGAGGCTAGGATTGGGTTGAGAGTGATACGTGTAAGTATTCTAATCAATCAATACTAGTGATTTCATTTGAGGAAACCCTGTGTGTTGTGTTCTTATTCAGAACTATTAGAGTAATTGTTCTGAAGTAGTAGCTATTACATTTTCATTTGGTATCAGAGCGACACTTGTTCGTATTACTACAGGTGAGATCTTGTGGAGAAAATGGATAGCTATGATGAATTGGTTAACAATTCTAAGGTGATACTTGATGGCGGAAACTACGGGTTCTGGAAGTCTAGGATGAAGTTCATAATTGTGGGAATCGATGTACTGGCCTGGAGATCTGTACTGGTACAGTGGGAAGCGCTGTGATAGTAGATGATAAGGGATTCAGGACCCCCAAACCAGAGGAAACATGGACGGATGAAGAATTAAAGAAGGCCAAGTACAACGCCAGAGCCTTGTCTGCCATACATTCTTCTGTAACTAAGAAGACCTTCGAGCTGATTCAAGGATGTGAAACAGCAAAGGAAGCATGGGATCTGCTTCAGACTCACTTCGAAGGAACCTCTAAGGTCCAGAGTTCCAGAAGAGACATGATGGCTTCTCGATTTGAGAACATGAGGATGGAGGAACATAAATCTATATCAGACTTTGGTTCAAGGTTGAAGTCACTGGCACAGGAGTCTGCTACACTGGGAAAGAAGTACAAGGATAAAAAATTGGTAAAGAAGTTCCTAAGATGTCTTCCTGCTCGATTCATGGCTTATAAGTCAGCTCTGAACGTATCTCAAAATACCGAGGATCTTAGCTTTGGTGAAGTTGTGGGGATGCTACAGGCTCATGAGATGGAGCTAAAAAATGCTGCAGATACTCAAGAAAGAACAAAAACTTAGCCCTTACCTCATGTGAGACAACTGAAGAGAGATCCGATGAGTTTGTTGGTAAGAAGGTTCGATCGAGCTCTGAGAAAAATCAAACGAGGTCAAGGTCAGAAGAATACAGGAGGAGGTAGGTTCCAGTCTGAAGGAGAGAAGCAAGGTAAGAAGGCTGAGCTTCAGTGTCACGAATGCAAGGGATATGGTCACTTCAAGTCTGAATGTCCTTCAATTAGGAGAAGGGAAATGAAGTGCTCGGTATGCAAAGGAGTCGGACATACTCAGCAGGAGTGTGTTGGCACTCTGAAGCAAAGAAGAGAGAGGTCAATGATGGCCGAAGAAGACTCTGAAGCTGACAGTGAGGATGAAGAAATCCTAAATAACTTGGTATCATTCGTGGGAATCCTGGAAGTAGAAGGTGAACAGTCTGACTCTGAAGCTGATAATGAGGAACTGGTTGAAAGTTACAAAGAGGTTCGTGAGACTCTCATCAGATTGGAACAGGAAAATCGTGCACTAATAAAGGAGAAGCAGCGGCTTGAAGCTCAGGTTGAAGATCTACAAAGAAAACTTCAGGATGAACAGAAGTTGAGTCAGGAGAGTGTAGTGTTACTAAAGGAAAAACTCAATCTGACGGTCAAGGCAGTCAATCTGGAAAAGGAACTACAAGCTGAGAAGAAGATCTCTGCTGAACTTCAATCTCAACTGGATCTGCAGTACAAGAAGATTCGCATGTTTGCTGGAACAGAAGACAGCTTCTATGACTACAGGCCTATCTTCTCGCAAAGATCTAGAAGCTGTTTTGCCATGTTTAATCGAGATTCTGGAGGGTTACTTTTTGACTTTGAACGTTAACGTTGAGCGGGTGAAAACCGACCCCAACAAGGTTAGTTTAGTAATTTCGCAGTAGAGAGAGGGTTATAGGGTTATATGAGAATTATTTTGGTGTTGGTGGTTGGTGTTTGAGAGAAAATGTTTTATAAAAATCGGACCCAAATGTACTAGTGTATTTGGTTTCCGATCCTCGGATACCCAATCAGGATAATAATTGTTCGGGTCCCGGTCCCACATATATGATAGCTAAAGATAAAAATTCTCTTTCGGCTCGGATCCATGTTCGGATATTCGTTAGACCAGGCAACCTGAACCACTTACTCAACCCAATATGCAAGAGTTACGGCCCAATGAAGCCCAACCCAAAACTAAAATAAAAGATCTTATAAATAGGAAGTCTAGGTTTTTGCAACAAAGAAAACCTAGCGTTTTCTTGTAATTCTCTCTACGGCCGCCGATGGGAAAGAAGAACAAGAAATCCTCCTCTGCGGATGTAATCTTTTTCTTCATGTTTTATATATATATATATTATTGTTGTTGTTCTTAAATCAGTCTTCTTGTTTCTTGAGCCTCTTGTTATTTGTTATCTTTGAATTCAGGATGATTCTCAAATCAAGAAGCACAAGAAATCCTCCACTGCCACCACCGATGTAGGGTCTTCTTTTAAAAGCTTCAAGAGTCATTTTTATCTATTAATGAATTTTGCCTTTATTTTGTTTTGGATTTTCAGGTTGACACAGCTCATGCTTCCTCTTCCAAGTCTTTGAAGAGTGGTCAGAACTCTTGCTACCCAACTTCTTATATATTCAGATATTTCTCCTGCGTTTTATTGTTGTTTAAACACCTAAAACTTATAAATTTTGTTTTAAACACCTAAAACTTACTAAAAAAGGAGTTTTTCTTAGCTATTCCTAGTTTACCAAATATTAGATCGGAGACTTATGAACTTGTAATTTATGATTCATTTGAAATTGTATCAGAGAATTCGATTCAGTATGTTATTAAATTTTAAAATAACTTGAATTTTTTTATTTTAATTAAATTAAATATATACTATTGTTATACTTATGTAATTTTAAACATAAAATTCTGCAAAATATCAGTTTATACGATTGTTATACTTATATAATTTTAAACATAAAATTCTGCAAAATATCAGTTTATTTTTTGTTTGCAATCGAAAATGTTTTAGTTTGATTAACAGTTCTATTAACTAATTTCTTCTGGTCTCAAGATGTGTTTTTATTGAAGAAAGTAGTCATAATTGAGTTGTAAATCGTATTTTTTGTTGGGTCTCACATGGAATGTCTTATGTTGATTTTAACCATTTGTTGTTCTGTCTTTCTATTAGGTAAGATGGTGTTGAAACCTTGTTCGCAAAGTAAGTTAAATGTGAAGAAACACGAGGAGAAATCTGAGGTTAGATTCTGAGGAAATTGATTTTCTTAACTCTTATGATGTTTCATTCTTTGTCAATAACCATGTTTTTTTTTTTTTGCAGAATAATGAAGAAGATGAAAAAATTGATCAAAAATATGTATGTATCTACAAGTAATGAGTTATTGATTTGGGTTTGCTGGTTTTCATAGTCATATTACTTTTATTCCAATTGCAGGAAATCAAAGAATTGTCCAAATCTGTCAAAGAATTGACTGAAGCGATGAAAAAACAACAGGAAATTCTAAATGAGTTGGTTTCGTTCATGGTATATGTTTCTTTCTTTCTTTTCATAATATATTGTATTTGGTCTTACTAGGACTGCTTGCTTGTAGCTGTTGTATATGTTTTGTAGGTTGAGAATTTTGATACTTTTTGATAATTCTATAGGAGAAAGAAACCCCAGACATAGCGGAGGAACCTACGCCTGGTTGCTGTTTTGATTGTAAAGAAGCTGATGGAAACAATTGGCAAACCATATTGGTTAAGGGATTTGAAAATTTGCGTCCAAGCAATGAAATCAAGAAAATGTTGACTAGATATTTCTCTTCATGTGGAGAGGTTCAAAGGGTGTTTGTGCCCTTCGAGTGTGCAACCCGTGTTCCCTTAGGGTTTGTGACTTATTATTCCTTACAAGTATACTCTTGATTAATAACTGAAGATTAATTTTCTTTTTTTACAGATTTGCTTTCATTAATATGAAGAGTGGGAGAAGCGAGGCGTTAAAACTCCATGGAAAATTCTTGCAGGGGAGGAAGCTTGAGGTGAAGGATGCTACAAAATGTGGCGAATACTCTGGCTATACTAACTTTCGTGGCTGTCGTCGTTGTCTAAAGAAACGTCTAGCTCGTGTTCGAGAATGCGGGAGGGATAGATTGTAAGTAACGTAAAAACATATTTCATTATTTTTATTGTTTCTTGATAATAACAAATTTTGACTTGTGCACTAATTCATGAATATTTTTGCTTTTGATATTGCAGTATTTTGAAGCGTGCTCGCCGCCCCTCACAATGTTCGCTCTAGGAACTTATTTTCTTTTATTGTCTAATTTATATATATATATTTTGTGTTGCGATAAACCAGTGTTACGACTCGTTCTTTGTCAACACAGTATGACCCGGTCTATCTATCTCAATTTAATATTTCGGTTTAGTATTTCGAAAACTCTTATATATTGTAAGGATAGTCCACTTTGTGAATCAATCAATCGAATAACAAAATCATTCCTCATTCTCTTTCTTCTACCTTTCTCTCTTTTATCACTATTCTCTTCTTCTATCTTCTGAATCCATTCAACACTGTTACAAGGTTTAGGTCTCATTTTCAACCGTTGGATCTCCCTTAAATCAAAGGTTCGATCTGGGTGTGACTCTAGATCTCCGTTCTCAGTTTCTCACCTGAGTTACTCTGCACGAATTTCAGTCGAACTTATACCTCATCGTTTTAGCGCATCAATTAAACTGAATCAATCGGCTCTGATATGATATCATATAGATACTGTGACGATTTTATTATAAGAAGATTTTATTGACATAATATTGTGGCGATAAAATCATTATCGAGCGATAAAATCCCACCCCCACAGAAGAGAAAACCCAAATTCTTTCTAGAGAAACCATGAGCGCAAATCTCTCAGACGCCTCTGATTTCTCGGATTTTGAATTCCCTAGAAAATTTTCGAGGATGAAAGTGCAAAAGACAAGACCAGATGCAGATGCAGAGAAGGTATGGGTGATAATTGATGTTCAAACTCTTTGGTTGAACAAAGATTTCACCCCCGAGTTGATTAGAGGCGATATCACAGAGAAATTGAGAGAAATTGAAAATAGCGGCGAAAGAAACTACAACTGCGTTAAGATATTGGCTTTTGGAATCAAGGATGATGCAAGGGAGCCAGCGATACACAATGAGAAGGTGGAGAGGCTGCGTTCTGTGGCAAATGCAGTCCAAAGGTTCAACCTTCGGAAGTTGATTTGTAAGCAGTGCCGGTCCAATCATTTTGGATGCCCTATGCATATATGTAAAAAAGTGTCATTTTCGTACGTTTTTCAATATCGTAAAAATAGTAATCTAAATAAAACAAACACATGAAAACTCCATTAAACCGATTATAATTCCAAATAGTTAGTAAGAAATAAAAGAAAAACAACAAAATAGAATTTATTTTTGAAATATTGCTCTCCTTGTATTTTTGCCTGCAAAATCATTAATTAAACTCACGTTGTCAAATTTTTTTTAATTATAGCTATAACAAAAATTTAACTAAAAAAGACCCTCTAAATTTAGGGCCCCAAGCGGTGGCTTCACTGGCTTGTCCTCTAGGTCGGGCCTGTTTGTAAGACATGTAAAGTGGGAACTCCAAGACCACCAAAAACTCGATTGTGCCAATTGATGATGCTCAACGAAATTGGCAAACTCGCCTTGTCGCAACGACTCGTAGAAGACAACAAGAAGACAAGTTTTTTTCTCATGTCGAACGATCCTTTCTTCAATGAACGAATTGCCGATAGATTGAGAAGATGGAGAATACTCTGGCTATACTAACTTTCGTGGCTGTCGTCGTTGTCTAGAGAAACGTCTAGCTCTTGTTCGAGAATGCGGGAGGGATAGATTGTAAGTAACGTAAAAACATATTTCATTATTTTTATTGTTTCTTGATAATAACAAATTTTGACTTGTGCACTAATTCATGAATATTTTTGCTTTTGATATTGCAGTATTTTGAAGCGTGCTCGCCGCCCCTCACAATGTTCGCTCTAGGAACTTATTTTCTTTTATTGTCTAATTTATATATATATATATTTTGTGTTGCGATAAACCAGTGTTACGACTCGTTCTTTGTCAACACAGTATGACCCGGTCTATCTATCTCAATTTAATATTTCGGTTTAGTATTTCGAAAACTCTTATATATTGTAAGGATAGTCCACTTTGTGAATCAATCAATCGAATAACAAAATCATTCCTCATTCTCTTTCTTCTACCTTTCTCTCTTTTATCACTATTCTCTTCTTCTATCTTCTGAATCCATTCAACACTGTTACAAGGTTTAGGTCTCATTTTCAACCGTTGGATCTCCCTTAAATCAAAGGTTCGATCTGGGTGTGACTCTAGATCTCCGTTCTCAGTTTCTCACCTGAGTTACTCTGCACGAATTTCAGTCGAACTTATACCTCATCGTTTTAGCGCATCAATTAAACTGAATCAATCGGCTCTGATGTGATATCATATAGATACTGTGACGATTTTATTATAAGAAGATTTTATTGACATAATATTGTTGAGAACCCATAAAAAAAATTGTTTTAGGAAAGAGATTTTATTATAAGAAGATTTTATTGACATAATATTGAGAACCCATACAAGAAGAGAAGGATTCTACAGTGATTAGGAAAATACAGTTTCCTTATAGATGATGATGATTGTAATCACAGTCACAGATACCCTTAGGGCATGTTCAATGGTGACATTTTGGGATCTTATGTGGTGTTCTTATAATATAAAATTATTAAAATGGTTGTAAAAGGAAGAAAAAGAGTGTTTTTGTGGGGTATATTAAAATATAAAATTAATAAAATTTGAGTAAAGAGAGTAGATAGTGAGTGTGTTTAGGAAAAGGAAGAAAGAGAGTGTCTAAAATTGGATATTTTTGAGGGTGTTATTAAAAGGATTGGAGAGTGTTTAAATATAAAATTAATAAAAGTTGAATAAAAGGATGAAAGAGAAGGTATAAAGTTAAGTAAAAGGAAGAGAGAGTGTGTGTTTTAATAATTTTATATTTTAAGAACAACCCATAAGACACCATAGTGTTACCATTGAACATGGCCTTAGAGCATGATTATTGCAGACACCATGGTGTCTAAAGTGTATATAAAATTATTAAAATTTGAGTAAAAGGAAGAAAGAGAGTGTTTTTGTGGGGTATATTGAAATATAAAATTTGAGTAAAAAGAAGAAAGAGAGTGTTTTTGTGGATAAAATTAGATCTTTTGGAGAGGGTGTTTAAAAGGAAAAGAGAGTGTTTAAATATAAAATTAGTAAAAGTTGAGTAAAATGATGAAAGAGAGGGTATAAAATTGAGTAAAAGGAAGAGAAAGTGTGTGTTTTAATAATTTTATATTACAATTAGATCCCTTAGGGTCTGTAATAATCATGACCTTATATTCAAAAAAAATACTAGGTAGTTGTCCGCACCTTTGTGCGGGGTAAAAATGTTTTTTGGTTAAATTTTTATAGGATAATCTGGGCAAAGGAAATACCCGTACTTATAACCGAACCGAAATAACATTTTTATCCCTGTTTGATATTTAGATGTCATACATGTGGGATCCGAGACCCGAACGGGTATTATCCGAAACCCGATCGAGTACCCGAAACCAAATACACTTAGGGGGTGTATTGAACTTGGTATTTAAAGTGATTTGAGTTTTAATAAGATTTTAAATGATTTTGATGGTTTTGCACTACAAGAAAACAGAGAAGTTGTGACGCTCAATGGCGTCACAAAAGCGTCACAAAACAGGTGTTTGCGACGTTTTTGTGACGAAAAAAAGCGTCGCTAAAAAACCGTTGCAACTGTGACGAATCTGCAAATTCGTCACAAATTTGTGACGCTTTTAGAGACGAATAAAAAAGCGTCACAAATTTGCGACGCTTTTGAGACGACCCTAAAGCGTCACAAATTTGTGACGTTTTAGTGACGATACAAAAGCGTCATATATTTGTTACAAAATTGTGACTCTCTTATTCCGTCACAAATTAGCCACACTATTGTGACGGTAAACTTCGTCACAATTGCAACGAATTTGTGACGCTTTTGAAAAATTCAGTTGCGCTCTTAATTCGTCACAAAAGTGTCACAAATTTGTGACTCAATGTGTGAAACTAGACAATTGTTTTTACTACCGAATTTGAATTGAAAACTATTTAGAATTTGAAATTACCAAAAATTAAACTGAAAGCATTGAAATAGAAATCCAAAACAAAATAAACTTTGAACATTGTTTAAAGTTCAAAGGAAACAAATTCTAAAACAAAAGATGAACTAAGTGCTTCAAGCAATTGACCAAACACTTGTTTCATTTCCTCTAAGCTCATGTTTTCTAAAACCGAAGGTCTTGGCACAACTCTCATGTCATCCGTACGTTAAGTTCGTCAAGAGACTCAAGCAATGCTTTCTTCTTGCTTTTACTCAAACCGTGAACAGAGGCTTGTCTTGATATTTCCTACAAGAAGCAAACAGTTTTTATTAACCGTTTATCTTCTCGTAGCTAATCATAACCGAGATCAAGAAAGCTCGTGATGGTTTCGTATGACGGAGTTATAAATACCTTGACTTGCTTCAGTATGGCATCTAGAGAAATGAGAGAAGCTAGTCTTGAGTCTTCGGCTGCTGTAGAAGGATTATGAACATGAGAACTGCCTTCTTCCAAGGCAAACAAAGCTGCATCATTTCTCATTTGTTGCAAAATCTGATATACAAAGAAAATGGAAATTAAAGCACACGAGCCAACAATGTTCTGAATCTTGAAATCCTACAGAATGTAATCACCAATTTTCAATAAAACCGAATCGTGCAGTGTATGTTGGATCAGGACCAGAGATAGACATATGAGTAGGACCTTGAACTTTGCCGGAAAGCCAAGCTTTTGAACAATCCGAGCGTACTGAACAACAAAAAAGGCTTTCTTTAGCAGGTAAAAGAAGAAAATCGAACCGAATTGAGAGGAGCTAGTTACCTTTCTTGCAGCTAGTTTTGAAAGGTGTTCACTCTTAGCTCCAGTACACACCTAAAATTGGACAGTATCGATATTGCGTTAAAACAAGAACACGGTAAGATCAATCCATGTGAACAAGAGTGACCAACTATATAACATACCATTTTCCCAGAAGCAAAAATCAAAGCAGTAGTCTTTGGCTCTCTTATCCTCATGATAACAGCAGCAAAACGCTGGAACATGAAACACGAATGATTAAAACCAAGTCCGAGAATACAAAGAGAAGTCGTATAAAGTTGCTATATCCAATCAAATACAAAAACACCACATAACTCTAACATTCGAGTAAATATTTTCATTTCATATATCAATACAAAACTGTAGATACATTACTACTACAAACCTTGGGGTTATACTCTAGCTTACAATCTAAATTCACAGTAGAAACAATGTTCCTGAAACAAACAAAAACAAATTCTTGTCATTCACAAAGCACAAACTCAGAATCTAAAAAGCTAAGAGACACAAACGAAACGAAGCTCACTCTAGTGTTGGTACAATCCCTGAAGGATGCTTCAAAAGATCAACTGGTTGGTTTCCTTCCAATCCTTGTTCAGCCATTCTCTAACACACAAAACACAAATCGTACACAACAAAATGAGCTAAATCGTAAAATACACATCAGGTTATCTCAAAAGGGTTTTGATAATTGAATTCAAAAATCGTTTTTTCACAATCAAAGCTTAGATCTCAATTCGGAAAACGCAGATTTGAGCGATTACGAAGAAACCCAAATCAAATCCGAAGAATTGAACACATAAGAAACAGAGGGTAAGAATCAAAATCAAACCTTTTGGGTAAAGTTTTTGACAATCTGGGATTTCCAAATCTAGGGTCGGCCTTGGAAGCTTCACCGGATGAAGATATTGAGACGGGAATCATCTCTTAGCTAACCTCTTCCTCGCGTCCTTCCTCGCCATCGTCATCTGAATCCTTGATTTAGTAAACCCTAGATTTAATTTTGCAGATTCAATTTCAGTAAATGGATTGAAGGGAAACTGGAGGAGAATGAAACCTAGAGACTTAGATAAAGAAGACCCAAATAGAAGAGGATGGAGGATGAAGAGAGGTCGATGGAAGAAAAGCAATGGAGAAGAGAGAATGGAGATTAGAGAGAACGAGCCCTTTTTTTTCTTCGGTATAAGGAAATAACTTAGCCAAAAAAAATTGGCTAAGTGTTGCCGCTAAATGTAAATTTTAAGCTCCAAAAATTTCAGTTTCCCGCTCATATATTTTGGTGGGAGCCCAATTATTTTGAAATCCAAAACACAAAGCGTCACAGTTGAGTCACAAAAGAGTAACGAATTTGTGACGCTAAGTGTATACACACATTGAAACCCTAAACCCTAAACATTTAAATGGAAAATTGGTTAGTTGATGGATTTTAAATTAGTTTTATATCAAGTATGAGACATGTGAATGATTATATTTAGGTAAATTGAACTTCAAATGTCCATTTATCAAAAATTTAATTTTTTGAGAAATAGTACAAAGTTATACTAAGGAGTTTAACATAACACTTATGTGATTGGTATAAACATTTCAATTTTTTTGGAAATTAAAAGATTTAAACCCTTAGATGTAAGATTCTTAGTCCACTCATGACTAATATATTTATGGATAATATCCTAGTACTTGAATTCACATTTGAAACACCAAAATGGTACTGGGAGTAGTTAATCCGTAGCAAAAGAGTCACAAATTTGTAACGATTTTGTGACGCTACTTGAAACCCAGAAAAACGTCACAAATGAGTCACACAAGAGTCGCAAATTTGTTACAAATTTGTGACGCTAAGTGTATAGACAGCTTGAAACCCTAAACCCTAAACATTTCAATGGAAAATCGGTAGCAAAAGAGTCACAAATTTGTAACGCTTTTGTGACTCTTTAGTGACGCTACTTGAAACCCAGAAAAGCGTCACAGATGAGTCATACAAGAGTCGCAAATTTGTAACGCATTTGTGACGCTAAGTTTATACATACATTGAAATCCTAAACCCTAAACGTTTAAATAGAAAATTGGTAAGTTTATGGGTTTAAAATAAGTTTTCTATGAACTTATGAACCATGTGAATGATTATAATTAGGTAATTTAAACTTCAAATGTCTATTTATCAAAAATTTATATTTTTACAAAGATTACAAAGTAATAACACTTATACTTTATATAACACTTATATGATTGATATGAACATTATAATTTTTTTTTTGGAAATAGAAGATTTAACACTTAGATGTAAAATTTTTAGTCCACACATGAATAATATATGTATGTATATAATCCTAGTACTTGAATACACATTTTAAAACACCAAAATTCAACTGGGCGTAGCTAATCGGTAGCAAAAGAGTCACAAATTTGTAACGCTTTTGTGACTCTTTAGTGACTCTACTTGAAACCCAGAAAAACGTCACAAATGAGTCACACAAGAGTCGCAAATTTGTAACGAATAGTTTATTGTCGCTAATGCGTCGCAAAAAGTGTGACGTTCATTAAAATAGTCACAACTCCGTCGCTAATTTGTGACGCTTTTACGACCGAAGTGTTCCGTCACAAATTTGCAACGATTTTGATACATTTTTCATTTTCGTCACAAATCCGTCACAGTTTCGTCCCACTTCCGTCGCAATTTTTTGTGACGAAAAAAACTGTCACAAAAATCCGTCACAGATTAGCAGTTTTCTTGTAGTGTTGAGTGATTTTTAAGGAGTTGTTATGATTTTATATTAAAATCCCCTATAATCCCATCTAAAACCATGAGATTTGGATCTTTGTATTTCTAACATGCAATTAGAAAACCGAATGAAAGCAAGGAGAGAAAGAACTAAGGAGACTCAAAATGAAGGAATGGAGAAACTAAACACTCGGGGAAGGGATTATATAGGAAAAGTTTGAAAATCGAAGAGTCGCTCGTTGAGGTCACTACTCGCCTTCCCGTCCCTCGTTTCCCGCAAAACCTAAAAACTGACCGAACCAGCGCATGCCACGTAGTTCCCACTAAACAAAAGAAATCATTGCGTGTGTAGAGATCTCTCTCGCGAACCGCGCCTCTTGCGATTCGGGAAGGTTGAAGTGAATTCGGCCCAAGCCCAAATATCATGGCGTTCCAATGACGTCGTGCCATGTCAACGGACTCGGGGGGACTAACTGTTGGGGGTGGATTTGGCATCCCCCTAATTGGGCTCAGCCCGAATCCACCTCCGGCCCACCCGAACAGCCCGCCAAAAAACAGGTTGAACCTCTATCCCAAGGCGCCACGTGACCAAAGGATCAGCCTTTGGATGTGCACCACGCAAGTCTATAACCTAGCTCGGGTTATATAGAAATCATAGCGAGAAGCTCTTCTCCTCAAGCTCTTGTTTTCCATCTTTCAAAAGTATATTACCGTATCTAGTTCCTGAGCACCATTTCGATGGGGTCTCTCAAAACACTCCCTTGTTGTGTGTTGTTCCGACCCTCAGCTACATACAACAGGAAGCATTGAATTTCAGGATATGAAAGTTTAAATTCAGCCTAAATCAGATAAACCAAATTCATTCTTAATTAACTAATTTTGTTCACGTGTATAAAATTTGGGTGATGATTCAATATAAATATGTATGTATGTTTGGTTCATTTAAAATTCCAGTTTTGATTTGGACGGATGAATTTCGGTTACCATATGGTTTTCCTCACCCCTAGTTACAAGAGGAATGGATTTTTTTAGGTAAGACATTAATACATTCGGTTTGGTTCTTCTGATCAATTTGGTTATGTTAAAGAGAAGTGGAGATATTAATGAATTTGTTGGCAATTATCATTAGGAAAAAAATTGAAACAATTTGATGAACATGTTGGTTCAGTTCAAATTTATCGTATGAAAAATTTCAACAACATATTGAAATTTAAAGTTCTAAAAATTCTAAAAAAAACATCTGCTCTGTCATGATTATTTCTTTGTCTCTAAGCCTTGGACTAAAAAAAGAGAACAAAAATCACACAAAGAGAGAACAAGATGTGTATCTCACACTAATGGCATGGGGTTTATCAAAACACTTCTTAGGCCATGTGCAACGCAGATCTAAAATTATTAAAACACATATTCTCTCTTCTTTTTACTCAACTTTATACCTTCTCTTTCATCCTTTTACTCAACTTTAATTAATTTTATACTCTCTCTTCCTTTTAGACACTCTCCAAAAGATTCAATATTACACACTCTCTCTTCCTTTTAGACACTCAAAGATCCAATTTTATTAATTTTATATTTCAATATACTCCACAAAAACACTCTCTTTCTTCCTTTTACAACCATTTTAATAATTTTATATTATAAGAACACCACATTAGACCCTGCTGGGTCTCCATTGCACATGCTCTTAGTTGTATGTTTACTAGACCCGCATTTTTTTTTTAATCCAATATTGTTTCTTGTTCTGATTCAATTTAAATTTCACAATCTTGAGTTTGTTTCGGATTAATGATGCAACAGTGAATAGTATAAGAGGAGAGTGTTGTTTGTTGAAATGTGAGTTTGTGGCTATGGAATAGACAAAACAATACGTCAATTTAATTCCTTAACCAAACAGTAGTTTTTCCTTCAATTGTTGATGCTAAACCATAGTGTTTCCACTAGAAGAAATGGCAGTATGTATGATTGTCTTTGCGTCAGGGCCTAAAAACGTTGCTATAAATTTTTATCTATTTTGTTTTCGGAAGTAGATTCATCTCAATTTTCGATATTTTATGCCAACAATTTTTGTACCACTGACAACAATTTAAGAATAGTACAACGAATTTCTTAAATTCTGAACTTTTAAACATCCATCATTTTGTGTTTTTTATTTCCGCCCCTTTTCCTCGATAATCTCTTGGTTTTGGGTTTATTATTTCCGCTTTATTAGTTCATTGCTTGGAATTATGTTATGAATTTCTGATTTTCGCTCTTCCCTTTTAGTCGGGATCTACTCTGTTTTTTTTCTCTCAATATGGCTAAGAAATTTGAGGCTAAAAAGCATATGGTGGATGATTCTGATCTAAAGATCAGAGAGGGTTATATTGACAAGTCACTAACGAATATATTTGTGAATCCGCGTGCTAGAGATGACTGATATATTCGGGTTTTTCGGGTTTTAGAACCCATGTTTTGTATTGTTTTGAGTCTATTAGGTATTTACATAGCTTAGAGGAGCTTTGGAGCATTTGAGGCGACTTGGAGCAAAACAGAGCAAAAATGGAAGTTTCAGGATTTTCACGCACGAAGGACAAAACATGATGCCTTGTGTCGGTCGACACAGGTAATACATGTCGACCAACACACAGCTAGCGAGCCAAATCCGAGATTTTTCCTTCTTTTATGTTTGGGCTTCGTTTTTTCCTTTTTCGGACACAAACCAAATTAGGTCGTCCCTAATATGCTTTAAGAGATATTTTAAGCTCTGTAATAGTTGATTCACGACTCTCTATCATAGATATTCATGACTTTTAGCTACAAGACTTGGAGGATTTCTCCACTTGGTTTTTAGGGTTTGCAACCCGGATTCGACATATTGGAGAAGATTCTCATCCTTTCTATTTTAATACTTTGAATCCATCTATGTTTGCCTTAATTACCATCTCTACGTGTTCTCTTGCTATGTCTAGCTAAATTACTTGTTAGACTTAGAGTTATTCAATGGTTTGAAGTTGAATGTTAGGGTAATTCGAATCTATCAATATTCTTCATCTAATTGCACTTAATTGCTTAAAATCTGGATTGACCACCTATAAATTAAGTGTTAGATTAGTTTACTGCAGTGATGACTGAGTAGATTGATTGGATTGAATTAGATGAGCAGGTTATCTTAGTTTCGATGATGATCAGACTAAGAAGCTTGTGAACTTAAAAAACTAGAATTCATTGCATGTTAAGGTGTTATGATTACAGTGAGAGTTGAATTCAAAACTAATTAACATAGGTCAAAGTTTCGATGGAAATTGGTATTTGACATCCAACTAGTTTGTCTTCTAGAACATAATTACCCCAAGAATTATCCCTAACATGAATTCCATATTCTGCAAAATCCTGAAAGCCTAGCTTTTCTCTCATTGTTTACACTCTAGTCCGAAAATTTACTTGTCTTTCAATTGTATTTGAATGCAAATTTGCCTGCCTAGTTTAATTCAAAATTGGAATCTGTTGTGTTCAACGAGTCCATGTTGATACAGCGAGAGTTGAATTCATTGCATGTTAAGGTGTTAGGATTACAGCGAGAGTTGAATTCAAAACTTTTTAACATAGGTCAAAGTTTTGATGGAAATTAGTAATTGACAGCCAAGTAGTTTGTGTTCTAGAACATAATTACCCCTAGAATTATCCCTAACATCAATTGGATCTCCAACGAAATCCCGAAAGCCTAGCTTTTCTCTCATTGTTTACACTCTAGTCCCAAAATTTACTTCTCTTTCAATTTTCTACGAATTCAAATTTGCTTGCCTAGCTTAATTCAAAATTGGAATATGTTGTGTTCAACGAGTCCCTATGGATACGATCCCTGAAATACTACAACTGCACAACCGTGAACTTGCAGTTAACTCAGGTTAAAACTTAATCTACATCAAGTTTTTGGCGCCGCTGCCGGGGAACTTGGTTTTGAGCCAATAAGTGTTCTAATATTAGAGTTTAGTCTAGACTTTTTTTTCTTTTTAGTTACTTACATTTTCTTTTTATTTTCTTTTTGTTTTTGGTTTTCAAGAGAGCATTAATGCCACGTCTGGTTTTCGTTTTACGGGAGAATGCGGCTAGGGACTTGGTTGATGCAGAAGGAAATAAATACAATGTTGTTGGACAAAATCTTGATGATGCAGGTCAACCAATCATCGAACCAGAAGAGCAACAGGTTGGACTAGTTGGTAATGGTGGCGCATGTGTTTAGCCGGTTCAGATATTGGCAGACTATAACCGTCCGAACCTTTTCTACACCAATAGATTAGCCATTCATCCACCACCATTTGAGAGACAGGATTTTGAGTTGAAATTGCAGTAGTACACTCATCTGGAGTAGAGTATGTTTCGTGGTTTGCCTTCAGAGTACCCAATGGACCACCTGGAGAAGTTTGAATGGATAGCTGGTGGTATCAATGCCGATGGAGTGAGCCGGGATTATATTTTCTGCCAGTTGTTCCCTCACTCGCTTGCTGGAGATGCTTCAAGTTGGTTGAATAGTTTGCCAGCAGGGTCATTAACACCTTGGGATTCTACCAAGAGGGCATTTTTGTTATACTTCTACGATGATGCTAAATTTGAGGGCTGTGCAGTAAGATCTCTTCATTCAAGCAGGGACCGAGAGAAGCCTTCAAAGCAGCCTGGAATCGATTTTTGAAGTACTAGAAGGACTGTCCACATCACGGTTTCACAGAGTTGCAGCTGCTGAGAACTTTCTTCAGGGGTGTAGAATGGAGGTATCAGGTGTCTCTTGACTCTCACCCAGAGCAGCAACACTAAAAGTATTGATGAGTAAAGAGCTAGATCAGGAGGTGCTGTAAGTGAGGATATTGGTGAGCTGAAAGCAACTATAGCCACAATGATGAATTTGTTGAAGAAGCAGAATGTGTCATATGTGGAAAAAGCAGTGGCCGGCCTGGAGGAGCAGGTTAATTTCATGGGTGGCAATCAGTATCCGAGGTATCAGAGTGGGTATGCGCCTAATCAGTATCAGAAGCAAGGTCAGAGCCGCGAGTACAACCAGGCTCCTCTGAAGGTAGATCCGATTCAGCCACTATATGCTATCCAGAATATGTTTCAACAGCTTTTAGATGGACAGGCTCAGACGAGAAATGATCTCAACAAGAAGATTGATTCAAACTACGACAATTTGAAATCTGAGATTGACGGGCTGAAGTTCTCATACGACGAGTTGAGGGTCCATATGAATAATTTGGATATTAAGGTAGCTCAAATAACTGAAGATGTGGGTCGATCTGGTAATAATATGCAGAGTTGTTGTGTTATAAGCTCATGGAATGGGGAAGAAGTGGAAGAAGAAGTCGGATTTGATCATTCTGACATTGTGCCAGTCGACCGACACATGCCTACTACCCAGAAACAAGATGAAAATTTGGCTAAGGCAAAAATTGGAGGTTCTTATGAGTTTGTGTCGGTCGGCACAGGTGATCCTGTCGACCGACACAAGGCATATACGAGCCAGTCCTCCACTTCTGTGAATGTGTCGGTCGACATAACCCATTGTCGACCGACACGGCCCCAGGCAGTCCCAAAGTGACGTTTTGAAGACTAAGGTAGCGGCCAATCCCAAACCTAAGGTACGTCAGAAGCATGTGCCCTATCCTAGAGGTCCTAAGATGTCTGAGAAGGATATGTATAAGATGATGATGGAGGATTTATCATATAAGATTCCTTACTTCGATGCCTGCAACATGGATTCCGCTATAAGTCCTATTGTGCAGCAGATGGCTAGTCTAAGTTGAAGTATAGATGAGGGACTCATGATGATTTCAGAGGTTTGCTCCCTGTTGATCCAAGCTAAGATGCCAAAGAAGTTGGAAGATCCGGGTAGCTTTGTTCTTAACTGTAGTATTGGAAATCTTACCTTCGAGAGATCTCTGTGTGACTTGGGCTCAGGAGTGACTGTCATGCCTTTGTCAGTTGGAAAGAGGTTAGGCCATACGAACTTCTCTTATACCTCCCTTATCGTGTTTCTAGCTGACAGGTCGAAACGCACCCCTGAGGGTATTTTGAGAGATTTGCCTGAAAAGCGGGAATTATGGATTCCCGCAGACTTCATCGTGCAGCTGCGGTTTCTGAGTCAGACAGTACGACCCTATGGCACATGCGTTTGGGACATATTGGTACGCATGGGTTGAATGAGCTTCACAAGTGGGGTCTGCTGGGAGGTATGAAGAACTGCAAGATGGATTTTTGCAAGTTCTGTGTGATGGGAAAACAGTCCAAAGTGTTTTTCAAGACGGGTCTACACACGACAAAGGGTCTTCTAGACTATGTCCATTCTGATGTGTGGGGACCAACTCGGGAGCAGTCGTTGGGAGGATCTAGATATTTCGTTATCTTCATTGATGATTATTCAAAGAAGGTCTGGGTATACTTCATGAAGCATAAGTCTGAGGTATTTGAAAAATTCAAGATTTGGAAGGCTGAAGTTGAGAACCAGACGGAGAGGAAGGTAAAGTATCTAAGATCAGATAATGGCACAGAGTATACTGATGGGAAGTTTGTCAAGTTCTGTGAGGAGCATGGTATTCAGAGGCACTATACAGTGCGGAAAACACCACAGCAAAACGGAGTCAGTGAGAGGATGAACCGAACTATCGCTGAGAAGGCTAGGTGTTTGAGATTGAATGCAGGGCTTCCAAAGCAGTTTTGGGCAGAGGCAGTAAACATGGCGGTTTATCTCATCAATAGATCGCCAAGGAGCTCTCTTGAAGGAAAGGTTGCTGAAGAGATTTGGACTGGGGTAGATGTTGATCTATCAAACTTGAGGATTTTTGGATGTCCAGCCTACATGCTTATACCAAGTGACGAACGGTCTAAGCTGGATTCGAAATCCAAGAAAAACATCTTTCTAGGCTTTGAGAAAGGTGTTAAGGGCTTCAAATTATGGGATCCTGAGGCTAAGAAGAGAATTTTCAGTAGTGGTACGATATACGTTAGTAAACCGGGTTTTTTGAGATGTATATATATGGAGTTTAGGTTTTATTCTTTGTAACACACGAGTAATAAGAAATCCTATTTCGTCTCAATCTCTTTTGTTCGTCGCTTTATCGTCTTTGATTCACAACAAATCTTATGGAATATGAGCTCAAAAAGAGGTGAAAAACATTTACCTCTATCATTCTGTCACTAGCTTCCTTTAAGAAAGTGATTACATGTTAGCTCTCCTTTAGGATCGGCGGTGGTATCAAGTGGTGATTGCCACCCGAGACTACCTGTTGACACAAAAACACAAATAAGTTACCAAAAACACAAACAACAATAGCAAATTAGCTCTCCTTCATCCCTAATTTCTCATTTTATTTCTTTCCTCTTGGATTCACGTGATATTAGGTTTATGGATTCCCAAATCACCTTAGATTTTCTACAATATTAATGGGAGTAATTCTTAGGTTTGTTCACCGACTTTTTACTTACCAAACTGGAATCACCTGAGACTTGTAAACTAGATCCATACTGACCATGAAGAACATTTTCTTCACCACTTAAATGAGTATTTTCCATTGCAATCGGCACAAACAAAAACAAAACAAGAGACACATGAACAGTTGTGACCAAAAAATTCTTTTAACAAAGAATTAAATCTATGTTTCCATTAAGCCCCTAGTTGAACAAATAAAATTACAAGTTTTACAAAGAATTAAATCCATGTATCCATTAAGCTTCTGCTTATATGTCTATGTTTCTCTTTAAGAGTAATTATCATCTATGGCCTATGAGAAGACTTGGACGGAATCTTATTTTAATCACACAAAGATAGTTTTTTCTCTAGAAAACTAAAATCTCCACGGTAGCTCCTATCATGCCTAGATTATTTTTACAAGACGGGAGACTAAAGTCGTGTATGCTAGAACCATTGAAAATTGAATCTAGTTTTCTTGCTCAACAAGGATGTTTGCAGAGAAAAGAAGACATACCTTAACTCGTCGGTTTTTGTGATTGTATTTCCAGTTTGTGTACAAAAGCTTGGGAGCCGCTCCCTGTTCTCAAAATTCAAGGGATTCTCAAAACAGGGGTAAAACAAAAAGCTCTTATTATTCCTTCACAAAACTTGTCTCTAAATATAATAAAGCAAAAGCAATAACAACCTTATAAAGAGATTCTTAGGGTTAATATTACTAAAAGAATTAGGAAAACTAAGGTAAAAAGGAAGTATTACTTAACAAAAGAAAAGCAAATTCATATCCTAAAGAACTAGAAACCGTTAAACTAGGCCCAAAAAGAGATGTCGGTTTCACAACTCCCATTACACACAATCCTCACAAAGGTCTTTAATTGGGTCATCTTTGAAAAAATCAGTCTGGTCAAAAGTGGTGAAGCCTTGGCCTAGGTTGATTGCTCCATGTTTGACAGGTACCAAGCCGAGTGAAAATTGTAGTCTTGAACTTCTCTAATCGCTTCAGCACATAAGGAATTAGATTATGAGATGTTCAGTATAACAAAGAGGTCATAGTTGAAGGCTTTCAACAAAATATTTGTGATGTCTTCCTCTTCCAGCAACTAAAATCGCAGGATGAATAAAGTCAATATCTCTTCCACCATTCAAAGTAAAAGAGTTCGTGCAAAATATGTGTGTTGTAAGGGTTTAGGACAACCTAAATTCATGCACTCTCCGATATCTCTCTAATCCTAACCGCTACATCAACTAAATTTTATTCCCATAGATCTTATCTAACATACATCCAATCCACATTTCCCAGAAACCGTTGAAATTGAGATAGGCTATTAGGCCGTTGCAGGCAAGCAATTGAATTACTCAAAGCTCAAGGTACTTCATTACCCTCTTCCCCATAGACCCCAATTTCGTTGAAAAAAACTAAAAGACCCAAAACAAGGTAAAAATCGAAGCAGACATACAATCAAATGAGAGAATCATGAACCTTGAGCTTTGTATTCTGAAGCTTTTTGACATGTTTTTGTTCTTTGAATTTATTTGCATATGTTCTTGAGATAATTCGACTTATGCCTTTAAAAAACATCAAAGATTCCAACCGAAGAAAATATAGAGATCAGCTTTGACTGAAACCGAAATATGCGGAAATAAGGAGAAAGATTGGGTTGTAAAGAAGCTCCATTACATGCCAACTCGAGAACTAAAAGGAAGACGAGACATAATAATAAGCTAAGAGTGAAGCTTATGAAGATTGGTTATCCTCAACACATCGGGTAAACAGTGTTTTTTCTAGAGATTTCGTTTGTTTTGGGATTTTGTCTCTTGTTTTCTATAATCTGTTGTTGGTGACAAAAATATCCCTAATATTCTCTCTTCTTCGTGCTTCTCTTCCGTTAGCGACCCATCAAATTCTCTATTTGTTCAACTCCTTGATCGACCCAACAAATTCTCTATTCGTTCAACTCCATGATCGATCTATCCGATTCCGGTTATGAGTAACTTCAACCTTAAATTACGTTTTGATGCTTTGATTTCCGGCAATTTACTGTTTTCCGTTTGTTGGCTCTGATAATTCCGAAGACTAATCGAAGATGAGTGATTTTTTCTTTAAATATATATTACAGATCCTATGATTTTATTAATTTATTGTTTTTCATTGTTTGTTTACGTAGATCTGCTTAGTAGGAAACTAATAGAATTTTTTCTGGTCGGGTTTAGGGTAGAAGGCGTTAGATTCCTTGCCGACTGTTAAATTCGAAAACTTTCGCTTAATTATAAATTCAAATTTGCTATGTTCTGTTGCAGAAGGCTAAAACACAGATTAATAAAGCAACATCCCATCAACTTCGCATGGTAAAGGTAAACTAATTGTGCGAGCTAGATTTTACACAATTGAATTTGTGGAGATTCGGATTGAAGAGCTTCTCTAGGGTTTCGAACACAAAGACTGATTTTCGAATTAGGGTTCTTAGTTTTGATCAAGATCAGAGCTCGTGAATAGTGTTTTTGTAAAGAATTTCGGATCTCATTTATGAGGGGGGGTACATATCTATTTATAGTAAAAATATGGCGGTATGAACAGTAACACGCTACTGTTCATACCGCAAGTGGATCGCTAATGGGCCGTTAATGGACCGCTAATGGGCCTTTAGTGGGCCTTCGTCTTCTGGGCTTAATCCTGAGGCCTGCATGTCGTACACCTGGTCGTTTAGGTGTATTGATTCTTCTAGGGGAGATTTGACCCCTACAGTTAGCCCCCAGTTCAACATTTTAGTTAAAAAGTGTAGAAGTAAGGGTGTCTGAAGAATCGATTTCCGTTTGACCGTTGGCGTGTTGATGATGACGCCGAACCCAAGTACCCGTTTCGGCGAGCTGACCGACGAAGCACCACTAACGGAGTGATTTTGTTTCTGCGAAGTCGTGAGCTGATCGTGTTGTGGATCCACGAGGTCGCAAACTGTTTTGATGAAGAGCTTGCGAAATCGCGAGCTGATTTGACGACAAACCGCGAGGTCGCGAGCTGTTTTGATGAAGATGCTCCCGCAGAATACTTTTTACGGAAACGGACCGTTAGCGGAGTAAACCGGCTGCCTCATTAAAACCTCGTACGGAAAACTCATTAGGACAAAATCGTACTAGGAAAAAGAGTACAACGCGATTTACTCAACGGTTCGAACCTTGAGAAGAAATCGAAGATAAGGTGGTAACTGTGAGATCACGAGCTGATCTGATGAAGATTTTTGATACGTCGAGATTAATATAAACCAATAACTAATTAATGAAAAGAATCTGCTTTTTAAACATATAAATAACTAGACTCACAGGAGCCCACGGCCTAGTGGTCACCCCCAATCCAGAGGACCGAAGTTTGAATCCTCTCGGTGGAAAAAGTTAGGAAATGGGCGAGTGGACCCGTCCGTTGTGGCGCACGAGCGGCAATAAAACATATAATTAACTAGACTACAAATCATTTTTGGATTCATTTGTTACTATTTTAAAAATTAGCGTAGATAAATATAAATCATAAAACACGAGATTTTCGGTTTTTGGATGACTAAGAGTTTATGGGCTGAATCCTAGCATTTTCTATGGTCTCCTTCCAAATTCCACTAATCATGCGACTTCTAAGCTTTTGTATAGATTGTTTTTTAATCAACGACACTTGGTTTAAAATAAGAAGATTCCTGTTTCATATAGTTCTTTGGGATTCCTAACAAGGGGATCTGGTATGAATTTAATTTCTCTTACTGGATTCATGAACTGGTGTAAAGAATAAAAGGAAGAATAAAAACATGAGATACTATGCATTAAAACAATAATAGTGGCAATAAAACATAGATAGAAAATGCAAAGGCGGAAGGGATTTGATTCTCTCCCAGCAATCACAGAATTCGTTTGTAATAGCAATAAAAGTAAAAAATACAGAGATTTAACGAGTTCAGATCCTACGTCCCGGCCTGAAACTTTTACAGTAATCCACTATTACCACAGATTACAAAAACAAATTAGGATTTTCCTCAAAAGATCTCTCTAAATACGAAGAAATCTCTAGCTCTCTAAGAACTAATTTCGCAGGTTCTCTCTAATAATCCCCATATGCTTAGCTTTATATAACTAAGGCAATTACAAAGATAAGACGGTTTAACCCAAAACCGAAACCCAATAAGAATTAAAACCCATTCCTACTTGACTAATACCTAAGTCGCGGGCCCAATTACAACTCAATGATTTTCATCACCTAAAGAGATAGACCAAAGCCCAACAAACTCCACCTTGATGACAATCACTCCAGAGTGTAACATCTTCATCTTTGTATCTGATGTGTATCTCTAGACCAGCACCCTAGTGCTCTTCTAAGTTGAGAAAGCCCCAGAGCCTTCTCAAACTTATCCACAGGAAGAACCTTTGTCAACATATCAGCAGGATTCCTCTCATTCGGTATCTTCAGCAGCTTCACTTCACCAGAAGCCACAATATCCCTGATAAAATGCACCCTTTTTCTGATAAGGTTCGTTCTCTCATGATGAACATTGTTCTTAGCCAAACTCAATGCACTCTGAGAATCACACCAGATCTCCACCGTGTCTTGCCCATAGCCAGACTCCTCAGCTAAACCTTGAAGCCAAACCACTTCCTTAACAGCTTCGACCAATGCCATGTACTCTCCCTTTGTTGTAGACAGCGCGACGACATGTTGAAGACTCGATTTCCAGCTAATAGCCGTTCCACCTACCATGAAAACATATCCTGAAATCGGCCTGCTTCTATCCAGATCAGACGCAAAATCTGAATCACAGAAACCTCCAACCTTAAAGTCCTTGTTCCTCCTGAACACAATCTTTCGATCCTGGGTACCCTTCAAATACCTTAGCACCCACTTAACCACATTCCAATGTACCATGCTCGGTTTACTCATGAACCTACTGACCAAACCAACAGCATATGCGAGATCACACCTAGTCCCCAACATCTCATACATGATGCTCCCAACATCATTGGAATATGGAACATCATCCAAAATCGTCTCAGCTTCATCATCCTTGATAGCTGAAAATTTAAAGTGCGATCCAATATGTGTATTAACAGGTCTAGCCTCATCCGTATTGAAAACCTGAAGGATTTTCTTGATTTAACTAGATTGTGACAGTGTGAGAACTCCACCTTCACGATCCCTTACTATATCTATCACAAGAATCCTTCTCGCAGCTCCTAGATCCTTCATCTCAAACCGACTGCTCAATAAATCTTTCACCTTCTGTATCTCCTTCATATCCTTTGATGCAATAAGCATGTCATCAACATAATTGATCAAAGCACTTGTTCCACTGTCTTGGAGCTTGCTTAAGTCCATACAGCGCCTTCTGCAACAAACAAACATGGTCCTCCTTCCCCTTAACAACAAAACCCGCTGGTTGCTCCATATAGATCTTCTCTTCAAGTAACCCATGAAGAAACGCAGTCTTGACATCCAACTTCTCCAATTCCATATCCATATTCGCTGTAACCGAGAGAAGAAACCTGATACTTACATGATTCACAACCAGAGCAAACACGTCTTGATAGTCAATACCCTCCTTCTGAGAATAACCCTTGGCTACCAACCTTGCCTTGTATCTCGGTTCCTCTACTCCAGGGATTCCCTGCTTTAACCTGAATACCCACTTGCAACCAATCACTTTTCTAGCTTGAGGCCTTTTGCCCAACCTCCAAGTTTTGTTCTTATCCAGAGAACTCATTTCTTCATTCATACCTCCATTACATAAAGTTTTCTCCATACTTTCCATTGCCTCCTGATAATCTCGTGGTTCTTCGGAACTCATCTCAACCGCATCAACCATGGTAAAACCCGCCAAATCATATTCACTGAGATAACTGGGAAGTCTTGTAACTCGTCCTGAAGGTGGACGTCTCTGAGGTACTACATTTTCATCTAAGTCTTCAACAACTCCACTTGAAGAAGAACTCTTACCGTTGTCTTCACAAACAAGAATCGGCTCATCTGGCTCTTCCTGTTGATCGACGGAAGATCCGTGTCGGTCGACGGAAGCCTCGTGTCGACCGACAAAGGGGTGTTCTGTCGATCGACATTACTCTCGCAAATTTTCTTCTTCACTTGGTTTTCCCTTGTGTCGGTCGAAACCAACAGGTGTGTCGATCGACACAACCGCAGGAGTTGGATTCTACTGGTCTGAATCAGCATTTGAACCCTGATTCTTCAAGTCTTTGAATAACTTGTCTTCCACAAAGACTACATTCCTGCTAATCACACATCTAGATTCATCCAGGAGCCATACCTTGTACCCTTTGACTCCTTCCGGATAGCTTATGAATATCCCCTTCATAGCTCTTGGTCTCAACTTTCCTTGATCTGCATGGACATACGCCAATTGACCCAAATCTTCTCATGTGCTCATTACCAGGCCTTCTTCCCAGCCATAGTTCTTCAGGAATCATGCGATCTAATATCGACGAGTGGCTTCTATTGATTTGGTACACAGCTGTGCTCACCGCCTTAGCCTAGAATTCTTCTCCCAAGTCGCTCTCATCTAGAATAAAGTGCACCTTCTCAATTATAGTCCAATTCATGCGATCAACTACTCCATTATGCTGTGGAGTATAAGGACACGTCTTGTGCCTTTCAATCCCATGCTGCTTGCAAAACCCATCGAAATCTTTGTTCATAAACTCCAACCCATTTTCTGTTCTCAGACACTTCACCTTCTTGTTGATTTGGTTCTCAAAAAGCTTCTTCCACTCACAAAATCTCGTGAAAGCCTCACTCTTAGCAGACATGAAGAAAACCCACACCTTTTTAGTGTAATCATCAATGATAGACAGAAAATACTGCTTACCAGAGATACTTGGAGTAACCAATGGAAATCCCCAAAGATCCAAGTGAACATACTTCAGAGCTTCTCATGAATCGTGCTTTCCAATGTTGAAGCTCAACTTCTTTGACTTCCCCATAACACAATTCTCACAGAAATCCATCTCTCCAATCCTCTTCTTGTCAATGATGCCTCTTTTTGCCAGTATCATCATGTTCTTCATACTTATGTGTCCCAACCTTCTATGGCACAAGACTGTCTCGTCATTGCGAAGTTTTCCGGAAACACTTATATTTGACTATCTTGTCACAGTCTCTCCATCAAGCAAGTACAAAGAACCACACAAATATCCATGTAATCCTATCTTCCCGTTCTTATAGAACCTTGTTTTACCTTTGCCTCCAGCATGACTGAACTCAAGCTTATCCAATGTAGCGGCAACTATCAAATTTCTCTTAAGCTTAGGAACATACCTGAAATTTGTCAATGTCTTAACTGTGCCACCTCTAGCATTGATGTTGATTGTGTTGGGAATGTCCTGAAATCATACTTGTACTCACTCTAGACATAGTTGTGTTGTCGATATTAGACAATCATATGATACTAGGTGGTCATAATGTTTTGCTAGAAGCAACTTATGATCTATGAGTTATGAACTCATTGCTAGTATTATATTCCTTCAAATTGAACCAATTCCTTCAACCGCAACACCACCGTCGTCCGCTAGTAGCACTCTTCCAGAGTTGAGCTCTTCAAACTTGTCAAACCAGTCTCTTCTTGAGGTCATGTGATAAAATGCTCCTGAGTCAATCACCCACCTCTCAAAGTGCCAATTTTCAGAGACTAACAACGCATCAAATCCTGTTGATTGATTGATGACAACCGCTGCAGTGGCCTCTTCATCATCGCCGCCTTTTTTCTTCTTCTAGGTGTAACAATCAACCTTCCTATGTCTATAGTTCTTGCAGTATCAGCAGGTGAGCTTTCCACCACTCGATTTCGACATGCTCCTGCTTTTACCTCGCTGATCTCGATTTTGTTGTCTACCACGAGCCACATATGCTTCTCCAATTTTCAGTGAAGTCGATATGCCAAGAGCCTTAAGCTCTATCTCCCTAGCTTTTGTAACATTCACCACATCATCAATCGTAATTGAATCTCTTCCATACTTCAATGACTCCTTCATTGAATCATACTGTGGTGGCCAAGAAGCGAGCAGAAGTATCACTTGTGCTTCATCCTGAACCGAAGCCCCGATACTAGTCAATTCCGACACATTCTTCAACCAGTCATCGACGTTCTGATCGATAAACTTAGAACCATCACACTTGAATGTATAGAACGTGTACATCAAGTGGATCCGACTTGGTAAAGTCTTGGTGTTGTACAATCTCTCTAATGCCTTACAGAGATCACATGTCGTCTTTCAATCTTCGGTTTTCCGCAAAACCTTGTCGCCTAGATGCAGCTCCAAGATATCCTTTGCATGTCTCGCTCTCTTCTTCTTCTTGACTTCTTCTGCCTTAAGTCTTACTGCAAAATCCTCCGGTGATTCCTTTCCCTTAATCACCAGCTTTTCTTCCCCAGTGGTTTCGGGTAACACCTCCTCCTCTAAGTCTTGTAGACTCAAGTGGGCTAACATTCTCTTCTTCCACATGGTAAAATCACCATTACCATCGAACACCTTCGGTTTCTTGTATTACCCTTCAGACATCTCGATCAAACAAACTCAAACCGTTTCGCGAGAACTTGTGTCGATCGACAGGGATCTATGTCGACCGACAGGGATCTATGTTGACCGACAGAAGAATACCAACGTAGATTCGTACAACCCTTAACCGCGTGTGTCGATCGACAGGAATGGACTATGTCGACCGACACTAAACCCAGGTTGCGATTTCTCTCGTAACCCTAGCCGTCGACGATTTTATTTCCCGCCGCCGAACTCTGAATCGCTCTTGTCGACCGACAGAGGTGTGTGCTGTCGACCGACAACAAATCGATCACGCAATTTTCTTCTTCTTCCTCGCGCACCGTCGATAGCTTTTGGCCGACTATTAACACAGAAACCCTAATAACTGTTAATTGGTTTGTTCTATCAATTAACCCTGATCTAAAACCTAGATCTCAGCAGAAGCTTCTCTGGTCCTTGCTAATACAAACTCAAGCAACAAGACTCTTATACCATTTGTAGGGATTTGATTCCCCAACAATCATAGAATTTGTTTGTAATAGCAATAAAAGTAAAAGACACATAAATTTAACGAGCTCAGATCACGGTGTGTGATCCTACTTCTCGGCTTGGAGCTTTTCCAGTAATCCACTATTACCACATATTACAAAAGCAAATTTGCTTTTCCTCACAAGATCTCTCTAAACAAGAAGAAATCTCTAGCTCTCTAAGAACTAATTCTGCAGGCTCTCTCTAATAATTCTCACATGCTTAGCTTTATATAACTAAGACAATTACAAATATAAGACGGTTTAACCCAAAACCGAAACTCAATAAGAATTAAAACCTATTCCTACTTGACTAATACCTAAGTCGTGGGCCTATTTACAACTCAATTATTTTCATCACAAAGGCAAGAAAAAAAAGTATAAATAAGTACACTCGAATGTTCTAAGACTCATTCATCTAAAATATATGAATATGTTTTGTTCTACTTTTTGCAAAGTTTTAAGACTCATTTGTCTTATTTATATGTATATTTTTTGCAAAGTTTTAACTGATCATTAAGATCTAATCTTTATACAAAACGAGAGATAAGCTTCGATTCCTTCAATTTCCGTTGGAATTATCCTAGGTTTCGCATCGGATAGCTTCGAGACCTTCAATTTCGAGGATCAGCTAATTTGAAATCACGAGAACAGCGAAATATCGACATTCGATAAGGAAGAGAGATAAAGAAGTAGCGAAGTGAGAATCAGGATCGACTCTCTCCCGGTGATTTGTTTACCGGAAAAGCTACGTTCTCGATCTTTGTTTTTTTGATTTTTCAAAACAATGTTTTTTATTATTCGAGAATGAAAGAATTAAACAAATTGTGATTTGATTTTGTTTAATATCGGGTTGTAATTAAAATAACCCTTACTTGTAAAGGAAGACAACGGGAACAAGTGTCTGTCTGGATCCTCCTCTCAATCAAACACCCTAACTTGAACGACATAAGAAAACCCTAAATTGGGAAATAAGACAAAGGAGGAGGAGTCTCCGTCGTAATCTGGGTTATGGTTGTTGCCAGATGAGATAGCTTTGAACTGCTTGGCTCAGATGACAAAGTGTATGTCGCGTACGCATGCTTGCGTATATTTTCAGATCGTGACAGTGAACTAAACCCACGAATACTTGTGGAATATAAATCTAAATCCTAATTTATAATACATGAAATAAACCACTAGTAAATTCTTATACTTGCTTGTTTCACAGGTTACTGAAGTTCTGACAGAATCTTTGACCCTGAAAGAGATGCCAATTCCAACTAGAGTTGCAAGACTCATGCTAGTGTCTGACATTCTTCATAATAGCAGCGGTCTTGTTATACATGACAAAATTCGAAGCAACACATTACCCTATATTATGGAAAGCTTCAACGTAGTGGTACCACTACTAAAAAACAGACAAATAGCTACGGCCGAATCAGTAGTTATTTATGATATTTTGTAGCAATATGAAATTTGCTACGGATTTGCTACCGAAAAATCGCAGTAGTTATAAGTTTGAGGCAAATACTTCCGAGACAAATCTCGTAGCTAATTTGCTACGGATTGCTATAACCGTATCCGTATCAAATTTCCTACAACTTGTCACTAATGAAGCCTTAACAACCTTGCCACGAAATGCCACGAATATTCGGTAGCTTAATGTTACTATTTGCTACGGAGTTTCAGTAGCAATAGTGCTCATTAACCGTGACAAATGTGTCACTAGTTGCTACTACAATTTAGTAGTTAATTTGCTACGGATTAAAAATTAGTTGCTACGGATATGGTGTTTGTATCAGATTTGTTTTCACTTATGACATTCAGATAAAAATACAAAAAAAATAATAACCAAAAAAATTTACTAGAATGTGTTTTTTGTGGGTTTTGTTTGAATTTGATTCCTCTTGTTTTTTTGTTTCTTTAGCCTATTGGTCATGAGACTAGGTTGATTAAATAATAAATACTTTTATTTATTGATCAGTTGAAAACAAATTGTTTTTTAGACAAGCCCGTCGATTTTTTTTTTTTTTTGAATTTAATGTTAAATTATATTCAAAAGAAAAATAAACGTTTTTACAACTTATTCCGATCAGTTTTGAACTTAACCAAGAAAACTATTTTTGAGATTATCTTGTAGAGAACCAAATACTCAAACCATCGTCGTAACGCGTGTCTCCGTTTTTTCGGATCAAATATAATTGATTCCTCACATTCTTGTCAATCATCTTGACGAGTTGATATGTCGTCGAGGCAATCTCCCCATGTCTCCGAGAATTCCGCTCTCTCCAATCTGAATAAACCACATTTTGAAAGACATATCTCAAGATAAAGGTTTTTATACGATCTTGTGTTACCTCGTTAAGCAACATTACAATCTCCTCCCATTCATGAGTAAAACGATCCATCAAAAGCCCTTTCATCAATTCTTCCCACACGAGTTTCGTGAAAGGGCATGCGAAGAAGAGATGATTTCTTATCTCCATCGGTTCATTGCAAAACACACAACTTGTATTGGCATTAGCACTCCATGTTATAACTCTATCTCCTGTTCCCAAACGATTCTTAGTAGCCAACCAAATCAAAAAGGAGAATTTAGGAGTGGAGTGCGAGAACCAAACTCCATCAGACCATTCTACCATTGGTCTAGCTTCACGAATCTGGTACCAAGTATCTTTAGACACAAACTTCTTCTTTAAATCCCCTTCTTTACCCCTCCATAACGCCACATCCGGTTCATCAATCTCTCTACATTGCCTCCTCTTTGTCAACTCCTCCTCTATTTCATTAAGCAAGGCTGTCGATGTCTTCTTTGTCTTGTTCTATCCAGTACCTCCCCAACTGTTGCTTGTTTTGAGATTCCCAAGTCTATACATCCGCGATCTCCCAACTTTTCAAACAATCTCCCCAAACTGCACCAAGAATCAAACAAAAAAGATGTGGAATATCCATTTTTAATGTCAACTTCATGAAACCCCTTGGCTAACTCTCTGTACTTCAAAATTTTCTTCCACATCCAAGATCCCATCGAGGTTGTATTCGGAACAGCCCATAAAGATCCACATCGGATTAGATGTCGTTTGACCCAATCTACCCATAGAGAGTTGTTACATGAGAGAATCCTCCAAATCAGTTTTAAACAACACACTTTGTTTGCTTCTTCTACCGATCTCAGCCCCAATCCTCCTTCATTCTTAGGTATACACACATCTTTCCAGGCTACTTTAGCTTTTCTAGAGTTTAAAGCTGGCCCGGACCATAAGAAAGCCGAATAAAGTTTGTCTATCTCCTTAATACACGATTTAGGCAATCGAAATGCAGAAATCCAAAAGTTGGTGATACTAAGAATTACCGAACTAATTAGTTGTAGTCGTCCAGCGAAAGATAGAGCCCTCGGCGTCCACGCGCTGATCTGATTTCTTATTTTCTCTATAAGAGGAAGATAATCCGAAGAGGTCATTTTCCTTGTCATCAACGGCAATCCTAAATATCTCACCGGCAAAACACCATAATCAAATGGGAATTGATGGAGAATCTCATCTTTTAAACCTTGAGTAATCCCTGCCATATAGATGGTAGACTTTTCAAGACTGATCCGAAGCCCCGATCGTTTAGCAAACTCGTCGAATACCGTCAGAATACCTTCTATGGATTTCTTGTCACCATCAACAATACCATCAAATCATCAGCGAAACATAGATGGGTGAGCATCATTGAATTACAGTTTGGGTGATATCCAAATACACGGTCTCTCGCAGCCATATCAATTCTTCGCGATAGCACATTCATACATATGACAAAGAGATATGGGGATAGAGAACAACCCTGTCTTAATCCTCTTTCGCTACCAAAGTATCCCGCTAATTCACCATTCACTTGGACCGAAAAGGATGCAGTAGTAATACATAATCTTATCCAGTGTATGTATTCATCAGGAAAATCCATAGCCCTGAGTGTGTTCAACAAAAAATCCCATTGAACCGAATCAAACGCCTTTGATATATCAATCTTCATCGCACAACGAGGGGAAATTGTGTCTTTGTGGTAATCTTTTACCACCTCTGTTGCTAAGAGCAAATTCTCCATTAACAACCTATCTTTGACAAAAGCAGATTGATTCGGGGTAATAAACTTAGGGAGAATACCTTTTAGCCGATTTGCAAGAATCTTCGAAATCACTTTGTATAACACATTGCAACAAGATAGAAAACAGAAAATTTAAATAATATTCAAAAGTAAAGAAATAACATAGATCTAAAACTAGATCTATAAAAACTAGATATAGTGACCCAAAAAAACGAAAAACTATGAATTTTAAGTGATTTTGAGATTTCTTTAAAATCCATTGTTATTCAACTAAGGATTTTAAAATGTGTTCCCAAATCCAGTGTTATTGAACATGTGATTTATTTAAAATCACTCAAAATCATTTAAAATCCTCTGTTATTCAAACAACAATCTGTTAAAATCATATCAAATCCACTGTTATTGAAAATGTTTTAAGTATTGAGATTTTAATAACTGGAGAGGATTTTAAGTGATTTTAAGAGACTTCTTTAGTTAAAAATACAAAGATCCAAATCTCATGGTTTTAGATGGGATTATAGGGGATTTTAATACAAAATCATAACAACTCCTTAAAAATCACTCAAAACCATCAAAATCATTTAAAATCTTATTAAAACTCAAATCACTTTAAATACCAAGTTCAATACACCCCCTAAGTGTATTTGGTTTCGGGTACTCGATCGGGTTTCGGATAATACCCGTTCGGGTCTCGGATCCCACAGGTATGACATCTAAATATCAAACAGGGATAAAAATGTTATTTCGGTTCGGTTATAAGTACGGGTATTTCGGGTCAAGTTCATGTCCTTTGCTCAGATTATCCTATAAAAATTTAACCAAAAAACATTTTTACCCGCACAAAGGTGCGGACAACTACCTAGTATTTTTTTGAATATAAGGGTATCTGTGACTGTGATTAGAATCATCATCATCTATAAGGAAACTGTATTTTCCTAATCACTGTAGAATCCTTCTCTTCTTGTATGGGTTCTCAATATTATGTCAATAAAATCTTCTTATAATAAAATCTCTTTCCTAAAACAATTTTTTTATGGGTTCTCAACAATATTATGTCAATAAAATCTTCTTATAATAAAATCGTCACAGTATCTATATGATATCATATCAGAGCCGATTGATTCAGTTTAATTGATGCGCTAAAACGATGAGGTATAAGTTCGACTGAAATTCGTGCAGAGTAACTCAGGTGAGAAACTGAGAACGGCGATCTGGAGTCACACCCAGATCGAACCTTTGATTTAAGGGAGATCCAACGGTTGAAAATGAGACTAAACCTTGTAATAGTGTTGAATGGATTCAGAAGATAGAAGAAAAGAATAGTGATAAAAGAGAGAAAGGTAGAAGAAAGAAAATAAGGAATGATTTTGTTATTCGATTGATTGATTCACAAAGTGGACTATCCTTACAATATAAAAACATGTACAGCGGTGAGACTTTATAGCTCTCATTAAATATAAAATTATTAAAATTTGAATAAAAAGAAGAAAGAGAGTGTAAAATTTGAGTAAAATGAAGAAAGAGAGTGTATAAAATTAATAAAGTTTAAATAAAAAGAGGAGATAGTGGTGATATTTGGAAAGAGAGTATTGGATAGAGACTTTTGATGAGAGTATGAGACGTTTGAAGAGAGTATGAATATGTTTTTAATAATTTTATATTTAAAAAAAGTATAAAATTAATAAAAATTGAATAAAAAAATAAAAAAGAAAATATAAAGTTGAGTAAAAAGAAAAAAATGTTTTAATAGTTTTATATTTAATGGGACCCACAAAATCTCACTGGTAAACCTGCTCTTAAGAGTTTTCTAATTGAACCGAAATATTAAATTAAGATAGATAGACCGGGTCATACTGTGTGACAAAGAACGAGTCGTAACACTGGTTTATCGCAACAAAATATATATATATATAAATTAGACAATAAAAGAAAATAAGTTCCTAGAGCGAACATTGTGAGGGGCGGCGTTCACGCAGCAAATTACTGCAATATCAAAAGCAAAAATATTCATGAATTAGTGCACAAGTCAAAATTTGTTATTATCAAGAAACAATAAAAATAATGAAATATGTTTTTACGTTACTTACAATCTATCCCTCCCGCATTCTCGAACACGAGCTAGACGTTTCTTTAGACAACGACGACAGCCACGAAAGTTAGTATAGCCAGAGTATTCGCCACATTTTGTAGCATCCTTCACCTCAAGCTTCCTCCCCTGCAAGAATTTTCCATGGAGTTTTAACGCCTCGCTTCTCCCACTCTTCATATTAATGAAAGCAAATCTGTAAAAAAAGAAAATTAATCTTCAGTTATTAATCAAGAGTATACTTGTAAGGAATAATAAGTCACAAACCCTAAGGGAACACGGGTTGCACACTCGAAGGGCACAAACACCCTTTGAACCTCTCCACATGAAGAGAAATATCTAGTCAACATTTTCTTGATTTCATTGCTTGGACGCAAATTTTCAAATCCCTTAACCAATATGGTTTGCCAATTGTTTCCATCAGCTTCTTTACAATCAAAACAGCAACCAGGCGTAGGTTCCTCCGCTATGTCTGGGGTTTCTTTCTCCTATAGAATTATCAAAAAGTATCAAAATTCTCAACCTACAAAACATATACAACAGCTACAAGCAAGCAGTCCTAGTAAGACCAAATACAATATATTATGAAAAGAAAGAAAGAAACATATACCATGAACGAAACCAACTCATTTAGAATTTCCTGTTGTTTTTTCATCGCTTCAGTCAATTCTTTGACAGATTTGGACAATTCTTTGATTTCCTGCAATTGGAATAAAAGTAATATGACTATGAAAACCAGCAAACCCAAATCAATAACTCATTACTTGTAGATACATACATATTTTTGATCAATTTTTTCATCTTCTTCATTATTCTGCAAAAAAAAAAAAACATGGTTATTGACAAAGAATGAAACATCATAAGAGTTAAGAAAATCAATTTCCTCAGAATCTAACCTCAGATTTCTCCTCGTGTTTCTTCACATTTAACTTACTTTGCGAACAAGGTTTCAACACCATCTTACCTAATAGAAAGACAGAACAACAAATGGTTAAAATCAACATAAGACATTCCATGTGAGACCCAACAAAAAATACGATTTACAACTCAATTATGACTACTTTCTTCAATAAAAACACATCTTGAGACCAGAAGAAATTAGTTAATAGAACTGTTAATCAAACTAAAACATTTTCGATTGCAAACAAAAAATAAACTGATATTTTGCAGAATTTTATGTTTAAAATTATATAAGTATAACAATCGTATAAACTGATATTTTGCAGAATTTTATGTTTAAAATTACATAAGTATAACAATAGTATATATTTAATTTAATTAAAATAAAAAAATTCAAGTTATTTTAAAATTTAATAACATACTGAATCGAATTCTCTGATACAATTTCAAATGAATCATAAATTACAAGTTCATAAGTCTCCGATCTAATATTTGGTAAACTAGGAATAGCTAAGAAAAACTCCTTTTTTAGTAAGTTTTAGGTGTTTAAAACAAAATTTATAAGTTTTAGGTGTTTAAACAACAATAAAACGCAGGAGAAATATCTGAATATATAAGAAGTTGGGTAGCAAGAGTTCTGACCACTCTTCAAAGACTTGGAAGAGGAAGCATGAGCTGTGTCAACCTGAAAATCCAAAACAAAATAAAGGCAAAATTCATTAATAGATAAAAATGACTCTTGAAGCTTTTAAAAGAAGACCCTACATCGGTGGTGGCAGTGGAGGATTTCTTGTGCTTCTTGATTTGAGAATCATCCTGAATTCAAAGATAACAAATAACAAGAGGCTCAAGAAACAAGAAGACTGATTTAAGAACAACAACAATAATATATATATATATAAAACATGAAGAAAAAGATTACATCCGCAGAGGAGGATTTCTTGTTCTTCTTTCCCATCGGCGGCCGTAGAGAGAATTACAAGAAAACGCTAGGTTTTCTTTGTTGCAAAAACCTAGACTTCCTATTTATAAGATCTTTTATTTTAGTTTTGGGTTGGGCTTCATTGGGCCGTAACTCTTGCATATTGGGTTGAGTAAGTGGTTCAGGTTGCCTGGTCTAACGAATATCCGAACATGGATCCGAGCCGAAAGAGAATTTTTATCTTTAGCTATCATATATGTGGGACCGGGACCCGAACAATTATTATCCTGATTGGGTATCCGAGGATCGGAAACCAAATACACTAGTACATTTGGGTCCGATTTTTATAAAACATTTTCTCTCAAACACCAACCACCAACACCAAAATAATTCTCATATAACCCTATAACCCTCTCTCTACTGCGAAATTACTAAACTAACCTTGTTGGGGTCGGTTTTCACCCGCTCAACGTTAACGTTCAAAGTCAAAAAGTAACCCTCCAGAATCTCGATTAAACATGGCAAAACAGCTTCTAGATCTTTGCGAGAAGATAGGCCTGTAGTCATAGAAGCTGTCTTCTGTTCCAGCAAACATGCGAATCTTCTTGTACTGCAGATCCAGTTGAGATTGAAGTTCAGCAGAGATCTTCTTCTCAGCTTGTAGTTCCTTTTCCAGATTGACTGCCTTGACCGTCAGATTGAGTTTTTCCTTTAGTAACACTACACTCTCCTGACTCAACTTCTGTTCATCCTGAAGTTTTCTTTGTAGATCTTCAACCTGAGCTTCAAGCCGCTGCTTCTCCTTTATTAGTGCACGATTTTCCTGTTCCAATCTGATGAGAGTCTCACGAACCTCTTTGTAACTTTCAACCAGTTCCTCATTATCAGCTTCAGAGTCAGACTGTTCACCTTCTACTTCCAGGATTCCCACGAATGATACCAAGTTATTTAGGATTTCTTCATCCTCACTGTCAGCTTCAGAGTCTTCTTCGGCCATCATTGACCTCTCTCTTCTTTGCTTCAGAGTGCCAACACACTCCTGCTGAGTATGTCCGACTCCTTTGCATACCGAGCACTTCATTTCCCTTCTCCTAATTGAAGGACATTCAGACTTGAAGTGACCATATCCCTTGCATTCGTGACACTGAAGCTCAGCCTTCTTACCTTGCTTCTCTCCTTCAGACTGGAACCTACCTCCTCCTGTATTCTTCTGACCTTGACCTCGTTTGATTTTTCTCAGAGCTCGATCGAACCTTCTTACCAACAAACTCATCGGATCTCTCTTCAGTTGTCTCACATGAGGTAAGGGCTAAGTTTTTGTTCTTTCTTGAGTATCTGCAGCATTTTTTAGCTCCATCTCATGAGCCTGTAGCATCCCCACAACTTCACCAAAGCTAAGATCCTCGGTATTTTGAGATACGTTCAGAGCTGACTTATAAGCCATGAATCGAGCAGGAAGACATCTTAGGAACTTCTTTACCAATTTTTTATCCTTGTACTTCTTTCCCAGTGTAGCAGACTCCTGTGCCAGTGACTTCAACCTTGAACCAAAGTCTGATATAGATTTATGTTCCTCCATCCTCATGTTCTCAAATCGAGAAGCCATCATGTCTCTTCTGGAACTCTGGACCTTAGAGGTTCCTTCGAAGTGAGTCTGAAGCAGATCCCATGCTTCCTTTGCTGTTTCACATCCTTGAATCAGCTCGAAGGTCTTCTTAGTTACAGAAGAATGTATGGCAGACAAGGCTCTGGCGTTGTACTTGGCCTTCTTTAATTCTTCATCCGTCCATGTTTCCTCTGGTTTGGGGGTCCTGAATCCCTTATCATCTACTATCACAGCGCTTCCCACTGTACCAGTACAGATCTCCAGGCCAGTACATCGATTCCCACAATTATGAACTTCATCCTAGACTTCCAGAACCCGTAGTTTCCGCCATCAAGTATCACCTTAGAATTGTTAACCAATTCATCATAGCTATCCATTTTCTCCACAAGATCTCACCTGTAGTAATACGAACAAGTGTCGCTCTGATACCAAATGAAAATGTAATAGCTACTACTTCAGAACAATTACTCTAATAGTTCTGAATAAGAACACAACACACAGGGTTTCCTCAAATGAAATCACTAGTATTGATTGATTAGAATACTTACACGTATCACTCTCAACCCAATCCTAGCCTCACTTGTTCACGAATCACACTTGATATCGTAAACCTCTCTCTACCCTTAGCCCTTGATACAAGATCTCTTTTTACTTGAAACCCTTATCCCCTTTGCTAAGATTTGCTCTGGTTGTGTTAACCCTTCCCACGGATAAACACCCCCTATTTATACAAGTGGCATGCGGCTTAACCTAGCCTTGCCCTCCACTCCATGCTAGATTTACTCTTCGATATAAATATTCATGGATAAGTACACTTTCCTTATCTTCTCCTAAGAATAAGGAAATCTTCAAGCTTGAGTAAATCTTCTCCAAAGATATCCTCCAGCCTTCCTTGAGTGCAAGTCACGTCCTTACTTGTTTGGACTGATCCACTCCACAAACCCATCAAGCTTCAAGCCCACCAGCTGGCCCGCACCTCTTCTGAAGTACTCCCACCTGATGCTGCTACAGAATGCTGCTTCAACAGCTGCATCTTCAGTTAAGGCTATACACTTGTGTCGGGATCCGATTTATCGTTTCATTATTCTCCTTTCTTCATAGCATAAATCGTTACTACCCATTATTGGGTCTTGATGATATTAGTAACGTGTCTATGGTAGAATTGAGTGTGATGGTTATGAGGAATTTGGGGAAGATCAGAGACAAAATCTTGTGTGGCGTTGGAACCATAAGTTCGTTTTCACTATGGGAGGAATTTATGCTAGCCAGAGATTTTTTTCTCCTTTCTTAAATTTTTCCTGTGTTAAATTCGATGTTTTTGGTTCCTACGACGAAGATGTATTGGCATATATAATTTAGAGGAAGAATTTGCAGTAGAATATAGTTGAATCAATCACCTTTTGCAGTGGTTGGAATGGAACTCATCGCCGGTGATAGAGGTTTGAGCAGATTAGAATCTTGAAAGAGAAGGTCAATGGTGGTGAGGAAGTTGGCATGCATGATTGCCACGTTTGCAGAAGAATCACTAGAAGGAGACACTTGGAATGCAAATTAATATTTTATTTGTTTGCTTTAGTGATTTATAATTGTATTCTACTGTACCTAAAAGCTTTGGGCTAAGTTAATGAAAATGTTGTCGACAAAAAAAAAAACCACGTCAAAGACTATTTTACCACGCGCATGCGTAATTACGAAAATGCCGTTAATGAAAGTTAAAATCGTGGTATTTTTGGAAATTCGGGAAGGAATTGTACTGATTCGGGAAAGAATTGTACAGGTTCGGGAATGGCTTCCCAAATCTGCACAAATGCTTCCTGAAATTGTTTTTAGAAAGATTCGAGAAGGAAAAACATTATTCGGGAAGGAAAAACACATATTCGGGAAGGAAAAACATATTCGGAAAGGAAAAACACATATTTTGAAAGGAAAAACACTATTTGGGAAGGAAAACACACATATTTGGGAAGTAAAATCACTATTCGGGAAGGAAAAACACTATCCGAGAATCACAAACACATATTCTGAAAGAAAAACACTATTCGGAAAGAAAAACACATATTTGGGAAAGAAAAACACTAGTTTGGGAAGGAAAAACACTAGTTTGGGAAGTGATTCCCGAAATTTCAAAAATACCATGATTTTAGTTTCATTAAAGGTATTCTTGGAATTACAAAACCCCGTGTGTTATTATTGTCCAATATAACTATTTCATGTTATTTAAGTCTTTTTCTCGTTGACAAAAAAAAAAGTCTTTTTCTCTTTATTTATTACAAAGTAGTACTCCGAGACAAATTAGCAACATAGTTAAAACAATTTCATTATATTTAAAAACAATTTAAATATATTTTTTTGTGTTTTTTTTGACAAAGCTACGGATTACCACAATTTATTTAGTAGCAATATCCGAATTTTGCTACAAATTGTTTTGTGGCCATTTGACACTAATTATCTACAATATTTTTTGCGGCAAATGGTATCCGATTAGCTACAAAACTCTGTGGCAATTCGAAGCAATTTAGCTACAGATTATTCTGTTGCAAATTGCAACTTTGTTGCTACGGAAAATTCGGTGCCAAAAACGTAGCAAATTACTCGCAATTTGCCACTAATTACAATAGCCACGAACGCAGCCACTAACTGTTATCCGTATCAAATTCGTAGCAAAAACTCTATTGCAACCGTTTGTTAAGTATAGCTACGAAAAATACAAGTGAAAACATTATTTAAGTTCTTATTCATACTTTTCAATTTATTCGCAATAGACACACAAATATATAGTTCTTTATTACAAAAACGCAATAAAAATGAAAACAGAATTTAGAATTTCTACAACAATTCTATTATTATATAGTAACCGGTTAGTACCATTGTCTCTGCTAAACTCTCAAAAAGAGAATGCATTTGAAAAATGTTTTAAACTAAACATTCATGTGTCACTTGAAACGAGAAACATATGTTCGTTATAATTTTTTTTTAATCTCAAGATCTAATTGAAATACATCGATTTGAATTCAAACCCAACTAAACCGAATGCATATTTCATTGTTATCTGGAGACAAAAAACGAAATACAATTTTGTTGATTATAGTCCTCTAGGGACTCAAAATAATTGTACGTGCTCATAATAATGAAATACAATTTTGGCAAGTGTTAACAATAATAATTTGTCACGAGATAACAATGAAATATGCACACTTTCTCTGGTTCTCATTTGTTAGGGAAAGAGAGCAAAATATTAAAGTATTGTACATTGACAACTATCAACATTAAATTAATTATATAAACAAGATGGATGTTGTCATCTGTATATGACAAGTGGATGGTTAGGTGTTTTGATCTTCAAAAGACAAATATTCATACAAACACCATATCTAAATTTAAGATTTTGACGAAACACATTAAAAAGTCAAACAGTAATCAAAACATCGTGTCCCAAAAAACATTAAACCTGACTTATCTAGCTTTATCTATCAACGTGCACTACGACGACGAGCGTTACGCTTACGTGCTCTACGGTGATCGTTCTTACGTGCTCTGTTAACAGAACGTTCATCCACCTAGAAGAAAAAAATTAAAAAATTAGTTAATACAAAAAGAAGCAAAACAATAGATAATACAAACAATTAGTTCTATTTTTCACCTTGAGTTCCACCACTTCAAGAATCAGACCTTGTCCCCTGCGCAAACGAAAGAATCCAGCTTCACCATACATATCCCCTTGGGATTCGAAACCTTCCCAGTAAGGAATAGGTTTACCGGTGGTATGATCAATCCCGCATCCCAACAAGAGGAAGTTGTGTCCCGACCCCTCTTCTTCATACTTAGAATACTTCCTCTCTAACTCGGTAGGCGAAATAACTCCCTGGATTAAATTAAAATAATTAATCAATAAACTAAAAATATCGAAAAAAGGAAAGCTAGAGCTCGTGCGGACTGTACAACAGTAGCAGAGAGATAACAAAAATGAGCCTCCATTTAAAAAGTTTGAAAACAATCTCTTCTTTTCGTTGAAAATAGCAAAATGCCATTGATTTATCAAACATCAGAAAAGAAACCATGTTTTGATTAAAAGTTCTATAATTTGATATTAAAGAAATTAAGTGGGCACCAGCAAGTATTAAAACTCTTATATGTCTACTTGTTTCAATAGACTAAAAAAAACTAGAAAGTGGGTTTAGAACTTACTCGACATTCACGATCATCATAACTCGGATATGTCCACATGCTTGCAGAGATTGGCCTTACCTTCAATAGTTCTTCAATTCGGTTCTCAAAATCTGCCTCGAGTTCAAGATCCTCCGGCTTGGCGTGGACAATCATTTCGCTAATGTATTTCTGTGATTCCATGAAATGAGAGGCATGTGAAGTGTGGCAGATTCCTTTCGTCTTGCCAATAAACTGAGCATCGACCCCCGCCTCAATCTTCTCAATCGAAAGAGTGTCTTTAGTAGACAGAGGAAGCCTAAGTTGATTGATGAGGCAAAACCACTGCCTGAACAGAGCGACTGCCCAGCAGTTACCTGCGTAAAATATAATACTATGAAACTTAAGGACAAAGAAAAGAATTGCAAATAAATACATTTTGTAAACAAGAAAAATAAACATTTAAGTAGTATTTAACAAATGATAAATAAAAAAAAAAGGCTTATTTTGAAGAATTACCAGTGTCTTGCGTATACTGAGGAGGGATTATCTCAGGACTATGCTCTATCCAGGAAAATCTAGAAATTGTGAACCTACGTTTCTGAACAATTAAAATATACAAATCAAAAACATGATTTGACTTAAATAACTCTAATAAAAACATAAATTAGTAGATGCTTTATACCAGGGAGGAGTGCATGGCATCCGAAAAGTTTTTTTGGTTAGCAATTGTCCCAATTTTGGTCAGAGCATCATTGCAAATGGCAATGATTCCTCTCATCTGCAATTAAATAACAATACAATATTTTAATCTAAAGCTAAAGCAATGAATACTCTCATATATAATTAAATAACAATACAATATTATAATCTAAAGCTAAAGCAATGATTACTCTCATATACAATTAGATAACAATAAAATGAAGGAACTTACATCAGCAATAGTTTTGCTTGAAAACACATCTCTTTCACTAGTCTTGCTTGAGTACACAGCTCTTTCAACCTTTCTTTCTATGAAAGTAGAGGAGTTCTCCAACTTGGCCCTTTTGGATTTCTCGGATTTACCGCTATTTGATGGCCGCCGCTTCTTATTCACAACCTGTTAAAATTCAAATTAATAAATCCAAATTGGTTTATTAACTAAAATATTTAGTTAATAAACTAAAATTCAAAGTTAGCATTATTAATTCAAGCAACAAGTTACAACCTGAGGATCCCATTTTGACTTAAGAAGACGAGTAGGGAAGTCGATATACTTCACATGTATACGGTGTTTGTTATATTTGTCGGTTCCTGGTGTCTCCTCACTTTCATTGATCCTGACATAACAATGACTGGACAAAAAAAAAAAAAGAGTTTTATATAAAATACGAATCTACGGTGAAAATTTTACATGATCTATGTACTAAAAATATAAAATATCACTTACGGTTCCATTTCACCCCTTTCATTTTCTGGGAGGAAAATTTTGACCTCAGTCCCATATTTTTCAAATATTTCTGTTAACTTACTGCGCACCTTATGTTTCCTCCCAGATTGAAAACCCCTAATATTTTCTAATCCCATGACTCTATAGGGTTTAACGCTGCAAAAGGTAAATTATATAGATTAAAAATCAGTTTCTATATTAAAAAAAAAAAAAAGAGTAAAAATGATGATTTACCTGTTTTCTACCCTCAATAAGTACATCTTAGCACCACAAGCAACTCGCCCGTTCAACGATTGTGCTCGAATCGAATCTTCTTTGGTGGCAAAGTGAATTTCAGCCGAAATTTGCCATTCCCGATCTTCATTAGATGTCTTAGTGACCTCAACTTTCGTAGTAGTGTGACCAGACTCATCGAAAAACTTCTTTCTGAAAATCAAAAACATGGAAAAACCTAACCTGGATCAAACCAAACGGAAATAAACCAAGCTGAAACATAAAACTCGACTTTCTATCTGGTTACAGATCTGGTTTTGGTGGCAGTATTGTAAAACACGATTTTAGGGTTTATCTTTGAAGAAGAAATGGTTGGGCTTTTTTTATTCCTTTGGGGTTTGCTCTTATTTAACCCAAAATAATAATAAAAAATGGTTGTGCTTTTTTTCAACCCAGAGTAATAATTAAATAATTATTGACACAACCAAATCTGAACAAAAAAACCCAAAAACAATACTTGGAAAATATACTTACAATTCCAAATCATTAACCATAGACGGATCCTCTATTTCGTCGAATTCTGCCTTGAGTTCAAGTGGCTAAAAAAGGAATAAAACAAAGATTAATAGCGGAAAAAATTTCTCAAAAATTTGATATGAAAACTTACTTCAGCAAAATCATCATTTTCAAGTAAGTCATTGTGGTGGATGATGTTGATATCTCCTTCCCTATGGTTAAATATTGCATCCGGCGGAATACCATATTCCTTTGAATAGAAAAGGTTTTCTTGAAATCAGAATCCATCAAATTATATAAATAACTTTAAGTAAGATTTTACCTGTGCAAAAAAGTTATCAACATCTTCCTTACTCCACATTCTATCACATGCTATTGCGTTTTTGACATTCTCTATTGCTTGCCTCATTTCATTAAATAAATCATCTCCAGGTACCTCATCTTTAAAAAAAAAAAAAAAAAGGAATCAAATGATCGTCTGAATATATGTCAAAACATCCTAGGAAAAATTCTTACACGGAATATTTGCTGGGGATCCGCTGCGCGTGCCCTAAATGTAAATGTAGATCGATTAAAATGGATAAAATGTAAAATATATGGATTAAATAACATAAAAATAGGAAAAGAATAGTAGATCTACCATTTGCAGCTTGTTTTGGTGTCACTGTGTCGGGTAGAAACCCTACCATGTTTATTTATACCCCTTTGGAGTTATCTTATTGGGCCAGAGCATCTGGGTGGGCCAAATCCTTTATCATTCTATTTAAAATGATTTTTTGTTTTGGATAATTTTACATTCAACCAAAAAATAAGAGTAAACTGCAAATATTATTTAGTTACCCTAAGTCTACTTTACATTAAATATTCACTGATTATGTTTAAAATTTTAGTAATAGCTTGCTTACTAACCAAAAACAATTTTTGCTACTTTTACTAACCGAATGTTACAGGAACCAATAATGCTTCTACGTCAACAACTATCCCGTTTGTATCAAATCAGACAACTCAGGCTATACGCAGTATTACAATTACAAATTTGACATGTCCGGAAATGATCAATCGTTACTCATAAATTCAATTAGTGCTTTCTTTTCTTTAAAAATGTAATAATAGTATATATATATATATATATATCCATGTTTCGAATTGGAATATTTACGCTCACACATACTTTTTCAACTATTATTTCTCCAAGACATACTTTAGTGGGAAGGTATACTTTTCTCATGGTTATTATCATTTATACCCTTATAAACCACAAACCATTCGTTACCTTTTATCCACATAATAATAAATAAAAAAGAAAAGCAATTTTACTTCTACTCCTACTTTCAGATCTCCACTCTCTCTCTCTCTCCCTCTCTCTATGTCTCTTTCCATGAGTCCACTTTAGATCAAATCACTTCTCACCTCACCGACTGAGAATTCATCGATTAAGATCCGACGAGTCCGTCATGGGTAAAACGGCGGCGGCTCCGACATGGGAAAATGGTGACTTCTTCATTTCCGATTCGCCGTATAATGCTAAGCAATTTGGGGATTTGGATTTGAGCGAAATTTCAGATTTGAACCAAAAAGATTTCATGATGACGGAGAAAGACGGAGAAAGGATCGGATGGGATAATATACATTTTTCGATGGAGGATCCATTTTTTCATGGTTTTCATAGGTTTAAAGCTTTGATTTTGAAATCAATGGTTGATTTTTTCCGTTTTTGTTAGATATATGAGTCTCTAATGCGCTTGCTCCGAGTTCTCCATTCTCTTCTTTGTTTAGTTTGTCTTTTTTATAGAAATACATAAGAATAGTATTGATGAAGTATACGTATAGTGGTGGGCGACATCCACAACATAGACATCCATGTTTTTTGGATCTTAACATAGTTTTTGGTACAATCTCGACAAATTTTATAGATACTAACATAGATCGTGGATATATTGTCATGGATACTAAATTTTGGATACAATGTCTTTTCATCCCATTTGAACACAACAAATTATAAAGGGAATTAGACACATAATTTCCGCCGCCATCTTCGATGGTTGTTTTCTCCGGTCCATGACATAAAGTCAATTACAATGGTGCACTGAAACTAAAAACAAAACAAAATCTGTCTCATGGCATCTACATGAGATCCATCCACGTGAGACCATCCACTGGAGAACGAACGTTGAAATCTTCCATAGCACACCATCCATACTATTCTTTCGCGGAGTAGATCTGTTGTAGCGCATGCTTCTCTGATTCCCATCGCGTATTGCTCTCACTGTCTCTGGTAGAGACGAAACGAAATATGTGTTTTTCGAGACGATGCGGCAGATCGAGATACGTGGGTTCAAATTCCTCAACGGTGTAATATTTGAGATCATAAATGTCAAATTGATTTTTACTTCTTCACCAAAATTTCTTATTCCAAAACCACATAATCTGATATTTGAAGGCATAAAATCTCTCCATCTCGTTCTGATTATTGAGGGGCAAATTGGTCATTAAAAAATTCATACAGTGGAAAAAGTATATCTCCCTCAAAAAGTATGTATATTGAAACATAAAACTTAAAAAGTGTCTATAAGTGTAAATAGCCCTTTCGAATTTGGGGTGAAATGGATAAACTTTGTCAATAATTTTGAAGGCAAAATGGAAATCAAGGGACAAATTTTATAATGCAAAATAGGGTGTTAGAATATTTATTGACTACTTGGATGAATCTGTGGAACAACTTTGGAAAATCGATCTTGCTTTTATATTGATTTCATTTGTTAATTAAGCTTTCCCTCTTTTTTTTTTCATAACATGTTTACCAAAAACAAATAATGAATTCGAGAAAATCAAATTATCTACAACTTAAGAAATATCCTACACGATGGGTTTATCTATGCATCTTATTATGTTTGTAAGTTTTTTTTTTTTTTGCATTTATGTTGATTTGAATTGTTTATTATTAATTGTTACAATTTCTTCATATATTTATTTTTGAATCCTTTTGTTAATTATTACCAAAAGGAAGAAGATTTGACAATTATTTTTGAAAGGATCAGTTTTAATTGTTTGATCCTTTCATGTCATATATTTGTTTTTCAGAGTTTTAACTTTTACAACATACTTTTAATTCGTGTATTGATAATTTTACTAGTACAAAATTTCATTGTATCTAAATATTTGCAAGGATAATCGTGTTTCAACATTTCAAAACTAATTAAGGATAATTAGTGTATGGGTCAAATCTCTCCTAGAAGAATCAATACACCTAAACGACCAGGTGTACGACATGCAGGCCTCAGGATTAAGCCCAGAAGACGAAGGCCCACTAAAGGCCCATTAGCGGTCCATTAACGGCCCATTAGCGATCCACTTGCGGTATGAACAGTAGCGTGTTACTGTTAATACCGCCATATTTTTACTATAAATAGATATGTACCCCCCCCCCCCCCCCCCCTCATAAATGAGATCCGAAATTCTTTACAAAAACACTATTCACGAGCTCTGATCTTGATCAAAACTAAGAACCCTAATTCGAAAATCAGTCTTTGTGTTCGAAACCCTAGAGAAGCTCTTCAATCCGAATCTCCACAAATTCAATTGTGTAAAATCCAGCTCGCACAATTTGGCGCTAGAAGGAGGGTACTACTCGCAACTAGCTTAATACACGAAACGAACACTTCGACGTACTCGCAAGATGTCAGGAACGAATCTGCAGACTCCAGCGACCGATCGCGTTTCAGATCCGAGGGAGCCGACCGAGGCCGAGCAAACCAACGTGAACATCCAGCCCGCTTTGGAGGAAGAAGCAGGCGGGAATCTCCCGATCGGAGATCAAGCAGCAACCAGTACCGGCTCAGCCGACCCGGCCACACCGGAAGCTTTCAATCAACTCAAAACCATGCTCGAACAGTTGCTTAGGAACTCGCGAAACCAAGAGACGATCAATAGCAACTTAACCGCCGAAATCAGGGCCTTGTCGACAGCTCGCCAACCTCAAGGACTCCCTCGACGTGCCGCGCTTCGCATCACCCCGACTACTCTTAGCTTAAGTCTGGCGGCTTCACCTTCAACTCGCGGGGCTCGCGAGGAACATACGCTAACGCCTTCCAGAGATGAGGCTGTCCGAGTCGCAGCCGCGATCGACGACAATGTTGAGGTCGCTCGGACCGATCCGGCGGAACACGAATTTGGAGTCGCACGCCCCGCTTGTCCGACCAGCCGTGTCCAAAGCCGGGATGAGGGGAATTCGCGGAGAATCTGCAATGGACGGAGCAGGCCGAAGCCCCGACCCTTCGCAGAGCTCGCGACACGCAGCAAAGGGAGATGGACGACCTCAAATCCATCATGAAGCAGACTGCCCGCGATCTCAAAGATATGCGATCACAAGTACATTGCGCAGTCAGCAAAGCGCCAGAAATCGACCGAGTCCTCGAAGAGGCGCGAACTACTTCTTTTACCGAGCGAATAACGAAGGCACGTTTATCCGATCAAGGGAAGCTCAGGATTCCCCTTTATGATGGGAAGAGCGACCCCACAGAACACATTAGAGCGTTCTCGATCGCTATGGGGCGAGCTAACTTCCGGCTCGACGAAATAGACGTAGGTTGTTGCCTCCTCTTCGTGGAGCACCTCAAAGACTTAAAATTGCGTCTTTGTTAGATGGGTTTGAATACAAACTACAAAACACTAGTTTTCCTTTGAGCCTTGAGTTTCTGCAACCACTACAACTAATGATTGCTCTTCTTGTGGCTGCGTCTTTTCTTCTTCCTCTCGTACTATTTCTTCTTCTTGCTTCTCATCCTCAACAAGCTCGGCTTCCTCCGGATTTAGCTGTATATTCTGTCTCCTATACTGAAATATCACTAGGATGATAAAAACTGCAAAACATGAAAGATTTATAGGTTATAGTTTGGTATCAACTGCAAAAGAAGACACCGCCAAGAATTGGTTAGTTAAATTACCGGCAAACATTCGGGTTCTAATGCTTGTCAAGTTCCAAAAAGCTGTCACAGCAGAGCCTGCCAAGATCTTCTTGTGTGAGCACATTCCCCATGCTTCACCTATTCTTGTTTTCACTCGTTCAACTGCTCAAATCATAAGTAAAAATTAATCAAGATTTGAAAACAATGAATAGTAGAGTTACTAGTATCCAATTCAATATGTGAATAGGAGCAATTCAATTTCTTCACCTTTTTGGCTAATCTGATGGGTGTAACATGAATACAGCTTTGGGATGGTGAAGCTGAGGAAGAAACCTGTTTCAGTAACATACACGCATGTCAATCCAGTACCCATCATTTGTTTTCAGTTTTGTGTTCTAAATGACGTACCAAATGCGGATAGCCTCCACAGTGTTATGAGATGACCATACTCAGCTCCAATTAGCAGAAATGGTGTCACCTGTGACAAAAGAGAAACACCAGATTAGACCACCAAAACCAATTTCCTAGAAACACACACAAAAAGTGTTAAGTCAAGTTTTTACTTTGAGTGTCATTGATGGTTCTCCTGAAAAAAGCTGACTAGTCTTTGAAATCGCAAAGTTGGTAGCGGGAAGGAATCGCCTGGCTAAGCGCAATACATCATCTTCACTCACATGGAACTCTCTCTTTGCGTCATCGTTTTTTCTGAGAGAGAACACATTAATGGATCAAATCAAACTCTTACAAGATATCCAAACAAAAATGCAAAATGGCAACACAAATAGTATATACCTTTGACAAAAAGTGTTTGACAAGAACGACCCGCATAGTAACACAAGCCCGAGATTGGAAACCGTGGAGAAAACGCTTCAAACACACAACAAAATAAGTCCCATATGAGTGAGTGTTTTCAGCTAGTAGTAACACAAGCTAGAGAGTGTAATAGTAGTACCTAAAGTTGACTCCTTTGGCAAAGCAAGAAGATAGAAAACATAGAGTTCCAAAACCGAACCAGAGAGTTGATTTTGCAACATCTCTCCACATTACCAAATCACTGATAATCTCTCCAATCCGATTCAAATCGCTTTGACACACAAATTCTTCACCTAATCAACAAACCCACACACAAACAAATCTCAGAATCGAACAAGGAACGTAATAACCACAGAAGAAAGAAGAATCATACTTGGAAGATCTAGAGAAGAAGAAGGTAACAAAGGAGCCGAATTTTGCTTTTCCTTTATTAGAACTATGAATTGAGCTCAGAAATGAAGCATTGAAGAAGATGAAGTAGAGAGAAAGAGTAAAGTTTGTTAAAGCTTTTCATTCACTGAACTCATTTCTTCAGTTTGTTACAAATCGATTATATATATATAACATTCCGGTTTAAGAGATAAGATAACCGGGAATAACATTAAACCAACTAACATTGAACCAACATTCTAATACCCTCCCCTCAAGATGGAGTATATAGAGAGTGTATACCCATCTTAGACAACAAATTCTTGAACAATGTTGGTTGCACAGCCTTGGTAAAGATGTCAGCAAGTTGGTTATCTGATTTCACATGAAAAGTCTTGAGAAATCCACTTTGCAAGCGTTCTCTCACAATGTGACAATCGTTTTCTATGTGTTTTGTGCGCTCATGAAACACCGGATTTGACGCTATATGAAGAGCCGATTGATTATCACAATAGAGAGTTGCATGATTACCAGTTGGACAATGAAGATCCTGAAGCAAATGACTCAACCAGATTAGTTCACATGTTGCATCTGCCATGGCCCTATATTCTGCTTCATAACTACTTCTTGAGACAGTTTGTTGCTTCTTAGCACGCCAAGAAATAAGAGAATCACCTAGAAACATGCAATATCCTGTGACTGATCTCCTAGAATCTAGACATGCTGCCCAATCAGCATCAGAAAAAGCTGTTAATCTAAGTTCAGAAGAAGCCGAATAGAAGAGACCTTGACCTGGATCATTCTTGATATATCTAAGAACCCTGTGTGCAGCATGAAGATGAGCAGAAGTAGGTTTGCACATATATTGGCTCAACTTATTCACTGCATATGTAATGTCAGGTCTAGTATGTATAAGATATAACAAGCGACCAACTATTCTTCTATAGGCTGATGGATCTGAGAGTAAATCACCAGTAGTCTCAGATAATTTCAAATTTGGTTCCATAGGAACCGATACTGGTTTACAGCCTAACATACCAGCATCTTCTAACAGTTCCAATGCATACTTCCTCTGGTTAATGGAGATACCAGTCTTGTTTCTAGCAATCTCAAAACCCAAAAAATATTTTGCAGGACCAAGATCTCGAAGCTTAAAAGCATTCTTCAACATAGCCTTGAACTCATCAACTACATGATCATCACTTATCACCAATATATCATCAACATATACCAATACGATGATATATAACTGTTCTTGGTGTTTGACAAACAGAGAGTGATCTGAAGAAGCTTGCTTAAATCCATCAGAAAGAATAACTTGAGAAAGTTTCTGATTCCATTGACGAGAAGCTTGCTTGAGACCATAGAGAGACTTATGAAGCTTACAAACTGAGTTAGGAGGATATGTTTGACCTGTGAGCTCAGTATAACCAGGAGGTATAGCCATATATATCTCTTCATCAAGATCTCCATTAAGAAAAGCATTACTGATGTCCAGTTGTGTAATTGACCAATTCTTAATGGCTGCAATACCAAGAACCATTCTGAGAGTTCCCAACTTAGCAACAGGAGAAAATGTATCCAAATAATCCAACCCTTCTAACTGTGTATAGCCTTTGGCTACAAGACGTGCCTTGTGTCTTTCAATACTTCCATCTGAGTTGAATTTGAGAGTGAATACCCACTTACACCCAATAGGACGCTTATCCGGAGGAAGCTCACAGATTGACCAAGTTCCAGTGAGTATCAAAGAATCCATCTCAAGTTTGGCAGCACCAGTCCATTGTTGTGATTTGGCTGCCTCTTTAAAGGTTTTAGGTAAAATATGGGAAGAAATAGAAAGAACAAAATTCCTATGGGATGGATGGATATTATCATATGAGAGAAAAGAAGATATAGGGTAAGATGTTGTAAATGAGGGGTGTGTAGGAAAATCTACTTGATGATTCAAGAGGTAGCAATGGTATTCATCAAGGTAAGTTGGGACTTTGGTTTGACGTTTAGGTCTAGAATTGGGTGGGTTATTTCCTAAGGAAACCACATCATCAGTAACATCTGGAGAGCTTGAGAGAAAGGAATGATCAGGAGAAGACTGATCAAGAAAAGACTGATCAGGAGAATGCTGACCAGTATTGAAAGAGGAAGGATCAGGAGAATTTGAGGAAATGTGTCCTGAATCAATATCATCAGATAGAAAAGAATCTGATGATTCAATAGGAATATCAAAAGAGGCTGGAAACAAAGATTCAGGCTCTGGAAGAGGTAAAATATCCTGATTAAAGATATCAGTAACAGAAGAATGAGTTTTGGCAAAAGGAAAAACTGTTTCATGGAATACAACATCTCTTGATATTGAAATTTCCCTTGTTGCAATATCCATGACCTTGTAACCTTTATAACCAGAAGGATATCCTAGAAAAACACATTCTTTTGCTCTAGGAGAGAATTTATGACGATCTTTAAGAAGAGTAGAAACAAAACAAAGGCATCCAAAAACTCTGAGATGATCATAAGAAGGAACTTTGGATGTTAAGAGTTCATAAGGAGATTTGTTATCAAGAAGAGGAGAAGGAGTTCTGTTTATCAAGTAGACAGCTGTTTGAATACAGTCGCCCCAATGTTCCAAAGGAATGTGTGATTGAAATAAGAGAGATCTAGCAACATTGAGAATGTGCTGATGTTTTCGCTCTACCACAGAATTTTGTTGTGGTGTATAAGCGCAAGAAAAGTAATGAATAATTCCTTTGGATTTTAAAAGAGAAGAGAAAGATAGCTCAGGAGCATTATCAGAACGTATTGCTTTAACTTGAGCTTTATACTGAGTCTCAATAAGAGTGAGGAACTCAGGAAAAATTGTAGACACAGAACTCTTATTTGATAGCAAGTATACCCAAGTGACTCTTGTGCAGTCATCAACTAAGGTTAAAAAATACTTGTATCCTTCTGGTGTAGGTTCATGAAAGGGACCCCATATATCAAGATGAACTAGCTCAAACGGTAAAGAAGAAAGATTATTATTAGAAGAAAAAGATAATCTTTTCTGTTTTGCCAATGGGCAGATTTTACAAAGAATAGGAGAATCAGTTTTATCTTTTGATACATGAATAGAAGAAGAAAGATGTTTGATTTTATTGAAAGATGGGTGGCCCAATCTCTGGTGCCACACTTCAGTAGAGACTTGAAAGAGAGGATAGTCCACTGAAGAAGAAGGAGAAGACAATGAAGAAGATGGTGAAGACTCCAGAACATAGAGATTATTCTGGAGTTTACCCTTCCCAATCGTCAAGGCCAGAATATGGTCCTGAAGATGAAAAGGATTGTAAGGAAAGATATAACAAGAAACAGATGAAAATAAGACTGAAATAGTGTTGTTTTGAGTTAGAGCACTAATGCTTAAAAGATTGAATTTGAAATGAGGAACAAAAAGAACAGATTTAAGAGTAAGATTTTCTGAAAGAATGATGGTTCCAGATATAGTCACTTCAATGTGGTTTCCATTTGGAAGGGTTACTGAGGTGTGACTAATGGGTTGAGTGGTTGCAAACAGGTTAAGATCAAAACACACATGGCAACTAGCACCAGTATCTATCACCCAATTATGTTGCTTAAAAGTAAGGCTTGTCTCAATTCCAACATTGGAAACTAAATGACTAATATAGGGTGGTGTACCTGAATTGGTTGGAGTATGAGGAATGAGATATGGTTGAGGTTTTGAGACAGAGACTGAGCCATCTGAGAGATTGAAGGTGCTACCAGAAACTTGAGATACGTGATTCAGATGATGTGGAGGATTGTTATTGATCACTTGCATGATTTTCTGAATCTGATCTGCAGTGAGATTCCCCAGATTAGCACCCTGTTGAGTGTGAGTAGACATTCCATTTTCACCTTCTTGAAGGGTGAAATTTGCTACATTATCCTTCTTGGGAGGCCAAAACTGTTGTGACTTTGAAGATGACTTAGAGTAGTTATTCTGACTAGGAACCTTGTATCCTGTAAGATAACCATGTACCTTATAGCATCGATTCACAGTGTGACCAGCTATACCACAATGAGAACAAATAGGTCGATTCTTCTGTTTATTATAACCATTTGTGTATGCAGCAACCATTTGTTCTGAAGATAATCCCATTGAACTCTGTGAAGTCTGAAAAGCCACTGCACTGTTTGATTGACCAGGCTTCATAGATCTTTGTCTTTCCTCTTGAGATATCAAATTGAAGACCTTAGAAATAGAAGGTTTTGGTTCCATCATCAATATCTGACCTCTTGTAGCAGTATAAGAGTCATTTAAACCCATCAAGAACTTTAAAACTCTGTCTTGTTCATCTCTTGCTTCTAACTTCTTGAGATTAACACAATCAAGTTTACCACAACAACAGGTATGGGGAGTTTCATGATTCTTTAACTCTTCCCATAACTGCTTTAACTTCGTATAATACTCACTCACACTATTAGAACCCTGTACCTCAGCAAAGATTTGTTGTTTAAGCTCTGCAGTTCTTGGTCCATCGCTTTGTTTAAACTGATCATGGATGTCAAGCCACATTTGCCTAGCAGTATCAAGATACATGATACTCTTTGCAATAGACTTGTCTACGGAATTAACAATCCATGTAGATACTATATTGTTGCATCGAGACCAAGATCCAAAATCTGGATGTTCTGCAGATAATTCTTGGAAAGAACCATTCACAAAAACGGCTTTGTTCCTGGCACCTAAGGCTAATAACATCGATCTACGCCATGTACTGAAATTCCCTAATCCAGTTAATTTCTCAGAGACTAGAGTGATACCAGCATGATCGGCGCTATGAACAAATAGCGGATTTGAGTTTGGATCCACAATCGATGCCATTGAAGCACTTGGTGTCGAATTCGTTGAATTGAATGAAGGAACTTGCGTCTCCATTGTTGCGAAGGATGAAATTTATCAAATCGGAGATAGAATACACCAAAAATCGTGTAAAAGAATGAAAGGAAAGCTCGAATCTGAGAATTTTCCCAGAAAATCCGAGAAAAAGTCGCGAAATGCGAGAAAACAAAGAAATCAATGAAAACGGAACGAATCAATACGATTTGTTCGCGATTGAGGAAAACGAGTGTGCGGAATACAGAATCGAAGCTGAATCAAGCTGATTCGAAGCTCTGATACCATATTAGAACCATGAATTGAGCTCAGAAATGAAGCATTGAAGAAGATGAAGTAGAGAGAAAGAGTAAAGTTTGTTAAAGCTTTTCATTCACTGAACTCATTTCTTCAGTTTGTTACAAATCGATTATATATATATAACATTCCGGTTTAAGAGATAAGATAACCGGGAATAACATTAAACCAACTAACATTGAACCAACATTCTAATATCCTTGTTAGAGCGAGCATTATACTTGCGTTTCCTGGGCTTTGCGATTTCGTCGACCACTACTACATTAGCTTCTTTCTCTTCCACAGCCTCAGATCTACTACGCCTCGATCTCCGAGCATTCCTCGGAGATGCCAAAAGACCCTTTTGCCCTCCTTTCGCTCTTCCTCGCTTACGAACCACCGCACCTGGATCCGTCGCATCCCCAGAGGCCATTTCGAGCCTATCGGTTAAACGGGTCTTCGATTTACGAGGTGATAAGAGAAGGAGTTCGCGAAGAGGGATTGGAGAAGACGAGACAGGTGATGGGTAAGGAGAATCGTTGGTTTTCGGAGAGTGTAGAATCAAATCGAGATTGAGATTGAGATTGAGAGATTCCTGTTCCGAATCTTCCAGAGAATTGTTGACTCGAGCAAGACGCGAAGCTAATTTAGTGGTCGATCGGTGATAAGGAGGGGTACAAGAATCCATTACGTACAATTGAAAAAAATGTGACAAAATCTGAGGTAATTGAATGAGAAAAAAAGCAGAGAAATTTAAATTGAAAAATCTCAGAGAGTGATTAGGGTTTTTCTTCTGCAAAATTGGGATTTTAGGAGCCTCTTTGCTTGGGATGAAGACAAGTAATAGTGGATCATATAACCGTTAGAGGAATTTTTTTTGATTGTTTTCCATTTTTAAGGTTCCTTTTGAAAATCTTGACGGAAGTAGTAACGTGGCTCTGTCTATTTCTTAACGGCGTTTCTTTTGTCATTTCACTCATTTGCAAATAATCATCCAACGGTCGAAATGGCATTATATATTACAAGTGTATTTGCAAACATTACATAGGCTGGTAGACACATCACACAAACTTTGATATAACTTGACGAAAAGTTTTATTACAAGCCAACATTTATTAAGCCCAAGGCAAAACTTACTTTGCTTTGGGTTTGGAGAAAGAGAGAGAGAATCTTGATTCTCATGGCTGCTTCTTGGAGTGTCTCTGGGCAAAGTTGTTTAGCCTTACAAGTCCATCTTTAAGGAGCTCGAGCTCGACCGCGAAGGTGATGCGTAGCCAGTTCTTAAGCCCAACAGATCGGCCTGAAAGAAGAACAATCATCGCATCGATTACTTTAACCGCAAGTAACTCTCTTTTGACATAACTATAGTATAAATACAAACAAACCTGGTAGGATGATCAAAGATTCCTCTTTAGCTAACTTGCAGCAGAATTCCAAATCGTCGCTGATATCTTCGAGCTCCGAAAGATCTAACTTGACCTACACGACAATTAACCTGTATTAGGGCACTGAGCTTGAGTTTTGATCATTTTAGATGTGATTTACCATGGTGAACATTGACCCCTCAGGTTTGTAAGGGCAAGTGATGCAAGTTATCTTCTTGATCTCCTCGTAACAAGTCTCTGCACATTCTCTTAGAGTTCCGAGTTTCGATGAGAAGAAATCGTCTTTTGTCTTGCCAAGGATATCAGGAATTGCGCCCTAGCATCCAAGGTAAATAGAAAATTCATAAGCCTAGTCATTTTGTTTCTGGATCAAAAGTCCAAACATATACATACCTGAATAAAAGTTGTTGGATCGGTTGACATGTTGAGAACATTGGCAAGACTCCCAACAAGCTAATAGATTAAAAAAAAAAAAAAGTCAAATCGGACAGCGGTTGAGTAAGATTGACAAAGAACTAAAGAGTTAAGCATATTTAGCACCAAAAAAACAAACTAAAGAGTTAAGCAACATACACCAGACTCTTTCATGATGTTATGAGGGTCAAGAGTCACCATCCAACCAAATCTCCAGCCAGGAACGAACCATCTCTTGGATATTGCACCTAACATCATCACTGGTACAATCTCTGCAAACTCCGCCATGGACACATATGGCTTCTCCCCAAACACAATATTCTTGTAGACTTCGTCGGCGATCACGAGTATTCCAAGCTTGGAAGCAGTCTCTGCAATCTTCATCCGTCCAAATAATATACAAACTCGATATATTAATATTCGATAAATAAATAACTCAAAAAATCAATCAAATTTTTCTGATTCTAAATTGGTTTTTTGATACAATTCATATCTTTATAATTTAATAACTCTATAAATTAACAAAATTTGTTGGCCCAACATTATTAATTTATAGAGGTTTCACTGTATTCCATTCCAAAGTAAGATACATATCCGCAATTTCCAAGAATCTAGTAAGAAGAAAAAGAGACCTTTTGGAGATGTTGACGCGAAAAAACGTTTCCGCATGGATTGCAAGGATTGATAAGAAGTATAGCAGCGGTTTTTTCATCTGCAAGAGCTTCAATTGCATTAAGATCAACCTCCCAACCATTTTCTGGAAGGAGGTCGTAGCGGCGGATCTCTAGTTGGCTAAAAGATGCTCGGGAATCGTACATCGGGTAAGTGGGCCTAGGCAGCAGAATGTTGGCTCCGGGAACGGCGAGTGTTGAGATCAAGACCTCAATGGCTTGATGACAACCAGCTGTGAGATATACATCATCTGGAGAGATCTGGTAAGAGAGATCGCGAGTGAGGTACTCTGCTACAGCCCTGTTAATTAAGGGATAAGCAAGTCATCAAAACCATCTCTCAAGTCTTAAGTTAAGAACTTAAGATAACAACACATTGCACTCGTAATCTATCTAACCAAGTAAAAACTTCAGAGTGTTGCCTTCGCGGACAAGTAAGCAAAAATAGTTTCACATTTCGAATTTGACAAAGCAAATTGGAAAGTAAAACACTTCATGAGGAGATAACACATGAATCTTGGGTAGCAAACTGGTAGCAAGTAAGCAAAAACAGTTAGGTCATTTAGAATTTAAGAAAGCTAATTTGAAATGAACCACCGTCAATGACGGTCGACTAATCATATTGAAACCTAATCATCTCACAAGAACTTGACATGGAAGGAATTTTCTTACTTCCTAGCGAGAGGGAGACCAGAAGTAGTGGAATAATGGTTAAACTTTGCGGAACGGACAGCCTCGCAGACCGCTTCAACCGCTGCTGGATCCGTACGGAAGGAAGGGAAGGGAGAGGGGTCGCCGTGTGCAAGAGGAATGACCGGTCTACCGTCATTGCGGTCGAGATTATCAGCCAAGAGGTTGAGGAAATAACGGACATTCTGCGAGCAAGATTCTTCGACGGTCTCATTGGCCCCAAAGTTCCAACGCTTGACTCCGATTTCTCCCATTTTGAAGACTAAGAACTTGTGAAGTAGTGAGTACTAATGGCCTAGAGGGGTATCAAATTTATACACAAGTAATGTATACTAGTGTACTAGTGCACAACAGCCTTGTTGGCCTCAAACGTTCCATCACTTAAGTCGCTCTCATTTCTCTTTGTCCCGACGTAGATTTAGTATAATGATGGTGTATTTTAACTATATTTTACTAATTTAAGTACGTTATTTTCTTTTTCTTTTCTTTTTTTGACGAAATGGTATTTTATATATATTTGAAACGATAATTTATAGTCGGTGTACAAAGAATTATACAACCATAAAAAAGAACAGGATTTAGTGGTCCTCTCTTTGCTAATGTGTGTGCATGTACATTGTTCGACCCTTTTGTATGCTGAAGAAGCTACTTTTATGATTTTTTTTTTTTTGCTAATACTTTTATGAATTTGGTTCTCCAATGTAAGAGGTCATAGCAAATGCTTTCAATACTGAAATTTGCTAGCTTTCCATGTAGAATATCTACAATCACTTGACTATCTCCTTCAAAAGAATCTAATATACTTAAAAAATATATATATCTACTATATACACAAAGATATTTTCAACTTGAACTTATTTACTTTACCAAAAAAAAAAAAAAAAACTTGCACTCGTATATGCTATATATTGTTCGACAACCTCGTTGGCCCCAACATTCCATCGCTTCGCTCCTGGTATTCGAAAATTCATCTCAAAAGGACGGTCAAGCCAATATATAATCTCAAAAGGACACACATAAATTGAATTTCCGTTTCAATTAAATTTAATTTGAAAAATAGGTTAATTACCTAGTTACCCTAGCGAAAACTTAAAAATTACCTTCTCTACCTGGGTTTTATCCGCCCGATCCGATTGACCCGACGAGACCCGACTGAGAAAATCAAATCCCTAAAACTATTCTTCTCCCGGATAATCGCTCCAAAATCAAAACCGATTTCAGACAACCGTCACTCCTCTCAATTTCGAATTTCGAATTTCGTTCTCTCTCTAAATTTCAAATTTCGTTCGATTTCTTTCTTTTGATTTTCGTTCTCTCTCGATCAATGGCTCGACACCGAAAGAAATCCTTTGTGAGAAGGTCGGAAGTTGGTCTTCCTGAAATTGGTGAGAGGAATCAAGAAGGAGAGGCTATTGTTCCCGAAACAGGTTTTCCGGATGTTGAAAAAGAGATCTTTGTTGAAAAGACGAATCAAGAAGGAGAGGAAGAAGCAAGGGAAGGTGTTGTTCGGGAAGTTGAAAACAGGAATGAAGAAGAAAGGGTTGAAAACACGAATGAAGAAGAAAGGGTTCACTCTCATCCGTGGGTTGAGAGTGAAGAAGATAAAGAAGATGACGACGAGACTCCTTTGGTGAATATTAGAGACAAGATGGGCATAAAGAGGAAGGGAGGAGTAGCTCACAAAAGAGACATGAGTCCGAAGAAGAAGAAGAAGAAGAAGAAGATAACGGGAGATGAGAGGGATCCCGCTCCTACTCCGGTTGAGGAGGAGGTGCGGAAGAAGAAGAAGAGTGAGAAGAAGAAGAGTCAGAAGAAGAGTCAGAAGAAGAAGAAGAGAATGGGAGTTGATAGAGTGGAGTCTCCGGCTCCTCCTCCTCCGGTTGTGGAGAATGAAGAAGAAGAAGATAATGCAGAGGAGAGGGAGTCTCCGGCTACTCAGAGGGAGTCTCTGTCGGCTTTTGTATCTCCGCCTCCTCCTGCTCCGGTCTTCTTCAATAATCAAGACGAAGATTTAGAAGATGAGTGGTCGCCTCCTCCTCCTCCTCCTCAGGTAGAGTCAATGGTAAGTATATGTGTCTTGGTAAAACTGGTAGAATTAGGTAGAACTATGTCTTAACCTGTTTGTAAAATTGTTTGTGTTGGTGATGAGATTGGTGATATTTGGTAAAACTGTTTGTTGCAGGATGCCAATGTTGAACCAATAGCAGGAAAACCTCAGGGTATGTACTTCCCATCGTCGCAGTATAACAAAAAGATAAAGATATCGGCGAAGTGTCATATAGAGGAAGTTTTGACAATGTTGAATGAGTTGGAGCATCCTTTGACCGATGATGAGTGGGATTGGTTTAAGAACCATCCACAGTTCAAACACGTTTTCCATATGCCGAGGGAGAAAAATCACAAGGCTGCGGGCATGTGGTTGCTTTTTCTTCGAACCGCTAAGATTAAAAAGAAAAAGGAGGTTTGGTTTGTTGTGAATGGGGTTCCCATCCGGTACAACATTAAGGAGCATGCGTTGATATCGGGTTTTGATTGTCGAAACTATCCACTTGGTTTTGACAAACTTGGAAGTAAGAGTTTTGTGAATAAATATTTTAAAGAAAAGGTGATTAGACGGGAAGATGTGAGAGAAAGGTTGAAGCAAATGGTACCAAGGGGACGATCTCAGGATAGGCTGAAGATGGCAGTTCTCTATTTCTTATCCAGCATAGTTGTAGCACCGATAAAGGCTGGAGAGAAAGCTACAGGCGTTGATGACTTATTTCTACGTGTTGTGAGTGATCTTAGCATTTGCGAGTCCTTTCCTTGGGGAAGATATTCCTTTGATCGCATGCTGGTATCGATCGCAAAAACGATGAGTCATTTTGACGGGTTTGTGCAAAAAGAGAATGCAGTATGGGGGATCTCGGGCTTCTGTCTGCCTATTGAGGTAAGTAAAATGTAAATGAGTTATTGGATGCGTTGCTTTGTCCTAATTGAACATAACTCTAACCATATGTTTGTTGTGCAGCTTCTACCATTTGAGGCCATTCAAGCTTTCAAGGATAAGTTCACAGCAGCTAATCCTTCTCCGGACGTCTCTTGTCCTGGGATGTGCAAGAGAAAGTTCAAGGATTGCGATATGAGAGAATATCCTCTTTCGAAGCTATATCATGAACTTGGTGCAACTGAGGTTAGTGTTTCTTAGTTATCTACTTATCATAAGAATTATTTTTGGTTGTTATGTATTTAATATATCTGCTTTGTTATGTTCATAGAATATTGTTAGTATCTTAGCAACCGAAGGCGATGAAGAAGAGTCTCTCCTTGCTGGAATCACCGAGCAAGAAGATGACGATGATGCACATGATGCTGTGATTGAAAGTTGGATGGAGCGTCTTCGTCAAGGCTATACTGTCCGCCTTGAAGAGATGTTCAACGAAGATGTGCAGTCCCGAGGAGAACCTGAGAATGCGGAGAACCTTGAGAATGTGGTGGATGAGGGAAGTCCACATCCGAATTTGATGGATCTCTTCAAGACCTTCAAAGATGAGATGGAAGAAAAAGTGACTACGCTTGCTGGGAGGATTGATGGGAGATTTGATATGTTGGAAGAAAGAATCAAACCGTTAGAAGATTTTGTGAAGGCACAGGTAAGTTTAGTAAAACTGGTAATACTAGTAATACTACGCAGAACAGTCAGTAATTACTTGGTTATTTGATTGCAGATTAATGTTGAGGCAGAAGCGATGAAACGGCAAGCGACTAACACTGACCCACAAGAGCATGTTGAACCAGCTGAACCATCTCCTCAACCACTATTGAGGCGGGTGACACGGTCACAGGCTGCTTTGAACATTTGATCTTTTGGTAATATTGGTCTTTATGTTGCTCTTAAAACTTTTGGTGTACTTGTAATTTTTCTTAGTCTTTTCGGTGTACTTTTGGTGGACTTGTAATTTACTAAGTCTTTTGGTAATATTGGTCTTTTGGTGGCAAAAAAAATAATAGAATCGATCAATTAAAAAAGTAGAAAATAATTTATATCATACTAACTCTGAAATTAAACCACAAATGTTCACTACATACGGGTAATACTAGTAATACTGGTAAAACTAGTTTTATCCGAACAACCACAACAAAAGGAGATCTCCAACAAAAGTCATAGACAACCGAAACATAGATAGGCAAGTCTTACACAACCTTAAACATAGATAGAGAAGTACTAGATGTCATTAAAAATAGCCATTTGTTCTTTAAGGGTAGCAATCTCTTCATCCTTGGTTTTCAG